>CM031239.1:551946517-552413902 GCA_018340775.1 Taxus wallichiana var. yunnanensis
TAAACCTTCCTTGTTGGGTTGAACCAAGATAGTTGAGATTGTGTCTTGACCCTCCAAAAGCATATAGCATGAAGTCCTTTGAGAAATCTGGGTTAATAAGAGTTGGGGCCTGTGATATTGCGAGCTTGATGGCCTCAAAACTCTCTTTTCCCTTTGCCATCCATTTGAATGCAAGACTCTTCTTCAACATCATTGTTAAAGGCTTCACAAGAGTGGAAAAATTAGGCACAAACCTATGAACAAATTTTATTCTCCCCAAGAAGCTTTGGAGAGACTTTTTGTGTTGTGGCAATGGAAGTGTTTGAATGGCTTCAACTCTTTCAGGATCAATTGTTAAGCCTTCTCTTGAGACAATTTTGCCCAAAAATTCCCTTCATGTGCCAAGAATACACTCTTCTTTGATTTTAATGACACTCTGAACCTCCTACACCTCTCGAAATACATGTCAAAGGTGGAAGACATGGTATCTGCATTCTTTGAGAAGACGGCAATATCATCTAGATACATCAGGAAAATATTGTTGATTAAGCCTTTGAATGCCATGTCCATAGCTCACTAAAATGTTGCTTCGACATTTGACAATCCAAATGGCATCTTCTTATAAGCATATGTACCCCATTTGGTGGTGAAGGTTGTCTTAAATTGGTCTTCCTCTTTCACCATTATCGTTATAGCCTGAATATCCATCTAGCAATGAAAACCTCTTAGAGCTAGCCACAACCTGTAAGATTTGTTCCATTGATGGAAGTGGATAGTGATCTTTCAATGATGCTTTGTTCAGATCACGAAATTCCACACACAGTCTAATTTCTCCATTTATTTTCCTTACAGGCACTAAGTTTGCAACCCAACTTGAGTGCTTGATAGGGAAGATGATGTTGGCCTTAATTAGCTTGTTTAACTCTTTCCTCATGAGAGGCTCAATGTGAGGATTTATTGGCCTTTGCTTCTATCTGAAAGGCTTGGCTCTTGGATCTAGCTTGATAGTGTGTTGTGTAAACTTTGGGTTGAAACCTCTTAAATCTTTGTAAGTCCAAGAAAAGACATCTGGTAATTCTTGACAAAGTTGAACGAACACATATTTTTCTTTTTGGGTACTTACCTTTCCGATTCGCAACATTTTGCCTTCTTCTATGGAAATGGGCTTTGAATCTTCACCCTTTACCTGAACACTTGCTTTCTCCTTTCGGAATTGATCATTTGGGTTGAAGATTGACTCCAAAGTTACAAGACCCTTTGGTAGTTTGTTGGTTCTCAGCTGCACCACTTGGTCGCCATACTGTTGTTCTAATTTGTCTTGATTTCTAGAGGAAAACTCAGCCTCTTCTTGTAGAAAGTTGACAATTTTCTAGTCATTCTCGAAGACCTGCCAACTTGTGTTATTATCAGGGACAGCTGGTCTCACAACCACTTTGATATGGGGCTGAGACTTATCACTCTTGATACTCTCTACAACATCAAATGTTGCCCCAATTGCTGCCAATTTGTCTACTACTTTGTTTTTCTTTCTTGGGATGGAATTAATGCCAAATGCTTCAAATTCCTTGATGAGGTCCCATACCCGATTCTTGTAGCTCTTTAGCAGATCGTTCTTGGTGGCATTTTTCCTCAGACTTGATTTGCAACTAGCTCACTATCGCCAAACACTTGAAAGTTTTTTATTCCTCTTTTCCTTTCCCAATGCATTCCATGGACCAAGGCTTCATACTCTGCTATGTTGTTTGAGAAAGAAAATTGGAAATAGAAAGCCGAGTAATACTTCATACCTTGAGGTGAAACAAGCATAGCTCCTCCTCCGGCTCCTTGTCTACTTCTTGAGCCATCAAAGAATAATTGTCATACCTCATTATCATCTTTGTGGTCTAGCTTAATGATGTCAAGAAGAGGATGATTCTCCTCATACAAACAATAGAATCCTAGCTCAGATTCCTCCATCTCCTTATAGGGGTCAAAAGCATGCCTCTTGTTTTCCCATTCGTCGAGGGTCAAGTCTGGAATACACCCAACCTTGGTATCTACCTCACAAATGTTTGGGAGGTCCTCTTGATCAAAGGCTAAATAATTGGCATTGATTAGGCTAGGTACATAAGGCTCAATATGGTAATCCGTAATGGGCTCAAATCTGATTGTAGCCTTAGCTCCATACCTTGTTCTAAAAAGCATGTACGACCAATCAGACAAATAGCCTCCAATTTTAGCGGTGAAGTCTCTTGACAAACACAATGCAAAATGTGGCAAAGTCTATGAATAATATGTTTTGCAATACAAGTCACATTGGGGCATGTGTGCAATGTGAGGGTCAAATCCTTGATGACTCTAACCATTGTTATCGTTGTCCCATCTAATTGCACTACACCCCTAGAGATGACTTCATATTGAAGACCCAATTGATCGGCTATTTGTTTTGGCATTATAGAGCTATTTTTCCCCAAATCAATCATGTAATTATGTACCAATTTGTCTCTAATGATCAATGAAACATATAATGGAGGGTGCTTTAGATTCTTACCTTGTTGTCCTCCATGGTTTCCTTGGCACAAGCCACATTGGTAAGCATTTTCTCTTGTTGATTGGGGGGCTGGTATGAGGTTAACCAATTTGCTATAGCAGCCTGCAACAAGTCTCTCTACCCTGGGATAGCCAACGAATACCACATTGAAATATTCACATTTGTTTTATTCATTTGTTCGATGATGTTAAATGGGTTTGAGCTATCTTTTTGTTGCCCTTTCCTGGTAACATTTTCTCTTGCACATGGGTCATTACAACCGGTGTCTGAGTGGGTTTGGAAGGTGGCTTGGGCTAACTCTACATATTGGGAGTTGCACTTTTAGTGCCAATACCTTGTGGAATAATAGAGGGTTGAGGATTACCTGAGTTCGATGAATGTTCCTCACCAATGTTCCTTTTCTTGGACCGTGTATTGGCAGTTACGCTTTGAGAAGGAGCTTGGTTAATTCCACAGAAGTCTTTAGCCTACCAATTGACATGCATGGTCTAACTTAGAGGTACCTCTTGCTGAGTTTCTTGTTGCTGATTTTCCTCTTGACTGGGCTCTTGGGACACACTAATGATTTGTACCATCAAGGCCTGGTTTAGTGCACCATTGAAACACATTGACTAGTTGTGGGGTTGATTACATGGGAAACACCAATCATATTCTTGTGCCATATTATTTTGTGTTGGAACCAAGGCCCTTGATGTTGAAGTTGTGTTTGGGTCATATGGTCGGAAAGGCTTAGTAGCTTGAGGTTGTCCTTGGTTTTGGTTTTGATTTACAGCCTGAGCTAGTTGTCTATTTTGTTGGTATGGGGGCCTAGCCCGATACGAGTTTGATTCTCGATATGGCCTAGAACTCTAAGCTTGCTACCTTTTTATAGTCACTATCTCATTTCCTAGTTTCTAAAGTTGTTTCATATCCTCTTGTAGCTCTTTTGAAGTGTTAGAGGATGAGGTGGAATCTTCAACTGAACTTTGACTCCTTAGAGTGGGTATGGGAGCTAATGTGGGTGTCGACTAGTACTTAGAGCTCCTAGTTATGGATATAGAGGCATATGTGGCCTAGGGGAAAGCTTACTAGCTTGAATTAAACAATTTTCAGCTCTACTAGAAATGTTATAGGCTCTAGATAAGGTTGTGCCTCCCATTGATTGAATCATTAAAGCAATATCGAGTTTAGAGCTCTAAGAAAGTATAAGAAAGGCACCTTCATCTGGGCCTCACGGCCAATGGAATCCTATCCCATGTCCTTTGAAATATAAAGTTGAAAACCATTAGTTGCTCATTAGGATCCCTCTTGATTGTTGTTAAATGCTCCAACAAGGAGAGAGTATCTCCCTTTTCTCCAAATTTTTTGTGAAGAGCTCTACACAGATGGTCTCAATTCTAAATAGATCCTCTTGTTAGACTCTTGAACCATCGTGAAGCTTTACCCTTGAGTGAAGAAGCTAACAGCTTGACTGCAATGTCCATCTCAATGATCTCATGAATTGCGTAGACGTTTGCAATGTCTTGAATGTGGTCACTAGGAGAAGTTTGGTTCTCTTCAGTGAAATGGGGAATGCTCTTTAATGCTGCAATTGGGACTGGATTTTGTGCATTGAGAGTGAGTGGCCTACTACCAGTGAAGTTGACATAGGGGTTGGGTGGTTGTGCCATTATAATTGTCCTGAGAACCCTTGTTGATTGAATGAATGGCCTACCAGGAGGAGGTGTTGACAAGGTTCTATTTGGTGGAGATGGAGACCTCTAGGCTCTTCTCCCTCTATCTAGGGATAAGTGTAGATAGACAAACAATCCCTCCTCTCTAGTTCTTAACCTTGTTTGTATTCTTCTCATGAACTTGACAAGCTTGGTCTATTGAAACCTAGTGGATTCTGATCCTTTAGAGTTTCCAGATGTGTAATTTCAGAGCTTCTAAAAAGCTGAAAATTTATAGTAAGTGCACATAAATCTTGCTGCAATAAAGATGGAAACTTCTTGGTCCCACCGGGCGTGCCAAAAATGTTAGTGCAAAATCACAGCATCCCTATATATATTTGCAACTAGATGAGTTGAGAATCGTGTTGTGATTTCACAACATGGAGCATCTCTCAAAGTGTGGGGATTTGAAATAGAGAGAGCTCTCTGATAAAGGTCGGTTCCTATTCCTTTGTTCAGGTGCATACAAATAGATTGCAAAGGATCTACTCTAAAACCTACTCTATCTTACCAAGGAGACAGGGTTGAGAAGATACAAGAAAATAAACCTAAGCTAATGAGGTGATGCACCAAAGGAATGTTAGACACCCGTTTTGCAATTTAACATAGACCATAGAAATGCAATACAACTACCATGCATAGATAACCAAATTGTAATGAGAGATCAGAATAAAACAATGAACACATGAAAGGGTTGGGAATCATCCACAGACATATTTTTATTGCTCCAAAGTTGATACAGTACATTACAGAGCTAAGAGGAAAAACTTTGTATTACAACTTGAATGGGAGGTTAGGAAAACTCCACAAATTCACTTAAAAGGGAAGAAGGGAGATTGTAAAACATAAATTTCTAACCCTTTTTTATGAGCCTAGTTCCTTCTTTTATAGATGTTGCATAGAGAGAAGAAGGAGAGAGGTGGGAAAACTAATTTGAAGCTCAGGGACTACCTAGCCATCAATGCCCCTACAAATCCACCCATAATCTATCAAATCTACCTCGATTACTTGTTTGGCACATTGAAGGAGGAAGAACGGTGGATTAGATCAAATCTGATCTGGTTGTTGGAGTAATTGGATCCTATATTAATGGCACAAAATTGTTTCCCATTTTTACTCACCTAACCTTTTCAAAATTAATGTTTTAGATCCCCATGGTGTAGAGGATGTCGAGACCTTTCCAAAAAGTCTTCTCCCACCCAAATCTAAGTTCCCAATCAAAAGATATGGTCATCTGAAGATCAGGGTCATGGGCACACAATATTTAAAAGAGTCTTTCCATACCGGGTCCACGCCATAGCCCCACGCTCATTTGAAATTTTACCCCCGCCTTCACTCTTAAAATTTTTCCCATGAGACATGTGGCATCGTCTGCGAGCTCCCTGATTTCCTTTGTATTTTCCTGAGTCCTTTCCGCTGGCGGAGGCACTGTGTCTGACCCAAGACATGTGGTGGCTTCGCGCATGTTTGGAAAATGTGCCCAAAATTTACCTTTGGAATTGTGTAGATACAACATGTGGAGACCTCCACGGGCCTTTGTAATTTTTAATGACCATTCTTGTCTCTTTGATTCTCGGACACATGGAGGGTTGGCGCTTTTCTTGAGTTAATCATATTTTAATCGTGTCCCTATTATATGGTTTTAGAATGACATGTCTTGAGTTAATTATATTTCAATTCTATAACATTCTTATGAACAAATATACCCCCTGGTCATCCGTTCATGACATAAAAACCTTTAGAAGCATATATAAACAAGTAAATCATACTTCATTTGGTAGTTTGGCACTTTAAAAACTCATGTAAAAGTAAGCATTAATTGCACTTAAAGTAAAAGGAACGATAACCAGATCATACCAAGCCAAGAACTCAGATGCTAATCAAACACCACGATCAATAAGATGAAAGCAATTCACCATAATAACTTTACATAAACCTTTGCAAACAAATGAGTAGAAATAACATATGTTATTATGGAACTCAATGAAATACAATGAGAATGGGCCTTGCTTATATAGGCAAGGAATAACAATCTAAGAACCGGTTAAGGTAGTAGATCAAGCCATAAATCAAGCAAATAACTAGTCAAGACCATAGATTTAGAAAAGAACTAGATGTCAAGGATCTAGTCAATACCATAGATCAAGGAAATAACAATACCTAACTAGATAGTATCCCCTTAATATCTAAATAAATAAAAAGAAATATCCACACACATAAATGGGAGAGGATAAATACAATAACGATAAATAAATTACCTAGGTGAACATGAGCTAAGGTAAATACCTATTCTAAAACCCTCATCAAGTGAAGCTAGGGGCAAAAATAGAAGTGGCATGTCCACAGTATGAGTCCTAGTAACTAGGCCTGATGAGGTACTCATGTACAATATATCCATGAAGAAATCTCAAACCAAAAGAAGGAAAGAATCCTACTAGAAGGAAAGAGAAATAAGAAGAAGGAATATGTTCTCATGAACACCCCCCAAGAAAAATTCTGAAACCCCAAGCATTCCACGCAACTCAAGGTAGCAAGGTGATGCAAAATGCTTCATAAAGATGTCTACAACCTGTTACTGAGTCAGAATGTACTCCAAGCAAAGAACTCCATTCTGAATGTGCTGCCAAATGAAGTGGATGTGTATCTCAATATGCTTGGTCCACTGGTGCTTAACTAGGTTATGAGAAATGTGAATTGCACTTTGGTTGTCACACCAAAGTATATTCGGTGAATCTGTGGGAATCCAAAATCTATCAATAACTATCGAAGCCAAATAATCTATTGAGTCGATGTAACTTCTACCATGTACTCTACCTCTGAAGATGAAATTGCAATAGCATGTTACTTTTTGCACACCCAAGCAACTAGAGAAGAACCAAGACAAAAAGATAGCCGAAGTGCAACATTTGTCATCAATAGAACCTTCCCAATCTGAATCGGTATATCCAACCAACCGAGTAAAACCCGAGTGTAAAGTAGGACAAAGTGGGAAGTGCCCTACAAATAGTGCAAAATCCTTTTAGCAGCCTGTCAGTGACTACTATGAGGATAATTCACAAACCAAGATACAATCCCTAATACAAATGAAATATTAGGGTGAGTATGGGTCAAGTACATGAGACTTCTAACCAACTACCTATATAAAGTAGGATCACAAAGTGGAGTGGTACATGTGGAAGTAAGAGTAACCCTAGACTAAAAAGGATATGGACTTGGCTTGTAATCAGCCATATCAAAGTGTTGAATAAGATCATGGGTGTACTTTTGTTGACTCAAATGAATCCTTGAATCTATTTGAGAAATCTACAAACCAAGTAAATAATGCAATAACCCAATATATGTCATGTCAAAATATGTAGAAAGATCCTTTGAATAAAGTCATCCAAGGGAATCCTATGTGTGTTGGCCTATTTGAAGTCTCTCCTTTAGGTAGTATTTTACGTGAGTGGAAATGAGACATGCATCATCATAGAGCTAGAAAGCGGAAATGAGGATTCTAGACCAATGTAGTCATTCAGATAGAAATATACTTATTAGATTATAGGACTGAACCAAAATAGAAAGGAAAATGCATAAGGATTCATACTCATTCCATAAACATACATGAAACAGAACTATGAAGATATATGAGGATGGACCAGAATCATTAATGATCATATTCAAATAAGTTGGTAACCTCATTACATCCATTAGATTCATTACAGAACATCACAGTATGGCAGACCAAAGTCATACATCATAACTGGATCTACATTCCTTAGCTCTCAAAAAGAAAATTTACAATCCCAAGCCCCTTGATGCATCCTTCTCCTATATTTTATCTACCTAACCCAATATAACTCCTGTGGCATTTTCTGAGAGCTCCGCTCTCTATTGATCTCTCTCTCTTTTTCCTCTGTGGGTGCTTGTATTTATAGGCCCCTTGAACTGCCAAACTCACCTTTCTAAGGCTTTAGATCCATCGCCAAGTGTCAGATGTGGTCCTCCATGGGAGCATGCTCCTCAGGCTTGAGCTCTCCACTCCTTGCCATGATGGTCTTCTAGAAGCTTCCATCGCAGGGCATATTCCTTCCTAGGCCAACCTTGTTGCTAGGATGGCACCTTATCCATTCATCATGCGTAGGTGGGTCACACTTTTCTCATGTCTTCCTAATATGCCAAATATGGCTAAGTCTCGAGACCTTGTTCTCTTCGGCGCGTAACATGGTCCTTCTAAAACCCTCCTAGAACCCTACCTTTGTGTTTCTTCTTCTTGTGTGCCCACCCTCAACTTAGGCCTTGTGTGCCCATGCACCTTTTTGTACTTAGTCAATATTTTAGGGGCCCAACATCACCCCACACTTTACCTATTCTCCACCCTGGGAACACTTCTTCAAAGAAAGAATTACAATAGACTTAACGTCTTGGAAAAAGAATAAGGGAATGAAGAATTGGGAAAAATGAAAGAATGGGGAAGTGTTGTCATTATTGCAACAAGATAGGAAAATCTCTTTGTAAGTCGGCCTCCAACTTGTTCAGGCATCGACTTCATTTTTGCTCTCTGGAGAGGTCACCAACTAGGGTGCTTACCTCCTCAAAACCCAGTCCATTTCCTCGAGTGTTCAATGTTTCAACCATTCCTTCCAATTCCTTTCCCACGTCCTCAAGTGCATCCATCCTTCTTGTAATCTGTGGGTACAACTCCTTCAGCTGGTTTTTAATTGAACCTCGTAAGGTTTAATAGCTTCTGACTTCTTCTCGACCTCGGCAGGATCCTCTCCCACTCTACTCTATTTCCTTTGTTCTTCTCTTGGAATTCCTTGAGCTCTACCTCGTGAGTGGTGACTAGAATACTCACCACTTTATCTCTATCTGTAATTTTCATATGCGGCCTCAGTAATATGGGTAGTAATTTTCACATCAGCAAGAGAACTTGTGTACTTTGAAATGATTGCTCTGACCTTCAATTTTCCTCCTTCTCAGGGTGCTTTGCTTTACTTCTTCCATGGATTCTAAGGCTAGAGGTTTCCTTTCCATGGTGAGGATGTGTTAAGTCTTCAAGGAACTCAAGGGAAGATCCATACTTTTGTGTGGGTGGTGTTAGGTCCGGATGCTTCAAAACAATGGCATTTGTGATGGATTCTACCTTCTTATATACCTCGCGCACCCTTTCCTTTTCTTCCCTTAGTTCACGCTTTAGTTGCATGCTAATTAGTTCCTCCTGCTTCAAGTTCTTGGTCTCTCTTCTAGCTCTTCTTCCCTCTTTTCTAGCTCTACCTCTAGAAATTTTACCTGTCATTCCTTCCGAATAACCTGGCTTCTAGTTCAACTGAGACCTTATTCAATGCATTGCAGACTTGTTCATCTGAAAGCTTTGTTGAGTGCTCACCAAGGGGTTATCTCCTTTTGACTCAGGCATCTTCATTAGTGCCCCTTGGCTTACCTCAAACTCTGGCTCATCGATGTGGGACTCAATTTCCCATGAAAGCATTTTCCTCATCGAGGGTATGCACCTTCTTCATCAAATGACTTCATTGCCAAGAGTTGATCTGTTGGGACTGTGCTTTGGAAGCGCGTGTGCAACACCTTGTTTGGATCATCAATGTAGCTCATTCTTGGTCTTTGGATCTCCATGCACTTTCCTCATGTGTGTGCCCTTAGGAATATTTACCATTAGACTAGGGCCTCCGTGCTTTGCCTGTGATATTTTCCCTACGCTTTCTTCCCTATCTTCATTCATCACTATATCAGTGTTGTGCTCCAATTCTTGTTCTACCAAGGCTTCAATGATTTTCATTGCTTCTCTTTCTGCCACCTCATTTACTTCATCCTTAGTGAGGCTTGGAGTCCTCTGACCCTTTTGCTAACCTCTTCACCTCCTCCCATGTCTGGGCACCCTCCTCCTCTGGCTTGCCCTTCCTTCACACAAAGTGATAGTCATTCTTCTCCTCTTCTTCGCCTTCTTCTTCGAATCGTGCATGCTAAAAACAAGTGGTTCTTGGTCCCTTCAGGTTCATCTTCTTCATCATCATCCCTCTCACCCCTGTATTTCTCCAAGCTCTTTGTTTCCTCTGAATCAGCTTCCTCCATCACCTTTTATTTCTTCCTAACTAGGGATTCAGTATAGGAGATTTGCTTTCTCTTCTTCCTCCTCTAGTGATTTCTCCTCTGTGATAAGCTTTTCTTGTTCTGGTGCCTCCTCTCTGACTAGGGACCTCTTCTGTGTGTGTAAGTACTTGTTCTAGCACTTGTTCTTGGGGCACCCACCACTTGAGTATCTTGGACACTTGGTGCCTTTTTCTTTATCTCTTTCATCTCCTTTTTCTTGGGTGTGGTCTTCTTTCTACCTGTTAGGTCTTCAGGTATAGCTATCTCATTCTCAAGATAAGCACCCTTCTCAAACTTGGGCCTTATGTGAAGGTATACACATGTGCGTGGACCTCCCTGCAATAGGTAGAGTCGGGGTTTCATCATCTGAACTTCATGTGATACGTACTTTTCCATGTATGCATGCTTGTTGGGGTAGACCAATGTCTGCGCATCTCCTGTGGTCCCGATCCATACTTCCAAGGTCAAACTTCAGCTTCTTGGATTCCTTGAATCTATTTACCCCACTGGAAGTATTGAGTGGTGAAGGAAAATGGAAGTTTACACCATGGGCTCATGCTTTCATCAACCAACCTAAATCTGCCAATGTAGAAGTGTTGGTATACTATGAATTCAACTTCTCCCTCTGTGAGCTTTGGTAGTTGTTCTAGGATCCTCCACTCTACCCCCGAATGCATTCCTCAAGTGTGTATACCATTTCTCAAGATGCCTTGTGAACGGCCATCATGTTATCGCAAGTGTATTTTTGAATCTCTTTTTGTGGGTGAGGGTCTTCCTCTGGGTACTCCCACATGAACTTATCTGCCGCATTTGGCACTCCGATCTCTAAAAACACAATAGTTAAGAGGACATTGCTGAAAAGTATCTTGTCACCCTCTGTGCATTCATTGATGATCTCATCTGTGATGTATGTGGACAAGTTGTAGATGGCGCCCTCGATATCCTTCTGCAAACATTGAGCCATGATTTGTTCACTTGCGTCCACCTCTCTTGGTCATTAAGTTTGGTTACTAGGTGCGTGGCCATTCTCATCACCGGGTCTTGGATATCCACAATATCAAAGTACCTTGACCCCTTCTTGTATGCATATGTGGTGATGGTTTCTTTGATGGCTTCTTTGTCGCATAGGTCATCCTCTATACTTTCTCCTTCACAGATGAGACCTGTGAATTTTGAAATCAGTTGAGGGTTATGTGCATCTTTGCCCTGTGAAGTGAAAGTGATCTTCATGTATGTGTGACATCAGCCATTGATAGAGGCACTCAGGCTTCCCAAAGTAGGGAAACTCATAGAGTTGTAACAATCCCACCTTCTCCAACTTCACTTTTACTTCGTCGTTATAAATGGGTAACCCTTCTGGTGTCCTCTTGTTTTTCAGGGTGCACTAACTCCAGCACCATTTCTTTTTAGTCGTGTTTGTGTGATGGTTATAATCACTTATTGTCATGTTTCTTAAATGGGACTCCCACTCCTTTCCAAGAAAAACCCCATCTGGGTACTGCATTTCTGCATACCATTCTTCATTGGTACTTGTGGTGGTTTCTTGTTGTTTTCCCTTGCCCTTGCCCTTGCCTTTTCCCTTCTTAGGTGTTACAACTGGTTTCTTGGGTGCCATTGTGTAGGTTATCTTTGCACTTCAACTTCTCTTTCTCTGCTTCTCTACCCTTTCCAAGCTTAGATCTCAAACTTGTGAAGAAATCCTTTTCAACCCATGCCCTACTCATCGAACCCTCACTTTGGAATATCCCCTTCACAAGATGATGACTTCTCCACAACTCTCTCTATGCCCGTGAACTATTTCCCTCCTGGTTTGTAGATCCAAACTAGTCACTCACGGTTAAATTTCTCCAATTTTTCTTCACATGGATCAACTCTGGAAACCCTAGTTCACAAAATCTCTTCCTTCTTCGTATTCACAATGTAAATAATGAAGTGTCAACCTTCTATTTATAGTTTTCCCACTTTTAACATTAAATGCTACCTTACCTACCACCGTACTTCAACACTTAATGTGGATTTTTCAAAAAACTGACTTTAGCACTTTAACTCACGTGCCCAACCTTGCGTGGACAATCCCCCAACCTTCTGGCATGCAACCAATCCATCTTGATAGGAGACTCTTTGCATGCGCGTGTCACCAGTGCCAGAAGGTACTTCATCATGATTTTTTCTCTCACCTACCTCGTGTTTTCTTTTGCACTTCTTCCTCTTTGTATGTGGATCCATAATGTAGCCTTACCCTGACACCAACCATCCTTTTTCACCTTTCCTTCCATGCACTTCCTTTCCAGGGCCATCATCCAGGATTTCAATGCAATCCTTCCTGGTTCTTCACACTTTGCACTTTCCTCCACATTATTCTACCCCACACTAAAATGATGTGCGGTCCTCTGCATTCACAACCTTAAAAAAGTAAGAGGTTACCGGTGCCCAAGGCACAACACAAAAAAACAATGAGAAAGGGAAACACAAGAAAAGAAAATGCATTAAAGGAAATCCTAAACTAACTGGCAACACTTGCCTTATTTACAAACACCAAGAAGACTTATTTATAGTAGGGCTTCACCTACTCCCATTGAAGTGTCCTGGAAATCTCATCCCATCCAGTGCTTGTAACTGGCATGCACCTGAATCAAGGATGTATGAGATGATGTAGGGGCCCAACCAATGGACTTTTAACTTCCCAGGATGGCGTAGAAACTTTGAATCATATAGTAAGACCATCTTGCCCAACCTCAAACTTCTTGTTCTTAATGTGATGATCATGCCATGCCTTTTGTTTTCTTTTTCAGTCCTCTGGCTCCACCTGGCTAATGATCGTCTCTCATCCAATTGCATTAATTTGTCTATTCTTTCCTCCAAGTGCACTTGTTCATCATCTAATCCTCCTCATGTGCGCTATACGAGAGAAGGTAACATGAATTCAACTGGTAGGACAGCCTCCATGCCAAACACCAATTGAAATGGTGTGGCCTTATTCAACCTCTTGTAGGTTGTCCTATATGCCCAAAGAATGGTTGATACTTTGTCATCCCAATCTTGTCTACCAACATCACAGATCTTAGTCAATGTGTGACTAAGTATTTTGTTAAATGCCTCAGCAGTTCCATTTTCTTGTGGATGGTAAGGGGTAGTCTTGTGATGAGCCACCATGAATTCTGCTAATAGAATCCTTACTTGTCTCATTCAAGAAATGTGTACCCTATCACTAGTCAAACTCAAAGGGCATCCATACCTTGTAATAATGTTTTCCCATAGGAACCTTGTTGTAGTAGTTGTTGTACAATCCTTAGTAGGTGTTGCTTCTGCCCACCTTGTCAAGTAATTCTGTGCAAGTGATTATATACCATGTGATCCAGTCCTACGTGTGGCTGGTGCAATAGGGCCTACAAAGTCTATAGCCCACTTTTTGAATGGCTCGGCACTGGGAATAGGGTGCAAAGGCATTTCATCTCTTCACCCTGGTTTTCCAATGTGTTGACAATGGTCACATGCCTTGCAATATTCCTTGTAGTCTTGATATAGGGTCTCCCACCATAATCCTGGCCATTAATATCTTACGTGCGGTGGTTGCATTCACCTACATAGTGTCCCCTGCACTATCCCTGTGTGCTCTTCTTATTATGGCTAGGTGCTCATGTTCTACACACACGGTGCAGAATCTCATCATGTCCTAGTTTGTATAAATCCCACTAATCAACATGTAGGGCATGGAGCATATAGCTAACCACTTTTTATCCAATGCCTTCATCCCTTTCAGCACTACACCTATCTTGAGAAATACTACAATATCTTCTAAGTCTGAGGGCATGTGCATGCCTACATAACCTAAATAGTTGTGCATTTGGCATGGTATCCTCAATGCTTTGTGTGTCCTCCCTGAATCGATTCTAGACAAATGATCAGGTCTAGAATTACTTTTTCCTGGTTTGACAACCACTGTGAACTTGAATTCTTGGAACAATAGTACCCACCGACATATGTGCCCTTGTAGAATGGGCTTGTTCACTAAATATTTCAATGCCATATGGTCAGTGTAAAATATAAATGGAGTTCTTCTAAAAAATTATCTAAACTTGTGAAGCACGTAGATCATTGATAATGCCTCGTGCTCAGTTGTAGTATAATTCTGCTCTGTTGGTGTTAACTTCCTGCTTGTAAAGCACAAAGGATGATCAATAATCCCTTCACTAGGTTGTGCAAAAGTACTTCTCAATGGTGGTCCCTGAGGCATCAACATGAACATGGAAGGGCTTATCCCAAGAGGGGAATCGTAGTATGGGATGGGCGGGTGACAAGCCTATCCTTTAAAGTGTCAAATGCCTTCTTTGTGCCCTCTCCCCAATGAAAGGCACTTTTATGTCTAAGAAACTCTTCTAAAGGTGTGGTGATCTTGGCATATCCCTTGATGAACTTCTGTAGTACCCCGTATGCCCAAGAAATCCATGCACTGTACTGCTTTGACTAGTAGGCTCCCTCAATCCCACAATTACTACAACTTTTGTGGGATCTACTAGTAGGCCTTCCTTACATATGATGTGTCCCAATAATGTTCCAAATGGGGTAGTAAAGACACATTTCTTAATATTGAGGGATATCCTCAACTGCTCGACACCTTTCAAACATTAACCTTAAGTTGTCACAATGGTCCTTCACTAGCCCATATATTGTCAATCATCTAGGTAGACTTGAAGAAATTTATGGATGAAGTCCTGGAAAGCTTGTACCACAATGCGTGAGAACAACAGGTGCATTCTTCAACCCAAAAGGCATGACTGTATAGGAAAAAATTCCCCACTCAGTGGTGAAATTCATCTTCCTCTGGTCCTCCTTGTGATCCTTACCTAGTGATAGCCGAGAATCCATCTGTGAAAGAGTAGACCTCACGTCCTGCCACTCCCTCTAAAATTTCTTAGTAAATGGGGTTGGGAAAGGATCAATGATACACACTTGCATTTAGGTCCCTGTAATCAACACAGATCCTTATCCTTCCATCCTTCTTGATGTTAATTACCATTGGACTTATCCACTCTGACTCTTCAACAACTTCAATGATGCCCGATGCTATCATCTTATCTATTTCTTCCTTGACCTTCATGTAGGTTAGGATTCATTCGGTATGGTCTCTTCGGATGGGTGCACACCCTCCTTCAACTTAATTCTCATTTCCCCAAGGAATGGTGAATGCCTTTTAGTTCATGATACCCATGGGAATAAATCCTCAAACTCACGTAAAAGATCAATGATCTTAGAGACTTCTTTCTCGACCAATAGTCTCGATGATTGCCTCTTTAGGCTCTTCTCTGAGCCGATGTTAACCTTCTTTGTCTTTAAAGGTTCATGATAGGCATGCACCCATTCATCAGAACTATCTAACACCTCATGCGTCCTACAGAATGGTCAACATCCAAGTTTTTTGCCTTCTTCCCCATCAATAATATAAACCATCTTTCCTTTTTCTTTTCTCTACACACGTGTGCTCAAAGCTGTATCTCTTTTGTTTCTTCTTCCTCAAAGTGCCTCCAGGCCAGGTTCACCTAGCAAGTCTAGTAGCCTATCTTTTGCCATGGCACTATCCCCAATGGTAAGGTGCTTGAAACCTACTAATGCCTTATCCACCAAGGGTTTTGTACTCGATACTTGAATGTTTGAATGAGATCAGCCACTAACTCTTGCCAATTCCTGTCTGGTGGTGTGTCTCAGTGTGAATGTACCATGCGCATGCACAACCTTGTAGGGTGGAATACAACTTGTGAACCCATAATGAAGGTGGAAATGCTTTTGTGCTTCCCATCCAGGTTGTCTCACATGCTTGGATATGGAAGGAAGCGGTCTCTTTACCATGGTAGTCTTTTATAGTATGGGGCGTTGTTGCTCTCTAAAACCTTATGGAGAAGGAAATTCTCACCTTGCGCCATTCTAAGAGGTTATCTCCTGATGTGTCACCCACCAACACGTGTAGTAATTTGAGTAGGACATAACTTAACATCCCTCTTCATTCATTCTCCTTCTTCCATTGAGCTTCCATCTCCTACAAAAAGATCTCAGGGAAGGCTCCTCCTGAATACTTAGGTAGCTTCTTTCCTCCTAGGGCACCGGACATATACATGCCTTTGTCACCTTTTCACCGATCCTCTCAAATGTCATCGATTAACTCATAGGTCCCATGTGCCCAATTATCACATGCTATATTGGTGGTGTCACTTAAGGACTGAGCATCCTCAAACTGGATAACTCCTTATGTGGGATGGATTACCTCTGGATCCTGATTGAGCACACATATATTCTATCAGGACCTCTTCTCCCAAAGGTTTAGTATAGGGTGTTGATTTTCCATCAGCTAGGGGTATGATGACCCATTCCTCCTCATTTTCAAAGCTTATGTATCCCTTGTTGAACCGAAGATCCACATTGTTCTTATAGCACCATGGGCACCCAAGTAATCTTTGGGAAATTTTTGCCTCGGTGAGCACCAAGACTTGAAGTCCCCAGTAAACTTAGCCCCTGAATGGTGATAGTTGCATCCTTTAAGACACGATGGGCATTGCCTTCATTTTTTTCCATATACAACACATTGAAGATGGTTATAATGTAGGTCTTCCCATCTGATGCCATGCATCAAGGTGAGAACATTGACCTCTCGTGCCTGTGTCAATGAGGATATTACTAAGGAGCCATCCATCCATGACCACATTTAACGTGATCTCCTTATCATAGTCAAGGTTGTGAGGGGGAAGGTTTGCATGCAAGACCTACCTCTCGTGCTCTTCTCGTGCGTGGTACCTTCTCTCTCAACCATGCTCCTAAAGGAATAATATTCTCTTGCCTTAGCATTTTACATACTTCCTTGACCTCATCCAGGTCATCCTTTGGTGCCTCGACCTTCCTTCTTTGCTCCTCCCTCTGGACTGCTCCTTTAGACACTGGATTTCTCCTTGTAAACTCTGAATGATGTCCATGGTTTCTTGATATACCTCCTTTGATGCATAGGGTCTAGGTACTTCCCATGTACCACTTCTTCCCTTGAAACCAGGTTCTTCTTACCTTGGCATTTCCTTTTCCACATGTGTGTGGCCTCTACTCTTGTTGTTACCATAACAGGTTCCAAGCCTGCATCACGTGTCACCCATGGCATCCATTGTGTGTGTCACCTTCTTAATGCTTACCATTACAGTGCCCTTGTCTTTTAGTTTTTGTTGACTCATGTGCTCAAACAACTCAGGGCACTCCTCATACTTGTGCTTCTTCCCACACCATGAGCACTGCAATAAGTCTAGGCACTCACGCTTGTAGTGGTTTGTAGATCCATAAATTAAAATAGGTTCCATGTGGGAACTCACTTCTTCCTCCTCCATGGTTACCATGACCACGAAATCCTCATGAAATCCCCTTCCACATGCTGCCTCCATCTACGTGCTCCTCATAATGGTGATCATCACCCTTAGAACTACTACGAAATGTTGTTTGGCGCACACCATGATCAATGGCCTCATGGATCTAGTCAATAAGCTGAAAATCCTTGGTATCATGGGTTGTAGAGGTGTAGATCTTATAGTAGCAAGATACATTCTTTTGAATTGCATGTTGTAGTAAGGGACATCTACTCGCATCATGGTCCCCATGAAAATCTCATAGTCTCTACTACTACATGCATCATGCGTCTTTTATCTTGGGGAAACTATCCTTGGCATGCCCCTCTACTTCACAATCTGTACACCACATTCCCTACTGAGTCTCATGAGCTGAGTTCACTAGATAAATTTTCCAGTTGCTTAGCCATAGTAGTGATTTGAGCTTCCAGAAATGGGCTAACACCAGTGTCAACACTCCCAACAGCTTTAGCGTGTAGGGAAGCTTCCAACGCCTCACGTGGGTCTGTGAAAGTCTTATGAGATAAAGCTCTTCTAAATGGGGTTATCAACCCTCAACAAACCATTGAGCATGTTGTGAAGGGTGAATGTCATATGAAAACTTTGATCAGAGAGAGTCTTAAACCATGCGTCATACTCCCACACACTCTCCACCATTCCCTGTTGAATCTCCTTAAGGGTGTTGATGCTCTTTTGTTCAAACTCAGGGATGTGGAATTCTACTAGGAAGGCATTTTTCAATGTGGTGTAATCTACCACCATCTGATGGGGTCATACTTCCTATACCAGCTATGTGCGTGCCCTTGCTGACATTATTTTACAAAACTGATTAGCCTTCCATTTTGGGGTTGTGATCCCCTTTGCGTGCCATAGCAACTCACACTTGTGAACATGCTCATAACATCTTCAATACCCATGTAATCTAGAAAATGTAAAGACATCTCAAAGAAGACTTGAGGAGGTGGTTGGGCCCTTGTCCTCTGATCCATTTCCCTTGACTTCCTCTGGTGTTTCCCCTGGATCCACTAGATCCACCATCCCTGATCCACGAGATCCACTAGATCCACAGTCCTGTGCCCCCCGAGATCCACTAGTTCCACCTCCCGAGATCCACCAGTAGCCAGTAATGGGCCTAAAGTGGTCACACCTAGGGTCCCCAACATCCCATTAAACTATGTGCCAACCATCTATGAGATTGTGCCATTCCCACTACGGATGTGTGTCCCACTGTGCCACTCCCCGATGTGTTACCCAAGCCTTGTGTATTTTCTCCTTGTCCAAAAATTCCTCTAAATACATTGGAATAGTATATGCGTAGCCATAGAAGTAGGAAATGAAAAATTATATCTCCTAGGTGCAGATCTGTCACTTCCACCAATACCAATTGGGTCAATGATACTCCTCCCTTGATCTGGAAAACCAAGCACAGGGTTTGGTCACTAGGTGGGTTCAGATGCATGCCAACTCTTCTCTCTCTGTGTGATGAACTCTCATCAGAAGCTGAAGGGGTCTCTCTTATGTGCTTTCCAAGATGGGGTAGCATAGACTACTCAGGTTCCATGTCCTCTGCGTGAACCTCAAATCCTTCTGCAATGTCTGCCTCCATATATCCATCACACTTACAACCTCACATTGTCTAGCAATCTCCCTTTCATGCTTCACTATACTTGAGCCGTCTCTCCTCCCTTTCTTTCTCAGTCGCAATATCTACCATCTTCCTCCACCCTAGCTTCCTCACCCATGCTCTCTAGAATGGTTTAGCCGGCCATTGGAAATGCCTCTAAACTCAAGGTAACAATCAAGATCTTCATTTCCAGAGGGATAACACGTAGAAATGATCCTCTGGGCTCTGTAGAAACTCAAACTCAGCAATGTCGGACAAGAATATGTGGAAATAGTGTATTCCAGGGTGTAGCTAGTCAACACTCCTTTCCACCAATGATCCACAACACGAGTCCACGTCAGATCTACATCTTGTAGCCTCTAGTACTCTTCTTGGGTCCACGTGTGTGATCTATAATACCAGCTTGATCTAGATGCATATGCGAGAGCCATTCATACATAGCTCTATTGGGAAGCAACAGAAATTTTTTTCATACAAATCATGGTAGAGGTTCTCTTCTACCCATCTACGTGCATCAAACTCAAGGTCCAGTGTTGAATCTCTGAGAAAATTCATCCTTCGTGCTCTTAAACCATGATTCAACACTTTCCAAAGTTAAATGCTCTGTCATCACTCATTGCATAGATCATGATGTATGTTATTTCCCACTACAACTTTGAAAAAGAGGTCCAGCAATGGAACCAAGATGTAGTCATTTTTACACCCACCAAAGAACAAGGGAACCCCATGTGTGTTCGGCCTATCACCCAGTGGGCGTTGGGCGCTCACCTGAGGCACGCGTGGGTGCCGAGTCTCTCCTTTATGTGAGTTTAGTGGGAAACATCATCTATGATAGGAATTTAAAGAGAGTGAGTGGAAATGAGACATGTAATCATCATAGAGCTCAGAATGGCTTCTAGACCAATGCAGTCATTCCAGATAGAAAGATACTTTAATAGATATAGGACTGAAACCAAAATAGAAAGGAAAATGCATAAGGATTCATACTCATTTCATAAACATACATGAAACAGAACTATGAAGATATGAGGATGGACCAGAATCATTAATGATCATATTCAAATAAGTTGGTAACCTCATTACATCCATTAGATTCATTTCAGAACATCAATATGGCAGACCAAAGTCATACATCATAACTGGATTTACATCCCTTAGCTCTCAAAAAGAAAATTTACAATCCCAAGCCCCTTGATGCATCCTTCTCTATATTTTATCTACCCAACCCAATATAACTCCTCATGGCATTTTTGCAGAGCTCCAGCTCTCTCTATTGATCTCTCTCTTTTTATTCCTCTGTGGGTGCTTGTATTTATAGGCCCTTGAACTACCAACTCACCTTTCTAAGGCTTCAGATCCATCGCCAAGTGTCCAGATGTGGTCCTCCATGGGAGCATGCTCCTCTAGGCCTGAGCTCTCCACTCCTTGCCATGATGGTCTTCTAGAAGCTTCCATCGTAGGGCATATTCCTTCCTAGGCCACCCTCCTAAAACTCGCCTTGACACCTTATCCATTCATCGCATGCAGGCCTTGGCACCTTATCCATTCATCACACTCTTGTATCCCATGAGCCTTTGAAGAGAAATTTGTGGATCCTCAAAAACCTGTCATCGACACAAAATTCTAGAACCCGTAGAATGTGCGTGATGATGCCTAGTGGGTGGAAGATCTTATATGAAAGGTGTTGCCTTAAAATCGTAGTACGATCCCGCTTTAGGCATAGTGACAACATCCATGAGAATAGGATCCTCAATGGCTTCTATAACCTCCTTATCAACCTCCTCAAAGAAAGGATCCTCAAGATGAGATGAAGGAGGAGGAAGCATGGAAGAAGATGAAAAATCATAAGGAGTGAAGTGCTAATCAAATTGAACATGTGTTCAAAAAAGAACATCATGAGTATTAGGATCTAAAATTCGATAAGATTTGATGTCCTCACAATACCTTACAAATATCAATGGTTTTCTCTTCTTATCCATAGCTTTCCTTTTCTTCTTTGCCACAAAGGCCCAAGAATGGCTCTCGAAAGACTCGAGAAAAAGAGGCATCCGGCTTAGTTTTGGACCAAGCTTCCTCGGAGTCAAATGTTCAAGTGCTCTGTGTGGTGTGTGATTCTGAATGTAGTTAGCACAATTAATTACTTCTTCCTAGTAGATAGGTGGTAAATCTCTTGAAAATGCATCATATAGTAAGTCATTTCCTTTAAAGTTCTATAATTCAATTCTGCTAAACCATACTATTGTGGAGTATGAGGAATAGAATCTTTGGTGAATAATGCCTTGAGTTTCCAAAAAGTCGAAAACTCATTATTGAAGTACTCCCCTATTATCGGACGAAGGTTCTTTATGCAACTAGAAGATTGTTTCTCGACCAAAGCCTTGAAGACTTTGAAGTGTGAAAAAACATCACTTTTGTACTTGAGAAAATAAACCAGGTATGCCTCAATAAATTATCAATAAAGGTAAGTGCATACTTAGCTCAATTGAAAGAGGGGGTAGGAAAAACCATCGAGTCATTATGCACAAGCTCAAGTGGTGAAGAAGCTCTCTTTGAAAAATTCTTAGGAAATGGATCTTGGTGTTGTTTCTCTAATTCATAGCCATGAAAAACTCCCTCAAGATAAGAAACTCTAGGAAGACCATCAATCATACCATGAGTGCTCAACTCCTTCAAATATATGTATTTGAGATGTCCAAATATTTCATGCCAAATCTTACTCTCTGAATCCGCATGAGAAACCAATCCTTTCCCTATAGAGGAAGTTTCATCAAAACCCTTAAATTGATATAGTCTAGAACTATGATCAACAATACCTTGAGCAACAAGTGAATAAGACTCCAACAAATTTTGTACTTCTATCCCATGTGGTGTAAAAGTCAAAATTTTCCTTGAACAATGTGATCGACAAATTTGATATACATAGAGAAAATTTGTAGTGATGTTAGGAACATATAGTGCATCTCTTGGATCTTGCCATCAACAAGTTATATATCACATTTTCCTTTAACAAAAGAAAGGAAGAATATCCAACCTAAATTTTAGAAGTAGAACTCAAAACTAGAGAAACAAAAGACTCCTTGGAAGAATTCATGTGATGAGAAGCACTAGAATATATAACCCAACCTGTCTGCAAGTGGTGATCTGAGATCTCCCAACAACATTAAGTGCTTTGCCATGTTGATTAGAAGGAAGTGGAGTGGAGATGTAAATTTTTGTTTCTTGACTGCATCCTCTAAGGCTTGCATTTGCTTATAACACCTATGTTCTTCATGACCACTACCACCACAAAAATAGCATGAAAGGCTATACTTATTCTTAGATTTAGAAGACTCCTTGGGTTTAGAGTTGTTTTCTTTGGGTTTAAGAGCATTTTGAGATGGAGAAGGGGTGTATTTGGTTTTAGTTGTTGGTTTTCCCTTGCCTGGATTAGATGTAAATAATGACTTTTGAGAGGTGAAAGACTCAAGGTTAGACAATTTGGATCCTTCCCTAGTAAATCTTTCACAAAAATGTTTCTAAGTTAGGCATTTTGAATGTGTCACCTAAGACATCCATGCTAGAGAGAAAGGTAGAAGCAAAAATTTGGAATGGTCCTCTCAACTTGGATAGAATCAAGTAAACACACTCTTCATCTTTCTTATCTCTTCCACTCCCTTTCAATTATGTCAACAAATGCTTGAACTTGGTAAGATAGTCTATAATTTTTGGAAAATCTTCAAGATTAAGAAAGGTGATCTCAATTTCAAGTTGCGTGGCTCTCATATGATCCACTTTACCAAATAAATCCTCCAATTTCTCCCATATTTTGAAAGGAGAGTCACATTTTTCCAAATGAGATAAAATACTATACATAAGTTCCTATCAAACTCATACACTCGTCAAATTTGCACTAGTCTGAAATTTCTCATATTCTCTAGTTAACATTGGTTGTTCTAAAGAAGTTAAAGCCCATAATCATTTTCGTTTGATTATTGTTTCCATTCTTAGTTTCCATATGTGGTAATTATGTGTTATTAATGGCTCAACATGATCTAATGCATAAGTAGACGTCATTCTCAAAAAATCACCAAAATAAATGCAAGAACCAAGCAATGAAACAAGACCCCAAGTAATGCAACAAGAGCCCCATCATATTTTGGCACTTTATAATGAGTGTGTGTTACAATATGGCACTTTATAATTATAGTGTGATTCTCAAAATAAATATTTCCAATGGAAAGATCATGAAAAAATAAGCACTTTTGCAAAAACAACACTCAAATCTGAGTTGTCGATCAAAAGATACAAGTTTATGCTTTGTTATTTATTTTAGTTGCCACTAAAACAAAATAAAATTCTCATCTTCACCACACAAATAAAATGAAAGGGGGCTGGAGTTAAGCACCTAGTAGTAGGAATCACAAGCTTTAAGCCCTCATATAACCATACCATATGACCAAGGGCTAAGAATTTTATTTGGTTATCTAGAAACATCTATCCTCTAACCCATGAAGTCAAAATATGTTTTTCCTCCTGGTCAAAACCATCATTTTCAGTCGGTTTGTACAATTCTACAAGTTGACCCTATTATACGGTTTTAGATTGACATACTTTGGGCTAATTATTTTGATTCTATCACATTATTATGAGTAAATACATCCCCTTGGTTGGCCTTTCATGACATAATAACCTTTGGAAGCATATATAAGAAAGTAAATCATACCTCATTTAGGAACCTAACACTTTAAGAACTCCTCATGTAAAAGAAAACACAAAAGGCACTCCAAGCTCCCTAAACTATGAAATAACTCATGCACATCTATTAGGACAACACCACCTACATGTATACAACCTCTTTTCAAGTCTAAGAGTCTCCATCTTCATTCTATAAGCAAGAAAAGAGACCCTTCCCAAGTATTTGAGCAAGTGTGAAACTCAAGTTGAAGCATTTTCAAAGCATGGTTGTCAAGTTATGATTGCACTATGATAGATATCACATGTTAGGAGAATGATGTGCAGTTTGATCCCTCTTCAAAGTAGTGGTGATGTTAGCTTGATGCACAAGGGTGCTCACAACCCACTTAAATATTTTTGTAGGAACTCCTTGTATTACAAGGGTTCTAGGGTTTGAGAAGATTTTTAGAGCCATTTTGAAGATGAGCGAAGAAGACCAACATAGAGCAACACTCATTTCTAGGAAAGTGAAACACTCAATAAGTTACTGAGACCAAGATTCCAACCAAGTCCAAGACCATACGAAGCGTTAGGACCAAATGGATGTTCTTAACCTATTTGTACGGTTTTGACCAAGTTCGGTTTCTATAACGAAGCATTTTTAGTCTCAGATCATTTTGTTCCTACATTCAAATCACTCAAACTCTCCCAAATCCATACGAGAAACTTGACTAAGTGCAATATTCCTTATGTTTATTATAGTTTTTATATCAATAGTCACTTTGAAAAGTGTTATTCGATTTGTGCAATTAATGTTGGAAGTTAATTATATCATAATATCCACTTGTTGCATTATTTCATCCTTTTTATGTATGTTAATTAGAAACACGTTAAAATCTTAGAAGGGAATGAAATAGCAAAAAAGTGAAATCAAGATCGCCATATTTAGTTTATAGTGTCACCCTTTGTTTTTTCATGAATCCAACGAACTTGAGTGTTTTTGGGTGCTAATGCCTAAAATTACATGCCAATATATGGTCGATATTCTTCATCCTCAATCTCAAGCACCTCTTCCTCTTCACCGATTGCTTCATCCTCATCTTCTTCCTCATTGGGCCCTTCAATGTAGAATAATTTCTTCTCAACACATTTATGTCCTTTGCTCCATTTTCTATCACAATTGTAACATAAACCTTTTTCTTGCTTCTCTTCAATTTGTTGAGGAGTCAATCAAGTAGGTTGGGGAAATGATTATGCTGGAATCATACACTCCTTATGAGTAGTGAGAGCCCTTCGTTTGACTAGATCTCTTTCCTCTACCGATGAGCAACTATCATGGATTCGATATCGAACTTGGATTAAGCGGCGAACATCAAGTTGGATGTTATCCTTGAGACCACCCAAGAAAAGATCATTTAGATGATCCTCTGAGATGTCATCCACACATAAGGATAGATTTTGGAAATGTTGAATATACGAATTGAATGTCCCATTTGTTGCATCTTTTCTATTTGGCTAAAATAGATTTTTGTAACATTATTACTATAGTGTAGTTGGAGCTCATCTATGGGCATTAACCAGTAACAAAGAGACCCTTCTTTTTCTTCTACTCACACATCCATCTATACCAAATGAATTGTTATGGATCCATATATAAGGATGTCAATACCACCTTTGTTCCACTTGGAATTTGATGTAGCTCAAAATAACTTTCTATTTGGTTGATCCATGTGATAGGGTCATCACATCAATTTTTCTCATCTTCACCTTTGGTATCATGTTTATACCCCTAAATTAGAAAAGGACGAGTGATGCGGTTATGTTGAATTAGAAAAATGGTTAATAAGAGGCAATAAATGACCTAGTTGGTATTTGGTAGGATATGGTTTCAAACTAGAAATGGTTTCCTTGAGTTCTAATTTCATTTTGTTTAATCTGTCATCTAGGAATTATTTTTCACCATATCTAATTTTGCATATCATTGCGGAAATTATACTCAACCCGACTAATTTTATGATCTATTAAGGAAAACTCTAGGTTTGAGGATTTAGTAAGTCCTTCTAACTCCATATCTGAGTATTGTTTCATGGAGTGGTGTTACCCTTGCCTTTTCCTTTTTGGGGGTCATGTCATGGTTTTTTTGGATTTAGGGTTTTGGCTTAGGGTAGGGAGTTAGGGTTTGTTGTTTTAAAAGGATATCATCCAAATAGAAAAAAATACAAGGAACAAACCCATGATAAAATTTTCCAAGATTTATGAAAATTTAAGGAACTTGGGAAAATGCCAATAATTGTGGCCTATGGAGAGAATTTGTGAAAAATCTAAAATGATTGTAAATTTTAAAAAATAGATCCAAAATCATAAAATTTTGTGATGAACTTACTTGAGTGGTGTTGCAATTTCAATAAAAATTGGTAAATAAATCCACAACAAAGTTTGATGTATAATTAAGTCATCCAAATTAGGGTTTCGACTTGATTTTAACCCAAATCAAAGCTCTAATACCACTGTAATGAAATTACTTAGATAGATCTAAATATCAGCAGTAATAAAACACCAAATAAAACCAAAATGGAGATAAAAGATCTCAATATGAAAGTATAATGACTTAGCCACTTTGAGGGGGCAACCTCCAAACCATACAATAAGACTCAAGTGCTCAATATGATGATCATCTACTAGTTATTAACACACACACACACACACACACGTGTGTGTGTGTGTGTGTGTGTGTGTGTGTGTGTGTGTGTGTGTGTGTGTGTGTGTGTGTGTGTGTGTGTGTGTGTACCCTACTATGATATACGAAGCATCAAGGCCGAACTACTAAGCATATGAAAGCATAAATAAATGTGATATGACATGATAAAATATTATGTTAACCATAGGTCACCCATACATACCCAATATATGACACCAATTTAAGGGCGTAGCATATAACATGTCTTCACACAAGGTTTTGTTATGACCATAACACACCCCTACTTTGTCAAAAGGTAGGGACCCACTTATAAGTTTAGAGAATTATCTCTAGAAAACGAGATGTTAAATCAAATGAAATTCTAGATAAGATTCCAAAGGGAACTTGAAAGACTTAAGAATTAGATTTGCATGTTTAGGAGATTCAAAAGCCTTGTTTCTTCAAGTTATTTATTAATTTCTTATTTTATCAATAAAATGTGTTATCACACTTATGTGGCAGTGTTTATGATGTGTAGGTATTTAGGAGAAATTGGCTTGAAATTTTGGAGGTTTGGAAGCCCAAGCAAGTGGAAGAAGCAGGCAAGACGTTCACATGCCTTGAGTCAGCTTTATGATGAGAACTCAATTTTAATCAACAAGAAAATTATGTTGACAGGCTTATAATGTATCGATTCGATACAGGTGGTAATAATTGGCTCGATAGTGAATTTGCAAGCTGTGATCAAAGCTTAAAAATTCCCTGGTTTCCCATGAAAGGAACATGCCAATGGCATCAGTGAACTGACAGTGTTCCAAGCCCAGGAAGTTGTCGCTGGTAGCTAAGTGTCTTTTAAAGGTGGGTTCAGATTATGATAGGAAATGACATCTTTTAAAATGTCACACATCCAGTAAAATTAAATTTCACGTGCGAGGCAATAAGCTTCAAATCACAGGGTTGAGTCATGGAATTTAAAATCCATGAATCTCTCTTTGTTATTAATAAGCTTTGATGGCGTACAAATCGCAATTAAAAAGTCTTGAGACAACTTCAATCGAGTCACATCTCCATTGAAAACTATATTTTTCATATTTACATCTGCACAGAGCCATAGTTTAAAGAAAGAAGATGGATTTTACAAAAAAATTGGCAAGAGATAGGTTCACAGCTTGAAGGTGAATACGTTTTTTTGGTTAAGAAGGGAAGAAAAATTATGATGGCATCCAAAACAAAGGCTTTCGCTTCATCTTCTCCGCATGTGCATGAAATCAAATATACTCTCTTCACCAAGTCTCTCTCACCCCATTTATTAAACTAAATTCAAGTCTATTGGGAGGTACAACCAATTCAAGGAAAAGACTTATCACAGGAGAATGACGACTAATATGATGAATTAATAGCTAGTAGGTTTGTGACCTTCGTGATATTGTAGTGAAACTATATGTTTACTCTTGTGATTATTTATTTGAAGATGTCTTCATGGCTTGTACACTCCGAAATAATCATATTATTTCAAATTCTACATGTGAAGGCACCACTTTTGTTTGGGGATGCTTTCAATATGATGTATAAAATGCCTATGCTCAACACTTCCTATAATCAAAAGACTATTGAATAATTTATGAGTAGAGAATACCTTATGGAGAAATTGAGATTGTGGGTAGCTAATGAATCAAAGGTGAAATATAAATCAAATTGAACTTACCTATTGCCCCATCGAGGAGAGGAATCATAGTTGTTGTGATTTTACTAAACAAGATTTATAGGGAGGAAAAGGATGATCAAGTGAACCAAGCGTGGGTTCCCTATTAAGCATTATAATGAAGGGGAAAACCTAATTTTGGTGAATTATTAGAATTCAACTTTGGATTTTATTGGAATGTGGTACTGTGTGCAAGAATTTCAATATGTGATTTTATTTGGTAGACTTATTTTGTGTTTTCCTATATTTTAATCCATCATTTCCAAATTGGTTACCCGCATCTTCTATTTTAGTACATGTTACTTTTGTCAAGTTATATAACCATATCCATGGGCCACATATTGGGGAGATCTATTACATATTCTATCCTATTGTCCATGGAGCTATATATAAGGTAAGAAGGCCTTGAATCCTTCCCGAACTTAGAGAGTCTATCAAAAAGGTAGGGGCTTATTGGTATTATCAAGAGTTCACTCGATCATAGTAGAAGGTGTTATAACCCCTCCTCGTCAACTACCCAGACATGTTCCCTGAAATATTAGTTGTCATAGAAGCATCTCATCAATTTAAAAATGGGCTAGAAGGTTGTAATGAACCGTTACACCAAAACCTCGAGGCATTAGTGAAATCCTCACATGAGGATTATAACATCCCACCGTGCTTCCAGCTAGACCCCGGGCTAGATCTCGCACACGTATAAGCGGGCCCATGCCTTGCCCTATATGAGCCATGCAGATGAACACTACAATTTTGGTGTAGCTACCCATTTTGGGACTCAAACCACGGGTGGTTTCTCTAATACCAAATGTAATGAACCGTTACACCAAAACCTCGAGGCATTAGTGAAATCCACACACGAGGATCATAATAGAGGTTGGCAAAAAAAAAGAATCATAAGCCCTATCATCCTCTTCCCTTTAATATCGTTAGGTATAAGTTTACGAAATTCTCATATGTAATCCTAATGGTCATGTAAGGACCCATCTAAGCCGTATAAGCAATAGGTATCCCAAGCCTTACATTGATAAATGGATGGAATTAGATAAATACCATATGAACCTTGACTTTGTAGAGGAGGTCATCACCAAACTAAAAACAATAGGATTAATGTGATTAAACTAAAATCTAAATGAATGTTATATCAGTAGTAAATGAATAACAACGAATTATAGAAAATTTAACCCAAAGAAACTAAGCAATAAAGTGAAAACCATAAGTGCAAAGAGGGGGTAAGAAGACTTAGCTGATTCGCAGTAAAGTCTAGGAAACATGAAGCAATCGACCATCGACTGAAGCTCGGAAAAATGCGGATTTGGAGGAGCGTGTTGGATTGGGGTGCCGAAGAGGGACAGGATGCCCATGGGTGCCTGGACCTATTTTCGGTACACAGGTCTATGGGAATGCTCGAGAAAACATCCTATGAGGTGTCAGCAAGGCATTCACTTTTTGTCACTCCAAAGTCGCACTAAGATCTTCGAGGTCACCGGAAACTCGCAACGAAATATGCAACTATAAAACCCTCAAATAGACATCAAATCCCAAAAAGAAATGATGCATAATGAGGGGTCATATTGTCCTCAATCTGTCACAATGGTGAACTTACAACCTGGGACCGCACTACATTTCAAACCTAATGCATTTTTTGTGTGTGTGCGGAAATCGTGCACTAGGTTGCTCTCGTGTGTGTTGAACTTGGATATCGAGTAAGTAGCTAGATGTAGAATGTAATAAATGTGTGCATAGAATAGAATGAGCTTCCCTCCTATGAAGTGTATGTAGAATAAGAAACCCTTGATGTCCCTTGTGATGGTGCTAGATGGATGTAATGGAGCTCTTAAATACCTTGATGGATACAACCTTAGGTGGTGATAGTTAATGCTTAGTGCTTGGTCCCTTATTATGATCACATAACTTTATATTTATATGATTCCCTTGCTTGAATGCCGTAATTATCCCGAAAATGTCGACTACCAAAAATATAAGATGCTCAAACAGATGAAAAGACATAAAAAGTGTGAGTAAAGTACAAAGAGGACAGGGGCACCCAAACGGGATGAGGCATCCGGCGCTAGTGTCTTGGCAGTCTTTGGTGTCCTAGTTGGGCGCCGGTGTCAGGATGAAAAATACCAAAGTATGAAAAGGTTGGTGAGAAAGTAAGATTGCAAGACTGAAATTAGCAAGTAAATCAAATAAAAGTGGCCAAATACATGGGTTAATTAGTAATTTTATTACATATGAATCACATGAATAGTAGTATGTAATCATGACTAGATAACTACCCAAAGTATGTGATTTATTGTGTACATTTGCGCCCACTTTATGTTGGTGAGCGGAAATCTCGAAGAATATAAAGTAGATAGAGGTGTGTACGATAACCATGTAGATCAATGTAGAAAGAGCATTCCGAGGGACACGACAAAAGTGTGGAGTGATAAAAAAAAGTGAAGCATGGATGCTAAGGAGGAGAAAGTGCAAAAATTGGTAATGAGAATGAACCTAGGGTGGAAATTCATGTGTAGATGTCGTGATGTTCCTATTGTTGATGTTGATGTTGATGCTAATGTGTTTGATGTTATTATTGTTGATGTTGTAGTTGTTGATGTTTACTACTACTTCCCATACGGACATATCCGCCAAGGAGAGGATGAACAAGTAGTCAAACATGAATGTATTTGATCAAAATATCTAAAAAATTGTCTAAGGAAATTATGTAAAAACGTTGAAAGTGTGAAAAAGGAACATGTGCACCTGATTCATGATGAGGAAAGAATGTAGAGAAGGATCTTTTAGATGATGTCGACGTGCGAGTTTTTTAGGTGATCTCACGCCAATGAAATGGAAGAAGTGTAGGGAGAATAGTTTGGTGTCATCCTTCAACCTTTAATTACTTCCCGCAATGTAGAACACCATTGTAGATGGTGTGTATAAACGCATGTGCTAAGGATTGTATGCCCTGTAAAAGCCAATGTGTGGAGTTTTCAGATCGTGTGTTGAACTACTAATCACTATGTAATTACCCCTAGTTTCAGGCATCCAAGAAATGCCATTGTGCTAAGGGCCCAAGTCGATTCGATCCATTTCTGAAACTGACAATTGTGTTGTATCGGTATTATGTTGTGTTGTGTATAATTTTGTATGGGGTGAATGATTCACCATCATGATGCCCCCCTCGTTTGGGGTGCATGTGACACCGTTGAAGGAGTATGTGGCCCAAAAGAGGACCCACATTGCTTGTCTGAAACCGTGCCTGTGCCTGTAGGGGTAAGGGAATGTACTTGGTGAAAACCAAGGCACATGCAAACAAAGTGGCTAGGAAGCAAGTGTTAGTACAAGAAAAGATAAACTGACATGTATAAGACGAAATGTAAGCTAAACAGGGAATGTGTAAGCTAAGACACAAGTAGAAGACAATGTAGATCATGCGGAAAGTAGGTTGTAAATATAGGGCATCACCAACAATGTTGCAAGACATTCAAAGCGATAGTGGTCGTAAAGCAGAGACAAGTGTGCGCATAAAACAAAGGGCAAAGCCAACAAAACAAGAGCATATAAAGAAAACAATGGTAGAAAATGTAATGAGAAAACCATGGAAGAAAATAGTCCTACATAACAAATGATGCACATGAAGCAGTTGTTATCACGTTATAAAGATAACAAGTATGTCAAAGCATGTATAATCCAATAAAGTAGTGTCTTATGAAACAATAGCACGTGTAGTGTACAAAATCGGATGCCCTCAGGAGCCGTTATGGGACTGGTAATAGGTACTACGCCAAACATCCATGTTGTGTGTAATGGATTTGTATAATCTATGATCATAACTAGAAAGGCAAGTGAACACGCATGTTTATATGATAAAGATAATGACATACAAGATATCTATTTAGCATGTGTAATAAGATGAACATGTAACAAGTAAATGTAACCAAGATATGTAGTATGTTGTGAATGAGGTGGAATGGAATGCAAAGTGAATGATAGGGGAAGCATTCCCGAGTGGATGTGTATGTATGCAATGAGGTTCATTTATTTATGCCCCCTCAGTAGTTAAGAATTAACCGTAAATGAGAGTGTGTCATCGGGAAATGGTTCGAATTATGTGTACAAGAAAGATGTGTCGTATGTAGAAAGAGTTGATGAAGTGAGTATGGAGCATTGATTGTAGAATGATGATGTGTAGATGATATTGAATGCGACATAGGGATGATTTGATCTTGAAGTTGTAGAATGAATTTTTAGGATGTGATGATTTAGCCTAAAGCGTATATCACAAATTAGTTGAGTAAGATACAAGAAAGCGTGATGATTTATCCTAAGGCATATATCACTAGATGTGTGAATAAGGTGATGGCTAAGAATGTGTGATGATCTAGCATAAAGTGTATATCACTAAATTTATGGAGAAAATGCTAGCACAGATCAATTGTGAATTTTTAGAAAATAGTGTCGCATGAGGTGATAAAAAGATTGACGGATTGATTTTGTGAATATCAAAGTGCAAAATGATGTAAGTGTGAGGAGGAAGTGAGGTTCAATTCAGAATTAGACCCTCAACAATTGAGTATGAACCATGGGACTAGAGTGCATCGTCGGGTAGTGTGTGTTGTATAAGTTGGATATAGAATGTGTAGAATGAGAAGAGAATAGTATGATGTACTAGGAGGATGTGGTAGAATGATGTAAATTATAGAATGTAGTTTGAAATTGTGATGCTAGAAAGATATGTGTTGAATGTGATGATATATAATGTGTAGTGAAATACATATAAATTTTGTTAGTGTGGAAAGTGCAATGCACATATGATGTATGGTATATGTAAGAAGATGATGGTGAAGATGTGTATGATGTGCAATGTGTAGAAGAATGTGTTGCAAATGTGAGGTGTGTAGTATGTGATGTATGATATGTAATATGTAATGTGTAGTGTGTGAGGTTCATGTGTATAATATGCCCTCAACAGTCAAGTGTGAACCATAGCACAAGAGTGTGTCATCGCGAAATGTGGTGAGAAAAGTCATCTACCAGATATTAAGCGATCGTAGAGTGGTGGAAGAAACATTAGGACCATGTGACAATGGCGGAGTTTGAAATGTGTCATGACCATTAGATGAAGGAGTAGTTGCTTTGACAAAATGAATTAGAAACAAAAGTGGAGTAGGATGGGGAGGAATCTTGAATGGTGGTAGCTTTAGTGGTATTGATGACATTACAGAAGACTTGATAGGAGAAGGTGGACTGATTTTGAGAGGTGGTTGCATAGTTTGACTTGGTGATGTCGCAGATGACTTGAGAGGAGGAGGTGTTATATTGATTTTGAGAGGTGGTCCTTAACTTTCCATAAAACAACCATTAGAAGTGATAGCATGATGTTCATTAGACGTAGAAGGAGCAGATTTAGGAGCCCATTTAGATGTATCATTTGTAGATGGGCATGCAACAAAATTTTGTAGTGAATGAGATAAAGCCTTGATGCTCAAGATGCTTGATTATTCGTTGTAAAGCATAACAATCATTGTCATTATGTCCATTGATTCGATGATAATTACAATATGGTTGACTATGATATTTTGCAAATCGGTAAGGAGGATAGCCTTGAGTAGATGGTAAAGTGATCAATTGATGACTAAGGAGCTAAATAAGAATGTCATGTTGTTTAGTATTACGATCAAAGGTGAGAGGTTTTGGTAATGGAAAGACTTGAGGTTCACTGATATGAGCACATGTAGAAGACATAGAATGAAGATGCGATGTAGAAGGAGAACAAACATGAGCCTAAGAAGCATCCTTAAGATGTTGGATTTTAGATTGTAGAGATGTAATCGTGGATTCCATAGCCTGAAATTTGTCATAAAATAGAGTATGCAAAGCTTGAATTGACTCCAATATGGGTTGATTGGATGGAGGATCACGAATGCTAGGGTTGTTAGATAAGCGATCGAAAATAAGACTTATTTCATGTGGTAGTGTATCTTTAGGAAGATACATGGTGTCTAAAGTTTTTGCAGGACATCTTGGAAATTGGGATGCATCTTAAGTAAATTAAAAAAAATAAATTTAAGAAGTTTCAAGAGCCATGATAGAAAAAATGATGTGCCAAAGAAGGATCCGAATGACTGATCATGAGTGGGATTCACCAAAATGATTAAGCTAAAATGTAAATAAGAGTCTAATCTAAATGCTATAGCAGTAGTAAATGAATAACAACGTGTGTTCAATGAAAGGTTTTGCAAGAGCTATTGAAATGGGGTAAGAAACACTCAAGAACCCCAAAGCTTTGTGTAAAAATCCCCTCAATGGACCATATGATAAGAAATGAGCAAGGAATCTTATTTTCATGCATTAACTTGAAGTAAACAAGCAATTTAAACAAATGAAGTTAACCTCTATTCTTGAAAGCTTAAAGTAAATGAACCTAAAAGGATCTAAGCAATCAGTTTATGCTTCAAGAGAATGGGATCTCACCATTAATGGCTTCAAGGCCAATGGTTCTTCCCATTTACTCCTGTTAGTGCAAATTCACAACACCCCCAAAATGACCTCTGGATCTATTTTTCTAAGGCAATGTTATTTGGTGTGAATGCACAACATTGAGCTTTCCCAAAGTGTGGGACCTTTGCAAATGGGGAAAGCTCTCCAGAGAATGTTGGTTCCTCTTCCTAAACTACCTACCACAAGTTATTCCAGTGCAGGAAAGCTAATCTAATCCTAATCTAACTTCCAAGGAGACAAGGAGAGAAAGAAAACTAGAAAAACAGAGCCTACACTAAAACAGTGATACACCAGAGAAGGAAAATGTTGATCATCTATCAAAACTGCCATGGAATAAGAAGAGGTGAGCAATGGAAAGGATGGACAAGTGCATCACAAAACCAAGGATGGATTTCACACAAAAATGTTCCAAAACTCCATGAACATAGATTCAAAACCTACAATGAACATCCAAACATGCACAAATACCTGCAATGAAGAGAGGTAAGAAGAAAACAACCAAAAACGAGCAAGGATGGACAGATGCATCACAAAACACGTTTTTATTGCTCTAAAAGTTTGCACAAAACATCATTTCATGGGTAAGAGGAAAAAAACGCCATTACATAGTAGGGGAGGAGGTTCAAACTCCATTTTGACCCTAGGGGAAGAAAATAAGGAGAGAGAGAGAAGAATGATGAACAACCTTTTACAAAATGAGCCAAAATTGGCTTTTAACGCTCGAACAGAATGAAAGAAATGAGAAAACACGAGCAAATTTGATTTGAAACTCCAACCACCGACAAGATCCATTTATTTAGCCTACAAAATGATGGGTTTCCATGAAAAATCCCATACTTTGAAGTACATTGCTTTGCAGAGCAAGAAAGAGGCCCATACTTCATTAATTTTGGTGGTTGGGAACCATTTCTACGTTTTTGCATACTAGAGACGTTTTCCCATTTTCTCCTACAAAACTCCATCAAAATTCAAAATTGAAGGGTCCATCATGTAGAGGATTTCAAAAATTTCCAATGATACCAAAATCACGAAAAATCGAGCTCACGGGTGTGAAGATATGCCCCTTTGAAGATTTAGGCAAAAATGGCAAAATTAGGGCAAAATTTAGGTTCGCGGGCCGAAATTTGAACTTTTTCCCTCTTTTTTCAAATTGGGAAAATTTCCCAAAAAATCTCCACACCCCACTCCTTTGATGACACGTGGCACCCTCTGGTTGATCTGCGGCTTCAAACAATCATTTTGCCCCTTTTGTGAAATTGGAAAATTTTCCAAAAAATACTCTGCGGCCCCGTCGCTTCATTGTTGATGTGGACACGTGGTGCATTCTGATCTGATGCGGAGGTGTGGTTTAACTTTTGCCTTTGAATTTTTCATCACTTTGGAAAAAATTCCAAAATCCTTCCACCGCCCCAACTCCCGTTGCTGACTAGACACGTGGCACCTTCACATTGGTCGTGGGGATGCGCTCCTATTTTTGCCTTTGAGAAACTTTGACCAAAAAGCCGAAAACTTAGAAGTCCTTCCGCCTTCTTCCACTCTGCTCGACATGTGGCACATCCTAGTTAGGTGTGCGGGATTAATCAATTTCTTTTCCTTTATCCTTTGCGGGTTTCGGGCCGAAATCTTCCTTTGAGTTTTTTAGCCAAAAGGCTAAGTGCCAAAAATTTCCGTGGGTCCGCCTTGGCAAATTTTCCCTCCAAACTCCACCGAGCCATAACTTGCAAAATACAAGGAGTTAGGAGGACTTCTTTACCTTTCTAGAAAGGGAAGAAAAATCTATCTGATGAAGCCATTTCTAGAAAATTTTGAGTGCCTAAAATGTGTGAAAATTGAAGTTGAAGCACAAGGAAGGAAAGAATGAAGGCAAGTTAGCCAAAATAAGAGGGGCTCATTTTGGATAACAATTTGGCGACTCTCAAAGGGGTCATCTGCCTACTAGATGAATGATCAGTGGCCTTTGAAGCATCCATTGGGCATGGATTCAAGCCTGATAAACTGATTCTGATCTGAACTATGAAAATCTGACCTTTGAGCCACTTGGAAACCCATTGAAACTTGAAGTTGATCTTCACCAAAATGCCACTGAAATGGACTATGCAAGAGCAACCAAAACAACACCAAAAACTATGTACAAAATTGGAAATCATACATACCCCAAGTGGGATATGCAGAGTGTGTAAAAGCACTTCTTCTGCTAAAAGAAAACCTACCTACTCTACTCTAACTGGAAGCAAAGGTAAGCTAAACAAACCCTGTAACTGGTTGTGTAAAATAGCTTCCTTTCTTCAAAATTGGCAGCCATGCAATTGATTTGAGATGAGTCATGGCTACTTGATGAGTGGAAAATCAACAAGAAGCTGGTCTTCTACCCAAATTAGCAAGGTGTCAGCTGAAAACAAATTAGATACCTCTTTTAGTTGCTCTGCATTTGGATTGAAGAGGTATGGCAGATTGATCCTTGGTGCTTTGCATATCATCCTCATGCTTAGAAGCAAGCATGACTGGTTGTGGCTTCTCCTTTGGCTCCAATGAAGCCAAATACCTTATTGGGAAAGGTCTGATCCATTTGATATGCCCATATCTCTAAAATTCAACTCCAAAATGGAGTCTTCTTGTGGACCTTCTTGGGTGGATGGTGTGGAAGAAATGGTGGAACTCTTTTGTTGTTTTCCTTCCTCTTCCAGTGAAGAACATGGAAGATTAATATCTTCCAATCTTGGCTCCAAAAGCTGCTATAAATGCAAGGCTACTGCAATTGAAATTTCTCCTCCATGATAGTAGGTTCTTGTGTTTGGAATGTGGATGATGAAGGAGAAAATGGTGGAAACTCAACCGGTTCTTCTCCATCAAAACAGTCCTCCAAATCTGACAGATAAACTACCTCATTGTTTTCCTACTGCAAATGCTCAACCTCTTCCATGGTGTTCTTTTGATCTACAACTTGATCACCATGGTTATCTTCATTCTCAAATATGAAGTTTGAAAGATCAAACTCTTCTTCAATGTTGGAGCTTGAAGAGAATGAAGTAGAAGGAAGAACTGAAGGTTCTTCTATAGCTTGTTTTGAGTTTAAAGCTCTTGGATCTACATTTTTCTCCTCCATAGCTGGAATGTGCTCCTCTTCTTTTGGATTTGGAGCAGCTTCTCCTTCCTCTGCTGCTTGAAGACAATCTTGCTCTTGAATGACCTCTTCCTCTAGCATGAAGTTTGATAAATCAAACTCTTCAATTTGTTGCTCTAGAGGACAAGTTGGGGCTGCAAGATCTCTTCTTAGACTCTCCTCTTCCATGGCTGATTGTGTAACTTGAATTGGATCAGCATTTTCTTCAAGTAGAGTGCCAACATGGACACTACATTCTGAGCAAACTAATTGTTGATTTGCTTCTTATTTTTGCTCTTCTTCTGCTGCAACAAAATCAGCCTTGGCCACCACTTGTTCTTCAACCTTGACCTCCTCCATTGGCTTAACCATCAAGGGGATCTTTGTTATCCCAAATTTGAGAGCCCAACTCTTAAAGTTGTATGTCATTTCTTTTCTGTTGGGCTCCTCTTTTTGTTGTCCTTGACTAGAATTCTGATTTTTATCTTCCCAACATGGATTTTGGAATGTAAGAGAGGAGGGTGGGTTGTAACTCAATTGATTTTGTAATTTTTGTGGTGGTGGAGGAGGTAGAAACTCTTGTTTCTTTATAGGGGATGATTTTTTGGAAGGGAAAAGGATAGAAGAATTGAGATGAGGTGGAAGACTAGGGAATGGAGAAATGGAATTCAACACTTGGGGCAGCATTGGCTGGATTTAGAATTTGGCATTCAAAATGAGATGGTGTTGCTTGAGGAATGGAAAGAGAAAAACCAGATGATGGTGTAGAACTTACCCATTGACAAGGCTTCCTGGCACCAAGTTTATAGGCCTCTATCTCCATTGTCCATTGTGCAAGTTGGGGCAGCATCTCAATCATGAATTCCAACTTCTCCTAAGGGCTGAAGTGTCTTGGAAAAGGGCCTCCCCATGGACAAGGTGCTCTGAAACCAATCTAAAATGCCTTCATTTGAGCTTGCTTGAGCCCTTGATTGCACCATGCCAATCTCCATCTTTTGGATCTTCTCCAAGAAACCAGCATCTTGCATTTGATTGTCTTCATTGCATGCATACCCTTGCTCTTGATATGTTTCATAACCAAACTGATTTTGGTATTGCTCATATGGGTATGCATGTTGATTTTGAATTTGTTCAAAATGCTGATTTGAAGGAGTTGTAAAACATGTTGGAGGTGGAAATATTGCTTGTTGTTGTAAATGTGAATTCCATGATGGAAATGAAGTCATGATTGCACAACTTCATGGAATGAAAGAAGAATGAAGAGATGGAATGAAAAAGGAATAGAAATGAATGAAAAGGAAGGTCTGCAACTTCAGAGATGGGTTGTTGACCATATGGAGTCACCAGATGTGTTTGAGAATGCCTCCAAAGGCTGAAATCTTCAGGAACACACCAACCTGCAAAATATGAAGTGGAAGACCTCTAAGGTCCCACCGAGCATGCCAAAACTATTAGTGCAAATTCACAACACCCCCAAAATGACCTATAGATCTACTTTTCTAAGGCAATGTCATTTGGTGTGAATGCACAACATTGAGCTTTCCCAAAGTGTGGGACCTTTGCAAATGGGGAAAGCTCTCAGAGAAGGTTGGTTCCTCTTCCTAAACTACCTGCCACAAGCTATTCCAGTGCAGGAAAGCTAATCTAATCCTAATCTAACTTCCAAGGAGACAAGGAGAGAAAGAAAACTAGAAAAACAGAGCCTACACTAAAATGGTGATACACCAGAGAAGGAAAATGTTGATCATCTATCAAAACTGCCATGGAACAAGAAGAGGTGAGCAATGGAAAGGATGGACAAGTGCATCACAAAACCAAGGATGGATTTCACACAAAAATGTTCCAAAACTCCATGAACATAGAGCTCAAAACCTACAATGAACATCCAAACATGCACAAATACCTGCAATGAAGAGAGGTAAGAAGAAAACAACCAAAAAAATGAGCAAGGATGGACAGATGCATCACAAAACACGTTTTTATTGCTCTAGAAGTTTGCACAAAACATCATTTCATGAGTAAGAGGAAAAAAACGCCATTACAGAGTAGGGGAGGAGGTTCAAACTCCATTTTGACCCTAGGGAAGAAAATAAGGGAGAGGCAGAGAAGAATGATGAACAACCTTTTACAAAATGAGCCAAAATTGGCTTTTAACGCTCGAACAGAATGAAGAAATGAGAAAACACGTGGGAAAATTTGATTTGAAACTCCAACCACCGACAAGATCCATTTATTTAGCCTGCAAAATGATGGGTTTCCATGAAAAATCCCATACTTCAAATTACATTACTTTGCAGAGCAAGAAAGAGGCCCATACTTCATTAATTTTGGTGGTTGGGAACAATTTCTACGTTTTTGCAAACCAGAGATGTTTTCCCATTTTTCTCCTACAAAACTCCATCAAAATTCAAAATTGAAGGGTCCATCATGTAGAGGATTTCAAAAACTTTCTAATGATACCAAAATCATGAAAAACTGAGCTCTGGTGTGAAAGATATGCCCTCTGAAGATTTAGGAAAAAATGGCAAAATTAGGGCAAAATTCGGGTTCGTGGGCCGAAATTTGAACTTTTTCCCTCTTTTTCAAATTGGGAAAATTTCCCAAAAAATCTCGTGCCCCGCTCCTCGATTACACATGGTGCCCTCTGGTTGATCTGTGGCTTCAAACAATCATTTTGCCCCTTTTGCGAAATTGGAAAATTTTCCAAAAATACTCCACGGCCCCCACCGCTCCACTCTTGATGTGGACACGTGGCGCATTTTGATCCGGTGTGGAGGTGCGGTTCAACTTTTTCCTTTGACTTTTTTCATCACTTTGGAAAAAATTCCAAAATCCTTCCACCGCCCCAACTCCCGCTGCTGACTGGACACGTGGCACCTTCACATTACTCGGCGGGGATGCGCTCCTATTTTTGCCTTTGAGAAAATTTGACCAAAAAGCAAAACTTAGAAGTCCTTCCACCTCCGCCGCTCCGTTCTAACACGTGGCATATCCTTGTTAGGCATGGGCCTTAATCAATTTCTTTTTCTTTATCCTTTGCGGGCTTGCGAGCCGAAATCTTCCTTTGAGTTTTTAGCCAAAAGGCTAAGTGCCAAAAATTTCCCATGGGTCCACCTTGGCAAATTTTCCCTCCAAACTCCATCGAGCCATAACTTGCAAAATACAAGGAGTTAGGAGGACTTATTTACCTTTCTATAAAGGGGAAGAAAAATCCTATCTGATGAAGCCATTTCTAAAATCCTTGGAGTGCTTGAAATGTGTGAAAGTTGAATTTGAAGCACAAGGAAGGAAAGGATGAAGGCAAGTTAGCCAAAATAATCAGGGGGCTCATTTTGGATAACAACTCCATGTTATGTGATAGAAATGCAAAAGCAAAGAAAATAGCTCAATAAAAGGTCCTAATCCTAGCAATAATACTATAGTTTAGGTTAGAGGGAAGAAGTGTTCTTAGAAATGAGAGGGGGTAGTAGGCTATTTATAGTTTTCCATTTGGGAAATGGGAGAATTTTGGTGCATGTGGGACTAAAAAGGGAGTCAACAAGTTAATTAGCAAGTCAAAGTAAGATTTGACTAGTTTTAGAGAGAGGTTGATCATGGTTAAGACTAGCTAACCATGTTTAGAGGGTAATTAATCCTATTTAGAGAGAAATTAGGTTTCTGGGAGGGTTCTGAAAGGCCTAATCAATCCAATGAAGTGGATTGATATTCCAAGGAGCTAATAGAGGTGGTAAAGAAGAAAATATTAGCCAAGAAGAGGTTATTATAACCTATTTAATTAGTTTACTAGAGGAAATATGACCAAAAGAGTGTCGTAAGAGGGGAGTTAGATAGATCTAACTGACGAGGTGTTGCCAACTTGCAGGAAGAGGACTAGCTAGGGAAATATTAGGGATAATAGTGCTTTGATCAAACTACAGGTGTCTACATTTTCCCCTCTTTGGGGTGATGTAAGCTACGTCACTTCAAAGAAAGTAGACAAGTACAAATGGGTAGAAAATTTTGAAGGGGTAGAAGAAAAATTAATAGGATGAAGGATGCCCCTCGAGTATCGATGGGGTGATGGAGGAGCTCGATCGACGAGATGAAAAGAAAAGGAGGATAGAAATGAGAAGAAAGGAGATGAGAAAATAACAAGGAAAAAGGGATATTGAGCTATCCATAAACCAATGCTTTATAGAATAATGCATAATCATCATTTTGCTTAGAATCCTCATCATCGGTCCTTATTAAAATGTAAGCATATGACATGAGGCGTAAAATGACATGAAAAGCCAAGATACAAACAGTCAATCGTCATGTGCTAAAAATGACTAACTCCATGCAACATACATGAATGTAATGCAATACGAGAAATAAACAATCTCACTTAACAGGGAAATAAGTACAATCACACACACTTAAACCAACAACGTTCAAGATAGTTGCACAAATATATTTTTTTATCGAGATGTAGTCCCAAATGTTATGATAAACAAAAGGGTGAAGGATGATGCCCCAAGCAATGTATGTATGTAGGGGAAAAGATGGAGGACACTTGGGTCCAATGAAAAAGCAATGTGCACAATGAAAATAGTACCAGGCAACTGATATTGCCCTAGAGTACAGACGAAGTAAGCATCTTAGCTTGTGTAGGTGATGGAAGATTTAGATGATCCGTGAGTCGTTGTTTCAAAACACATGAAAATGCCTAGTAAGATACGAGATGAGTTCCTCATGCGAGAGACACAGATTTGAGCCCGTGGCGAGTTATTTACCAATTTTAGTCCATTTTCGAAGTGTTTATGATTTTTTTGGATTTTTGGATGGTTTTAAAATTTTAAAATTTTTGATCGGTCAGAAGAATTTAAGAGATAGGAAATCTCCTAAAATTATGTGTAAATAATTTAAACATTCCCCAGTGGTGCAGAGATAAGCGCTAAGTGGCAAATAATGCCCCAGGATGGTGTGAATGTCTTGTAGATGATATATTTTGGTAGATGCTAGCCCTTTGGATGATACTAAATGATATTGGTGCGGGGGGATAGATTTGTGATCATGCGCAACCCCTCTTTCCCCCATTGATGATACGATATGTGATGATTAGCTTAGCATACATGCATGATGTAATACTTAGCATTTTTGTATATATGATGTTTTAAATGATGTTATATGTGATGAATGAGATGATAGATGTGATAAAAAAAATGTGTAGGAGACAAAATACATAGAAGCAAAAGTTAACAAAGCTAAACAATTGTACCTATACAACACAACACAACTTATGATGCAAACACATGAATTGATAAAGCATACTAAAAAGATCAAATTGACATTTTAATCTAAGAATGAACCTAATAAATGCATACAAGCTACAAATGAATCAAATGCCATATATAATTATTTCAAACAAGATCCAACCCATGCTAAGAAAATAAGTCACAACATCACACGAAAAGGTATTCACAATCAAAACTATACAAACCAACAACTAAAAGCAATTAAATCATTACCTTGTTTTTGCAGGACAACATTGACATATTTTCTGATGTTTTTGGGTTATCTTGAAAGACAACTAAAAGCTTCATCCCTATAAGGGAGATTTTCTGAATGTTTGGATTTTTGCATATCCATTTTCTGAATGTTTTTGCATTTTCTAAGGTCATGTTCTGAAAGTAATGTACAAGAACAAAGAAGCGTGGATGCCCCCAACGTGATGTGGGAATATACAAAAGCAAAATGCCACGCATACATGTATGAGGCAGTGAAATGTGAAGGTGCCCCTATTGTTGGATGTGAATATACAAAGGCAACATCCTTCTTATAGATACAAGAGTAAAACAAGCCAGATCACAGGTTGTGCAAGGTAGACTTGGTAGGGTTCTAGACCTAGCAAGGGAAACTAACCCTAGAAAGTGATGAGAATTACCCATCTCGAGGAAAGAGTAACTTGTGAATGATGGATCCTCCTTGAGAGCCGAAAACTGGTTTTCACTCAAAGACCTACCCACTACACCACAATTGTGTGGTTTTCACATGTGGATGACCTACTTTTTCTTTATTGTTTTCTCAATTTTCCATTTTTTTACTTGTTTTTCTTTGTTTTTCTATTTTTAGTTCTTATCTAATATTCTCATCATGCTTAAGTGTAGAACCACTTGAGGTGCATGGCGTTCATAGGTTCTGGAAGCTCTTCACCATCCGAGTATGCAAGTTTATAAGCTCTTGATCCATACTTAACAACCACCACATAAGGACCTAGCTAGTTAGCCTCAAACTTACCTTTCTTTTCTTTGTCTTTGACGATGTTCCTCTGATTTTCTTTCAAGACTAGATCACCTACATCAAATTCCTAATGAATGATGCATTTGTTATATCCTCTAGATACTCTATTTTGATAGACCTTCAAGTGATTGAGTGCTCGATACGCCTTTCATCTAATAGTTCCAAATCTGCCAAGCGAGCAACTCTGTAGTCCTTGTCTTTATCAAGATAATCTCTGAGAGATATTCTCAGGGAAGGAAGCTCCACTTCAGAGGTATGATGGCTTCAGTGCCATAGATGAGTGAATATGGGGTCACACCAGTAGGAGTGTGGATGGAAGTTCGATAGGCCCAGAGGGTGGGATGTATCTGTAAGTGCCAATTATGGCTAGTTTTACTAACCATTTTCTCCATGATCCATACAAGGGTTTTATTAGTAGCTTCTGCATGTCCATTACCTTGGGGGTAATAGGGGTAGACCACTTGAGTTGGATATGGAAGCATTGACACAAGGTTTTAACCATTTTGTTCTTGAAGGATTTACCATTATCAGTGACAATGGCTGAAGGGATCCCATAACGGCATATGAGATGGTTCATGATGAATTTTGAAATTTGTGCACGATGACATAAGTAAGAGGGACAACCTCTACCCATTTGGTAAAATATTTGGTGGCAGTGATGATGTGAGTATGACCATCTGAAGAAGAAGGATGGAGCTTCCCTATGAGATCTAGGCCCCATTTAGAGAATGGCCAAGGTGTTGTAATAGGCTCAAGGCTGTCTGTGTTGGCGCATGTATTAAGTTTCCATATTTCTGGCATAGTTCACACTTCTTTACAAATTTGTAGAAATCTGATTCCATGGTAGGCCAATAATAGCCTACTCTCAATAGCTTCTTAGCTAAGACCATGCCACTGGTGTGTGCACTCCACAAATACCACCATGTACTTCCTTAATGGCGTGGATAGAATCAACAACATCCAAACAAAAAAGTAGATTCTCGTCGTAGCCACATGATAAAGGGTGCCTCTAGGAGGGTATAATGGGCTATGTAATGGATAAGGGATTTTTTTTCAGAATGAGTAATGTCTATGGAAAAGTTCCATCTTGTAGGTATTGAAAAATTGGGTCATACCAGGGGGATAAGGGACCAACAACTTCACATGCCAAACATGACTCTAACATATCATATGCGGGCACTTGTAAATGCTCTATGAAGAAAGGCATCTTACTTTCCTCAGGGGGATGTGTAACAGAGACCCAATAGTAGCCATAACATCTGCGGATCTATTATGTGACCTTGGCTTTTTCTCAAATATGATCTGTGTAAAGTACTCCTTCAGAGTTTTGACCATTTTCTTATATGGAATGAGTTTCTCATCTTTAACTTTGTACTCATCATTAACTTGTTTAATGATAAGTTGAGAGTCTCCAATGACTTGTAGTTATCGATGTTCCAAGTAATAGCTAGCTTGAGGCCAGTGATGAGTGCCTCATACTCTGCAATATTGTTAGTGCATGGGAATCCCAACCAGAATGCTCTTGGTATGACATCACCTATGGGAGTGATAAGCACCACTCCTACTCCTGATCCATGGAAGGTGAATGATCCATCAAAATGGACCTGCCATTCTATAGATTCTTTAATGTACATCATAGATGCATCTGGAAGATCCAGACACAAAGGTTTCATACCTGGTAGAGGCGCTTCTGCCAACTGATCAACCAATACCTGTCCTTTCAAGGATTTTGATTTACAAACTCAATATCAAATTCACTCAGGAGAATGATCCAATTAGCCATTAGCCTGTGAGGGTAGGTTTGGATAAAAGGTATTTGAGAGGGTCAACTTTGGATATGAGTTTGGTTTTATTGTTCAGGAGATAATGGAAAAGCTTTTGGAAGGTGAAGACAACTACCAAGTAGGCCTTTTCTATTTGGGATAATTGTGCGTATGTGATCAAGGTGCGACTAAGATAGTGAACTACTCTCTCTTTATGGTCTAAGTCGTATTGGGCAAGCAGTGCACCAATAGCAAATTGGGTAGTAGAAATGTACAAGAGGAGAGGTTCACCTGGGGTAGGTGGCATGAGTATAGGTGGGTTGACCAAGTATTATTTTAGTAGTGCAAAGGCCTTCTGATAGTCAGGTCCCCAATTGAATGTGACATCTTTCTTTAGAAAATGGGTAAAGGGGTGGCACTTATCTGCAAGTTGTGAAATAAAGTGATGGATTGCCTGAATTTTCCATTGTAGACTTCTTAGTTGCTTGAGAATTGTAGGTGGAGGCATTTCTGTAATAGCCATGACTTTAGCAAGGTCCACTTCTATCCCTCTCTGTGAAACTATGAAACCCAAGAGTTTTCTTGATAAAACACCAAAGACACATTTCTTAGGATTTAAGCATACCTTATAATCTCAGAGACGCTAAAAAATACACCTAAGCACTTCAAGTTGCTCTCCCTACTCTTGGATTTTGCTAGGATGTCATCAACATAATCTTCCATGATGTCATTCATCATATCATGGAAGATAATGGTCATGGCAAGCTAATAAGTAGCCCTGACATTTTTGAGCCCGAAAGGCATGACTTTGTAGAAAAATGTCCCCCAAAGGGTGATGAACGTTGTTTTATGTTGATCTTCTTCTGCAATCCGTATCTGATTATAACCTAAAAATCCATCCATTAAAGACAACATTTCATAGCCAAGCGAGTGGAATCAACTATCATGTCAATGTTAGGCAAAGGGAAATCATCTTTAGGGCATGCCTTATTGATGTCATGGAAATTAGTATAAATTCTTATACCGACAGGCTTCTTCTATATAGGGACTATGTTGGATATCCATTCTGAATAGTCGATGGGTTTAATAAAATCAGCAGCTAACAATTTTTCCAATTCTTCTTTGACAAGGAGCGCCACCCTAGGGTGCATCTTTCTCAACTTTTTGCTTGATGGGTTTAGCATCTGGGTGCACAATGAGGTTGTGCACAACTAACTATGGGTCCAAACCAGGCATATCTGTATATGTCCATGCAAATATATCTGCATATTCCCTTAAGAGCTCTACAAAGATCTTTTATTCTTGAGCTGAGAGTGAAGCCCCCAACTTTATCATTCTAGGTTTCTCTTCTGAGCCAATGTTGATGTTGATTGTTTCCTCAACAAGCATATTAGAAGCATCTCCCATTTGCGTAGGATTAGGGGGAAGAGTAAGATCGACCTCATGTGGTAGCTCATTATCATCTTTAAAGGGATAAACTACTTCATCCACAGACTCTTTGTTCTGTTTATCTATGAGTGTTTCAAAAAATTTATCAATGTGAGATTTTCTATCTATTTGTTTTTCTAGGTTTCTCGAATTGGTTGTACTCTTACTTACCACCTTCTTGTTCAAATGTCACACATCTCCACCTCTTCTCCGAAGTATGCACAGGGGTTTAGTTGTATTGCAAATCCTTTCTTGTGGTCCCCAACTGGAATAGAATCCATGAGTCCCATGAACTATAAATGCTTCATCATTTTCAAAGAAATCAAGTGTTATGTGAAGTTATTGATCCCAATCTATAAGTTTAGGATACATTAGGGTTATTTGATGATTGTTTAAGGGGATGGATTCGGATAAGGTAAGGACAGCAATTTGAATTGGGAATAAGTTAGTGGAAGCAAGATCCTCGTAGAGGCTACATTGGGAATATGGGTCGCATTATCGAATGAGATGAAACGTCCTCACATTCGAAGAGGTGGAGTCAATCTCAGAGGGTAGAGCGTTATGAGGCCTTATCCCCAGGCCATGTTTATCTGACTTAAAATGAGGGATGGGAATAGGCTATAGCTGGCCTTGTGCATTAATGCCACATCCAAACCCACTATAGCCCATGAAAAACATCATGCGGTGACCTTTGATATACTGGGGTGCTTGATGACATGAAGCCATGGTACCTTATGGCACTCTGTTGGTAGGATCTTCTAACATTTTTTCCTTAGATAGGAGACCACTAGAGACAAACATTTCCAATGGTTTAGGACACTACTCCCAAGTGCTCTTGAACTGAAAATAAGGCTTACCCCTTGTTCTAGGAGATACTGATAAATCTGATATTAAAAATGCATGTTCAAGAGTGAATGGCTCACCTGGGCCATATTTTGCCAACGTTGCTTCCCATGAAGAGAATGGGTTGACCAACGAAGGAAAATCCTGATTGCAAGGTGTGAGTGATTATGGATCTACCCGATTCTTAATAACTTCCATTTGTAGAGGGATGACAACATCCACTGAAGGGCATTCATAAGCCGCACGAGAGAAACTGTGTAAAGCCCTACAATGTGTGAATGGTTCCGGGTCACCCAAAATGGTAACTACTTGACCTTATGGACATAACTTGATGCATTGATGAAAATTTGATGGAATAGCTTGCATGGCATGGATCCATGGGTGCCCCAGGAGCATGTTATATAGAAGGTCAAATCAAAGACATGGAATTGTGTCATAAAAATTTGGGCCTACTTCCATGGGAACTACTATGGTACCCATTAATTCTCGTTCTTCATTGTCATAAGTTATGATTGTGATAGTCTTAGCTCCCAGATCTATTTTTGAATGGCCTAGCTACTTAACTAGCTTCAAAGTGCAAATGTTTAGACCAGATCCACTATCCACAAGTACCCTCTTGATTTTGCGATGGGTAACCACCACTTTGAGATATAAGGGTAAGTTATGTTTTAGGTTGTTACGTGGGATTGCAGTGTGATCAAAAGTAATATGATCATTGGAGTCTAGGTACACAATCATGGCTTGGAGGTTTGTGGGATCTACATCTATCAAAACCCCTAAATTTTGCAATGTTTTATATAGTATGTTCTTGTGGGCATTAGATATTTTGAGGAGATTGAGAATAGATATCCTAGCAGGTGTTTTCTCTAACTGATCTATTAAATTATATTGACCTTCTTGAGGGATAGGCATGGGATCTGGTATGATTAAATGAGCACGTCTCATCCCTACTGTGTAACTCTTTTCTAAGATCTGGATAGTGTTGATCTGTTCATTAGATGAGCTAATACATCCTATGAGAGAATCAAAAGGACTATCATTAGTAGGGTAAACATAAGCGGCAGTTCTATAGTCGTTGGAGGTTTGCCCGTGATTTGGTTTCCTTTTCTTTTTATCTGCATGATTAGGAAAAGGTTCTTTGTAGATACCCATTTTCTCGTTTGGACCTTGTTTGGATTTAGGGGGAGAATCCATAGCGATCTTCCTTCCTTGATGAGGTCTTGTATGTAATGATGCAATCTCAAACACCTATCTGTCTTGTGTCCTTTAACATGGTGGAAGTCACAATATTCATGGTCTTTGAACCAACTAGGTTTTGGAGCATCCTCTGGGTATGGTATGGTATTGTCGTAGTTGGATATTCCACCATCTTTCCATTATCTAACTACTTTAGTATGGTAGACAAGGACTCCATTAATGGCATGAATGTGTGTTTAGTGGGTGCCTTGGGATGAGGTCCTTGTGAGAGCTTTAAAAGCGGGTATTTCGCATGGTTTGGACTCTTTTGGAGTCCGTAATGCCATCACCAACGACATGCTTGTTCTTATTAAAGAATTTGGTTTGTCTATGATTTGGCTTCATGTTTGTCTTTAACAAATGGTTTAAGCATACCTTTTGCAATGAGGGCCTTCTCAATTTGACCTTTCTCTATGACTTCTTTGAAGTTTGAGCCATAGTGCATCTATGTAAATGAAAGGCTATTTCTGGGTTTAAGTTAGGAACAAAGATGCTCACTAGCTATTTTTCCGGTAATGCACAAGGGAAACAACTTGCCAACCCATGCCATCGTTGTAAGAAACTTGCAAAGGTCTCATGGGGTTTTTGTTTTGTATTGCATAAATCATTCATTGTGATGTCACTTTCCATATTATAGGAGTAATGCCATACAAATTTTTCCGCTAATGTGGGCCACGTTGTAATAGAGCCCTTGGGTATACTATAGAACCATTCCAATCCCATGGCTCCTAGGTTACGAGGAAAAAGTCGTATTAAGAAGTTATCACTATATGCGACCTCTTGACAAGCCATGTAAAAGTCTTTTATATGATCACGAGGATCACTCTTGCACTTATACTTATCAAACTTGGGAACGGTAAAGTGTTTTGGGAAAGGTTGTAACATGTCCTTATCAAAGGGGTAAGGGCATAGTTCTTCATATGAATATTTTCTATTCTAACCTACATTTCCCTCTTGTAATGTAGTAAGTGTATTTTTCATTGATTGTAACTCTTTCTGAATGAGTTTCTCTTTAGTAGGTGACATTGGTCTTTGTACCTGAGTCACTTTAAAGGTATGGTCCGTGTGTGGATCAAAGTGAAACTCGCTAGGTTTATTTTTGTCTTTGTCTTTGTATATGTTTCTTCTTGAAGAGCCTAAGTTTGCTAGTTTCTAGCTCAATTTCAAGATCTATTTTTGAAGGATCTCCTCTTCAACCAAAGGGTCCTCTTCTTCATCAAATTTGGGAGGAGGGGAAGCTTTACGCTTAATTTTCACTTTACGTGAAGCTTTGTAGTGAGGTCTTCGTGATGGGTCCCCTTGATAGTAGCATGATGTTGCCCTAGAAGTGGAAGTGTATCCCACATCAAAAGGGTTATTTATGTTTAAGATGAATCTTTGTTCTCCTAGTTGAGGGTTGATGACCTTAGTTTCTACTTTGCGCTTGTGTGGAAGTTTTTCTCTTAATTCTAGGACTCTTGCAAGTACTTGATCTCTGTTATAATATAGGAGTTCATCAAATCTGCCTAGGTCTAATCTTTGTTACTCTTGGAAGAGTTGACTCTTCCCCACTATGGTCAATTAATGGATCCATGTCCTGACTAAGAAAAGAGATATGTCTAAGTTGTTGCCGCTAAATGGGAAGGCTTCAAAAGGGTTTTCTCCTAAGTCATGTTCATTTGATTTGGTTTCCATCTTTGGGATTTTAGGCATTACTAGCCAATGTTTGTATAGAGCTAGCGTGACCCCTAAGTGTATGGTTTTTGCAAGCCATTCAAGGTGATGTTTTGAACTATACCACAATGTGTCCTAGATGTAAGACTATGCAATTTTTTAATCAAAGAACACTCATATCAACACCTAGGTGTAATGATTACTCGAATTTGTCGTTATATCAAGTCTACACCCTAAAAAGAGATGTGACAATCAAGATCAATATGTAGGTCAAGTTAGAATTCTAACACGACCTAAAGCATTGATGATGTAGTCCCTCGACGAGATATACCAAAACTAGTTTGAATGCCGATGAAAGTTAAGTTCTCTAAAAAGTGGAAGTCACGATTAGATATAACGTGTTGGTCGTCAAATAGGACTTCAAGAAGAGCAACAATCAGGGGATAAGAAGTCCCTCCTCTTTAATGGGAGAGGTTCCCTTATTCAGAAACGAACCTATTTACACATATACAAAGTATGGTTTTCTTGTGGAACTTGGATATTATGAAAGTGTTTTCTATAAGGATCATCAATTACAAAAGGACCGAGGAATAAGAATGTGAGAACGAGCAGAAAGGCACCATTCAGAATTATAGATGACAGAGTAATTCCTTATGCATGTGAGGGTACAGCGAATTAGAACAAGATCATTTGTATCATATTAAGAAGATGAAATTTGAAAAGACACAAAGTTCTGTAAATAACATCTATGAGAATACAAAGCTTCTCAGCATAATACAGACAAATGATCTAATAAAAGTAAATGAATAGCTTGGGAATAAAGGAAACCGGATAGACAAAGAATGAAAAGTCCTTCTGTATTGATTTCTTTATGATTTATTTACACTTTCAGAAATAAGCCAAGTTCTTCCTCCTCAAAATGGCGAGGAGAGGCCATTATATAGTTTACAAATCAGTTACTCTCGGTAACTACTTCTTTTAACTAAAGATTAGTTAAAGGGTTGCTAATCGCAATACCCCAACTAATTACAACAAATCCGAGAGAAAGAATGGGAAGAGAAGAGAAAATAGGAAGAAGAACAGTGCTTATGGACCGGGAGGGACCCACGACTTTAAGATCCATTTGTCTGAATCTCTTCAACGCCTCGGCTATGTCTCTGCCACGTGGGACTGATGTGTTGGTAGTAGACTGAGTCCAAAACCCGAGGCACTTCTCCATTTCCTTATCAAACTCGACATGAGTATGATAATCTTTATTTGCTTCTTCAATGGCAGATTGAAGAGAACAGATCTCCTTCATTTTTTCTTTGGAAATGGAGCTTTCCTTGAATAGATCCCCTTTGACAAAAGCTCTGAATTGAGCTTTGATTTCTTGTAAAGTGAGAGGCACACCAGAAGTCTCATCATGAAGATGGCAATGTATATCTTTGAAAGCGAGATACAACTAGTGTTTTGAAAGCCTCACCCTTCTGCCAGCTATTCTTAATTCTCCCAAAGCCTCCTCCAGGACCTTGATCTTCCATTCCACGCTGTAGACCCAGGACTTTGACAAATTATCCTTTATATCCTCGAAGACTTTGCTTGCCATCAAAATATTTTCATCTGTTTGTCCCATGAGGTGGAGGTCTACTATGCAACTGCTCCAAAGTTTAAGCTCTTTATCTATGCTCCCAATAGTGGAGGAGAGCTTCTGTTGCAAGTTGTTCACCTTCCCGTGGAGTTTGAAAGCTTCATCAATGAAGTTCAATCCCACAACAAGCATATCATCCACCATGGCCTCCATAGCTCTGCCATAGATGGAATACTTGTGCATATCTTTGATACTCTGTACTTCATCTTGGCTCAAAATTACAGGTGGTGGAAGAGTAGTCAATGGGGTAGGGTCCAAAACTTTGTCCTTGGACAAAAGAGATTTGATGAAACTTGTAAGAATCTGGGCTTGTTCTTCCAACTGTTCTATGGTTTGCTGCCCTTTCTCTACCCTCCCAATGACTCTTGTGACTGTTTCCTGAAGGATTGTGGATCTCACCTTCAGGGGTAGACTCTCCCATGGGAATTCTTGAGAGTTCCAGGTCAGATGCCTGCAAATCTTACTCTGGTTTATCTACCATAGGCTTGGCTATCTCTAGGAATTGTTGGCCCTGAGCATCAGACACTATCACGGAAGGTAATTCGGATTTTTGGCGCGAGAAGGAGGAGTAGTGCCTAACAAGGCTGCCACAGCATCAAAATTTGGTCCTGAGCTCAGGAGGAAGATTTTCTCTTCCTCTACTATCGACAAGAGGTGCGCACCATGCAAAAGAGGAGGAGGAAGAAGCAGGTGGGGCAAGAGGACCAAGAGACAGAGAACTCATGGTGCCCAAGGTTTGTACTGTTGTTGCCTCGAGTTGAGATATGAGTGGAGCGCTTGAGGCAACTGGTGCAGAGGAATCAACAGTGCTTGGAAGTTCAGTGCTCTGGACTTCTTTGTTCTTATCCATTGGGGCTTCAGGGGCGCTACAGAGCTGGCACTTCACTCTCTTCACTTTCACTGAGAACAATAATGTTCTCTGGTCCCGAAGGAAATTCTGCATGCTTTCTCAGGGGATCTTCTTCCACAGGCTCCTTCTTAACTTCTTTGAATTTCTTCTGATACACCTAGGTGGATGAGGAAGGAGTAGAGACTACAGGTCCTTGAGTTGACGAGGCAGGAGGGGTTTGCACAGGTGCTTCTGATCTGGGATTCGATGCTTCCCTCCTTGGTGTTGAAGCATCCTTGGAGGAGGATTCCCCTGAGTGCCTCCTAAGCTCACGGACTTTCCTATCAAACCAGATCTTGGTCCTGACTAAGACTGGAGCTAGGATTTCAGCCAAATCATCCCTTTCCTTTTTAAACCAATCCAAGTCCTCCAAGGGAGTGTGTTTGACCACATTTTCATACTCATATGAGTACAGGTCAGAATTATCATCTTGAAGCCCTTCAGGAACTTGGTACAAATTGAGTTCTTGAATCAACTGTAGGGAAAACCTGCCATAATGCCTCCTTCTGGCTTCAAAATCATCAGCACAGTCAGCCCAATAGTCCTCTGTGTCTGCCCTATGATGATAGGTTATCTTGATGTTCTGCTCAATAAACTTTTTCAAGTCAAAGCAAGTTCTGGGCCTGAAGAAATGGACAGTAATGGGAGCTAGGGCCCTTTCTATATTTTGTGCATCCAGGGTTGTTTTGCAGGTGTAATTTCCCAAAGAGATGGGGAAGTGCAAACCAGTAATTTTCTTGTCTCGAGTTCTATGCAATTTTTCCAATTTCCTGCACACTTCTATCAAGGCCATCTTGTCATTGCAGAACATAGGGAGCTTGAGAGGAGTGCTCTCATAGCCAGCAAGCCTGATATAGGAAAATTTTCTGAATTGGATAAAATAAGCACCGTAGTGCGATATCAGACTCATGGCTTCATCAGAAAATCTTCTCACTGTGTCACTCTCAAGAATCGACCATGTACATGGTGAAAGCATCATTCACCCTTCGGAAATTGTGATTGCTGGTCTCTAGGGTGAACTGGGGCGTAGTAGGCATACACGGGGTCATCCTTGTGAGCATCGATGTATGAAAAGCCAAACCATTGCCTCGATGCTGCTAGGGTATACATCAGGTATGAAGTCATATAGAATTTCTTCATTTGTTGTACATTAGACAGCTGCTCGCTAGGTTCATACTGATGATCTCTGCCCAGTTGATATTCTGAGTTCCCTCGCACACCATATTGATAAGCGGGCACATCCAGAAATGGAACTCATTTGTAGAGGGTAAACCCATGACCCGAGCCAATAGGATTATGAAATCTGACAATTCTTCATTGAAATCACATGGAAAAGGGTCTTGGATAGACGAGATGCCCCCTTCTTAGGGTTTTTTAGCAGGACTTTGCCACCCGCGCCTTATAGTTATCACTATCTTGATTGAAAAGGGCCTATGCTTGATTCTAGGAGACAACTATAGCATTGTCCATTTCTAGAATCCTTAGTGTAGTGCTAATGGTGGTAGTGTCAAGTTTGGTGATGAGCTCCCGTGCACGTTTGTCAATTCACTCGAATCAGGGTTGAAATGAGCCCCGCATGAGAGCACTGTGTCTGCGCATTGCACCGAGATAGGGAAACCACCAGTGAAAGCTAGACCACTGTCATGAATCATCTGTGCCATCGGTGAAGGGTTCACGTCTGTCATCCTTGTCCAAAAATCTCCAAAGTCAAGGTGGCGAACTTCACTTGTCCCGATATCGGGAACGGCGGACTCGAGTGGTGAAATTTGTTCCTGCCCCTGGAATTTGATCTTCATGTTGATAGTAACTCGAGAGAGAGCTGCAAGCTAGACTTGGGATGGAATTGCAGGGGGAATGGATACGTGTGCAGGAATTTTGGTTGCAAGGGTTCGAGCAATAGATAGCATGAAAGCAGTGTGCAAAACGCATAGGGGTAGTTTCATTATATAGCCATTTAGGAGAGAGAAAGGCAATAAATGCGCATTAAATACATATCTACCAAATTGAAAAGCAAGATATTCGGGTAGAGCGGGAAAAATTAGCATGAATGGCACTTGGTTCATTTGGGACACGAGGGACGTGAAAGTGCAAAGTACGTGGTTTGGCCGATTCGGGGATGCGGGGAAAAGACGCACAAATGCTTTTGGGACATGCGGGACAAAAGTACGTGGAATACGCGACTCGGGCGAAAAGAAACAATCGAGGTGAATAATGGGACATTTGGGACAAAAGTACGTAGAATACGTGACTCGGGTGAAAAGGAAACAGCGGGTCCGGAATAACTTGGGACATTTGGGACAAAAAGTTCCGACGGCCCGAAAAAGAACAGACTTCGGGTAAACCGGCCGATCGGGGAACAGAGGGCCCAATTGAACTTGGGACACGCGGGACAAAAATGTCCGACAGGCCCGAAAAACACACAAAATGACCCAAAAACGCAGATTTTCCCAATTTCTTGACTTTTCACATTATCAGTACAACAGAAAAGACACTTAACCTCAAAATTTTAAATTTTCAACTTCTTAAAAGCTAGGGGAATTTTGAGTGGACAACAGCTGGCTCCTTCTGGGGATGACTTGGCATAAATTCAAAGAATGAGACAAGGCAAGAATTTAGACAAACTTGGGGAAGTAGACCAGTACCTTATCCATTGGGCCACGGAGTCATCGAATCAAACCAATACAGAGGACAACACACCAAAACAACACACAAAAACAAGGGCAGGAAAGGAGGACACACACTATACAGAATATACAAAGGACTCCCTAATCACCTATGACTTGAACAATTTCAGGTACTACCCACTATAAGGAAGTGGGAGAGAAGAACCATCCATATAATCAAGGTAAAAAGAATTCTTACCAGCGAAGTTCCTGATCTTGAAAGGTCCGAGCCAAAGGGAATCAAACTTGCCATGGCTGCCACGAGGTTCATGCCTTTTATCCCACAACAAAATAGTGTCTCCAACTTGGAAATCTCTGAACCTAGCTTTCTTATCAAACAGGACCTTTACTTTCTGCTAGTGAGTCAGATATCCTATCAACAACTTCCAATCTGTCCTCATTCAATTTGTGAAGATACATGATTCTCTTATCCAAAGAATCATTGAAACTGGTATCTTCAATGGCCTTCATTAGATGCAAGGCTGGTAGCTCCACTGTTACTGGCAATTGAGCTTCTACTCCATATACTACCTGAAAAGGAGACATCCCAATGGCTCTCTTAGGTGTGATCCTATCTGCCCAAAGAGCATCATAGAGTTTCTTGTGCCAGTTTCGTTGGGACTCATTGACTAATTTCCTTATTATGGTCACCAGATTTTTATTTGTGGATTCTGCTTGTCCATTTCCCTGAGGATAGTAATCTGAGGAGTGAGCCAGAGAGATGCCATATCCATAGCAAAAATCCATTATCTCGGTTGAAGAAAAATTTGAAGCATTATCTGTCACAATCTTGTTTGGCACACCATACCTTACCAAGATGTTTTCTTTGATGAAACTGCATACTACTTCGGAAGTAGTACTCTTTACTGGAATGGCTTCTACCCATTTGGTGAAATAATCTGTGGTAGTTAATACATGAGTATGACCAGCACTAGAGGAGGGATTAAGTGTTCCAATGAAGTCCAAACCCCATTTTGAAAAGGTTCTTCGATCACAACTGGTTTCAGGGGCAAAGAGGCCAACTTGGGTCTACCTACGAAAGTCTAACATGCTTCACATTTATCAACCCACTTTGATGCATCTCTGAACAAGGTAGGCCAGTAATATCCTCCACAAAGTATTTTATGAGCAGTGACAGTTGATGAGTAATGCCCTCCACATGCCTGATCATGAAAAGCTGAGAGTAGCTTTTTCTGTTGTTCCTTGTCCACACATTTCAAAAACCTCCCATCTAACCCACGTTTAAACAAGGCATTTTCCCACAACACATATTGCATTGACCTTAGTTTAACAACCCTCTTTTCTTTGGTAGTAAAATGAGAGGGGCATTCCCCATAGGTGAGAAAATGAGTGATATCAACATACCATTCGTCAACTGAGCTAAGAAACAGAACGGTAGGAAGACCAACTTTATCCTCCAGTAACTCATGTCTAGCTCCTTCAGCGATGAGTTCACACAGGCCTTTTCCACGGACGAGCTTGGTTGGTTTGATGTCAATATCATATTCTTGGACCTTGGCCACCCAGTTCCCTCTCTTGGATCCAAATTCCTGCTGTGTGAGAATTGACTTAACAGTTGTATCTGGTACCAACACCGTGGAGTGAGAGTTAAGAATGTAAAAATGAAACTGCTTGACAGCTTTAACCACTGCAAAAGCATGTTTTTCCATTATGGTGTATTTTAACTCATGATCTTTTAGAATATAGCTCATAAATGCAATTGGGAGTTCATGTGCTCATTAGAATCTTCCTGAGTCAAAACAATAGCCAAGGTGTTATCTGTGGCGTAGCAATAGATAATGAAATCTTTGTTGAAATCTGGACATGCTAAAACAGGAGTTTTAGCAATGGCTCTTTTAATACCTTCAAAGGCTTCTTTCCCTTCAGGAGACCAACCAAATGTTTGTTTACCTTTCATCATTTGGGAGATATTCAGAGTTAGCTCTGCAAAATCAGGGATGAACCTTCTCAAAAAGTTGATCTTACCAAAGAAAGAGTGCACGCCCTTTTTGCTGGTTGGAAGAGGAATTTGCTGAATAGCTTGAACTCACTCAGGATCAATTTTAATACCATCTTTGGAGACAACGTGCCCTAATAATTTCCCCTCCGTGACACAAAAGACAGATTTCTTAGGATTCAAAGAGATCCCATGTTCTCTACATCTCAAAAGAACTGTTTCCAGATGCTGAAAATGATCGGCCCTTGTTTTAGAATACACAGTCAAGTCATCAAGGTATACAACAATACACTTCCCTTTCAAACTTCCAAAGGCTAAGTCCATAGCTCTCTGAAAAGTAGCACCGGCATTAATGAGCCCAAAAGGCATCCTTTTGTAAGCAAAGGTACCCCAAGGGGTAGTGAAAGCCATTTTGTGTTGATCTGCGGTATTAACTTCTACCTGGTTATATCCTGAGAATCCATCAAGCATAGACAACATTTTGGATCCGTTACTACTTGCAAGACCTGATCCATCATAGGTAAAGGATAATTATCTTTCAAGGAAGCTTGATTTGATTCCTGAAGTCAACACAGATACGAATCTCACCATTTTTCTTTCTAACAGGGCACAATATTGGCAATCCATGTTGAATGATGGATAGGAAAAATGATTTTGGCTTTCAACAACTTCTGTATTTCTTGAAAAATGGTGTCAGCTATTTTAGGATTGTATTGCCTCTGCTTCTATTTAAAAGGCTTAATCCCAGGTTTGAGAGGAATAAAATGCTGCATCTCCTTTGGTTGGAAAGCTTTTAAATCTTCATAGGAGTAAGCAAGAACATCCTTATACTTCTTTAAAAGATCAATTACCTTCTTCCTCTCATCTGGTGTGCAACATTTTCCAATGTTCACGAGCTTAGGATCAGTAGAACTCCCAATATTAATTTTTTCATATTCAGCTGATTGTTGAGGTCCAGTAGAAGCTCTAGACTTTACATACCTGTCATGTTTATCAAACAGTTCCTCTAAACTCACCAATCCTTTTGGAATCTTGTTTCCCTTGAGTTTGATACATCCATCCTGATCCGCTTCTTCTTCTTGGGTGGCTTCTTTGTCAAAGGGCACACTTTCACGAGGCAAATTATCACTCCCTTCAAAGTACAACTGTTCAAAATTATCCTTGAGTTCTAAGAAAGAAAGCAAGTGTTGATCATCATTGAAAACTTGCCAGTTACTTGTATTATCAGGTACACTAGGTCGATGGATCATCTCAATGGTGAACTTATCTTGAGAAAAGTCAGGATGAGGTATGAGCAGTGACCCTGAGACTGCTAGTGAATCAGCCCTGGTATTCTTCTCCCTAGGTATTGCTTCGATGGAGAAAGCATCAAGAAATTCAATGGAATCCCAAACCTGATTCTGTAATGTTTCAACCTTCCATTCTTTACCTGGAAGAGGTTCTAACTTGCTTGACAATCAATTCCACATCCCCACGAGCTAGAAGATTCTTCACACCTTGTTCTTTTGCCACCTGGAGTCCAAGAATGAGAGCTTCATACTCTGCTGTATTATTGGTATTTTCAAATTGCAACTTGAATGAGAAAGGATGAAGGCTTCCTTCAGGTGACACCAATATGACACCAGCTCCAGAACCAGCTGAGGAACAACTTCCATCAAACTCTAATATCCAAACACCATTAGGATCTTTAGGTGAGACTTTGGGAAGTTGGATTTCTTCAGGAGACATAATCATGTAGTTTTCATGCCCCATATCCTCATAGAGTATTTGTGCTTTGGGATCATCGGTTTTTGTACAATATACTAAGATCGCTTCTCAGCAAAGCAGACTTCTTCATTTGCCCATTAATGGTATGAGGGCATGTGACCAATCCATTTGAATTTCTCAACCACATCCTTACAAAAGTTTTCGCTTAGCAACATCCCATATGAAGGAGGAATATCTACTACTAAGATAGTAGCCAAAACTTTCTTCTCAGGAAAAGCAGCAAAAGCCACTTGTGCATCTTTAATTCTTCCGACCAAGGGCACTTCCTTACTCTCCATAGAATAACAAGATCCATAAGTGTGTGAGAGTCAAGCCTAAGGCATGAGCTACTTTAGTAGGCATCACATTGTCTGATGCTCCTGAGTCTATGATGCAATTACTGAGCCTATGGCCAGCTATAAGAAGTGTCACATAGAATGGTTTGATTTTGTCATTGGGTGAGGTGACAGCGGCTACCAGATTAGGTTGTGGTGCGAAGGAGTGGGTAAAAGGCCTTTAGAGGTAGTTTTAGAATGGGAATTGACAAAGTGAATCATTTTAGCAAAAGCCTTGGGATGGGTTTGATAATATTCAGCCTCTGAGATTTGAACCTTAGTCTTTTTCAAGTGGTCAATAATATCAAAAGACCCAGAAGTGGATGGGTTATCATCACTTGAGATCCTAGGTTTATCAATTTTAGGGGAAAAAGAAGTAACTTTAGTAGCAGAATTGATAGGACTCACCTTTGGTGTAGATGAAATGGGGATAGGAGATCCTCTTTTTGTAATTACGGGGATAGTTGTCGGCTGCTCCTTAGATTTCTTGGTGGGCTGCATCACTTTCTCCCTCTGATTTGTCTGCTCTCGAGTCATGACAGCGTATGATTCACTATTCATGTCTGCCACTACTTCGTCGTAATCATCCCCTTCATCAATGCCTTCAGTGGTGAAGAAATTAACTCAAGATCCCTCAAGTTCATCCGCTTCATCATCAACCTCTTCAACAAATTCCTCGCAATCTTCATTAACCTCCTCATCCTCTGGTTCCTCAACTTCACAGGTTACATTGACAGGAACTTTAATAGGAGGTCCTTCAAGCGCTAGCCTTGTTTGAGAAGCGAGTAAATGATTTCTGGGCTGAAAATTCCTCCTTGGAACGTCTGCATAGGGAGCATGCTGAGCCAATTGTTTCTTAATGGCAATGAGATCATTTGCAAGTTTTTGTACCAATGGATCAGTATTAGGTCCAGAGTGGAAGAGGAGGAAGAAGTAGACTTAGATTTAGAAGGGTCTCTCCTCAACTTCCCTGACATGATTAAATCATCTTCAACACTAACAACAAGAGTTTGATCCTCGGCCAATGTTGCGAGATTAGCCCTTCTTAGTGCATAACTAACTTCAGGTGATTGGGCATTTAGGAAGAAACATTTTTGAATTTGATCTACAGGTCGAGTATTTGGCGGAATTTTGTTAATCAACCTGTTGAATTGAGCCACAAATTCTCTCATGGGCTCTTGTGAATCCTTCTTTATTTGAGAAATTTGGGCTAGCAAGGCATGCACGTCTTCCACTAGTTTGAAACGGTTTTCAAACCTAGTTCTCATTGTGTCCCAGCTAGTGATAGCACCGGCCGGAAGGTGATAGAACCAATCAACAACATTATCTTGTAAAGTCTCAACAAAAAGCCTTACGGAGACGTCTTCATGTTCAACTCCCAGAACTCCGCATGCGACTATGAAGGCTGCGATGTGTTCATCAGGATGTACTTTGCCATCACCTTTGAATTTAGGGAAGTTCTTCCGGTTACCTCTGGGTAACTCATGCAAAGGCTGAGGAAGGGCAAGAGGCCCAACACGATGACCCCAAGGTAATGGTACCGCCATTCTTGGAAAAATGGCTTGAAGAGGAACTGAAACACCAGCAAGAATCAAAGCTCGAAGATTAGGACTGATTTGCTCTGAAGGAATACCACCCATAGGGATTCTATCTTGGACAGGTGGAGTGCTTGTTGAACGAGTCTTTCTATTTCTTCTTGTTGAAGGGAAAGGAAAACCCTGTTGTTCCAAAAGTTGAAACTGAGAATCTTCAATACCAAGGGCCCTTCTCCCTCGAGTAAAACGCGGAGTCGCCAGATCAAAAGATGATCAATAAATGATTATAGAACTGGAATATGATTCCCCAGCGGAGTCACCAAAAACTGTTGGTCGTCAAATAGGACTTCAAGAAGAGCAACAGTCAGGGGACAAGAAGTCCCTCCTCTTTAATGGGAGAGGTTCCCTTATTCAGAAACGAACCTATTTACACATATACAAAGTATGGTTTTCTTGAGGAAGAATTTGGATTATTTCTGAAAGTGTAAATAAATCATAAAGAAATCAATACGAAGGACCTGTTCATTCTTTGTCTATCCGTTTCCTTTATTCCCAAGCTATTCATTTACTTTTATTAGATCATTTGTCTATATTATCTTTGAGAAGCTTTGTATTCTCACAGATGTTATTTACGTAACTTTGTGTCTTTTCCAATTTCATCTTCTTAATATGATACAAATGATCTTTTCTAATTTGTTGTACCTCGCATGCATAAGGAATTACTTTGTTATCTATAATTCTCGAATGGTGCCTTCCTTCTCGTTCTCGCATTCTCATTCCTCATTCCTTTTGTAATTGATGATCCTTATAAAAACACTTTCATAATATCCAAGTTCCACAAGAAAACCATACTTTGTATATGTGTAAATAAGTTTGTTTCGAATAAGGGAACCTCTCCCATTAAAGAGGAGGGACTTCTTGTCCCCTGACTATTGCTCTTCTTGAAGTCCTATTTGACGACCAACATACGTATAACAACGTTATCCTGATACATTAACAAATCAAGCAAGGTGTTAGTATCAAGACAACATTATTGCATGATATATATAAGGCATTATCAACACTTTTAAGAAGACTTAGATGACGTCGAAACTGAAACCAAGTAATGAATATAACAAGAAGATTCTTAATCATGTGAGCAACGTAACCATGTAATAAAGGGACTTATATCACGTTCTCAAGAAATTGAAAACATGATGTAAGTACCTAGATTGTGTGACTAGAATGCGAGAAGAATTAAAAACTCAAGAAGAGACAAGTGATGAACTGAACTCGTAGTAGTGAATACAATCTTGAAATCAAGATCGAAGGACTATCAAAGATACGAAAACATACCTGCACACTTTAGACATTTAACAACCTAGCCACAAACATGGATGGGCATAAATGGACAAAAAGTGGCGAGTACCATCTTTGATAAGATGCACGAGGTATGCTCCCTTCTCACCCCAAAAGTGGAAAGTGAGAATGCATGGGTATAGATCAAAAAGATGAAAAATAAACTAAGCACCACTTGGGCAGAGTTTCACCTTGTCCGAAGGTGAGAAAGAAGCTAAGCTAAGTGAGACGTCGTCTAATTTTTCGTGGTAAAAAGTACTTAGATCAAAATTAAGTGGACTTTTTGCCTTGTTCAAAAAACAAGGTTCATACTCCAAGTAAGTTTCCGCTTCATGATGGTTTGACGCGACAAAGGACTAGAAAAGTGGGCTCCAAGATAGAATGGCCTCCTTAATAAGTTCTCTCACCTAGGTGTTATAAAGTTGTCTTAAGCGAGCACGATTTACCCAAAAAGTTACAATGACTAATTTGGGAGTATCTCGGCTTTACTTTACCCCCTTCAAGCACAGTGGGCAATAAATGTGTCCATGTGTACTCTCACTAGGGTCGCCATACGGACAACCGGTAACGCTAACTCACAAGGAAAACTAGTCAAGTGGGTAAGCGGAGTGCTTCCTGTTTCATCCACGAGGTTACACAGCGATGGATTATTTTAGGCTTCTTGGAACCACCCCCATTGTTGTAGCTTAAGGCGTTATGTAAAAGGGGTTATGTTCCAATTGAGCGGATAGGGACGTACCCTTTTCTGAAACTTGCAATACAGTGTGATGTGGAATGGTGTGTTTTTTATCTTTTTAACTTAAATGTGGTTTTAAGTGGCACACCATTTGGCAACCTGCATGAAAACACGTGTATTAGAGGTTTTGTATTGTTTAGTTTTGACTTCTTTCTTCTACAAGCGTTGGGTCCTGTAGACAACAAGTTTTAGTAATTTTCCAGTTTCACATATTGATGTCAAGAAAGAGAACTTTACACCTTGCTTTTGATTCCTAAGATCACCAAAAGGCATGAAGGAAGAGCATACACAATGTGAAAATCCTACTAAATCACATGAAATTTTACTTTATCCTTTATAGAACAAGTGTTTTGAACATTCGATACAAGTTTGTACAAGTGTTTCTGATCTCCAAGATCACTTTTGAAGGTGTGAGGAGAGAGCATACACACTTTTACAAACCTAATTCAAGCTAAGAACCGAAAACACTTAACTATGCAAACTGAAATACCAAAGAAAACTTCTGTATTTAATTTGTTAGTCCTAGAAACCTGCAGCAAAGATCAGAAAATAGATTTTACAGACTGTAGAAAAAATTCCAATTTTAACATAGACACTTACGTGCCCAAACCGACACCAAGGCATCCCGGCCCGGTGGGTAAGCGCCTAACTCAACAGATACGCCTGCAAAATAGAATTAATAAAATCCATAGTATAGTTTAAAACACATACTCACCCAGAAAGACAGAGTCGCTTGTAACTCAACATGGACGCTTGGAGTTCAACGAAGATGTGCCCAAGCATAACACAGTCAGTTTCAAAATTTTACACAGTTGGGTTATTTACACAGATGTGGCCATAGAGACGAAGATGCCAACCAGCCAACGAAGATGCATGCACGTCTCTGCAGAGAAAAAAACTTTTAATGATAAGTATAGCCAAACAGTGTGCTCTGTCTCGGATGGGGACACTAGGTTTCAACATGGATGCGCCCCTTTACAACACCTACGCGTACCCTGTGAAAAACCTGCAAAACTCATAGATTTGAAATTTTTAAGAGCAAACAGTTAGTTGTTAGTCAAAGTATCCTATTTCTAGTTCAAACCCACAAAACATATACAAATAAGCGTGATTTAGCTAGTGTTAGAAATAGAAATGAGCAAATAACAAGTTGTTTTAACTAAAAACTTGCAAATGAACTTTGAAGAACTCAAAAGACCTCCATTAATGGAGGATGGACATAAGTGTCCCACCAGCGTGCCAAATGTGTTCAATGAAAGGTTTTGCAAGAGCTATTGAAATGGGGTAAGAAACACTCAAGAACCCCAAAGCTTTGTGCAAAAAGCCCCTCAATGGACCATATGATAAGAAATGAGAAAGGAATCCTATTTGCATGCATTAACTTGAAGTAAACAAGCAATTTAAACAAATGAAGTTAACCTCTATTCTTGAAAGCTTAAAGTAAATGAACCTAAAAGGATCTAAGCAATCAGTTTATGCTTCAAGAGAATGGGATCTCACCATTAATGGCTTCAAGGCCAATGGTTCTTCCCATTTACTCCATGTTATGTGATAGAAATGCAAAAGCAAAGAAAATAGCTCAATAAAAGGTCCTAATCCTAGCAATAATACTATAGTTTAGGTTAGAGGGAAGAAGTGTTCTTAGAAATGAGAGGGGGTAGTAGGCTATTTATAGTTTTCCATTTGGGAAATGGGAGGCTTTTTGGTGCATGTGGGACTAAAAAGGGAGTCAACAAGTTAATTAACAAGTCAAAGTAAGATTTGACTAGTTTTAGAGAGAGGTTGATCATGGTTAAGACTAGCTAACCATGTTTAGAGGGTAATTAATCCTATTTAGAGAGAAATTAGGTTTTTGGGAGGGTTCTGAAAGGCCTAATCAATCCAATGAAGTGGATTGATATTCCAGGGAGCTAATAGAGGTGGTAAAGAAGAGAATATTAGCCAAGAAGAGGTTATTATAACCTATTTAATTAGTTTACAAGAGGAAATACGACCAAAAGAGTGTCGTAAGAGGGGAGTTAGATAGGTCTAACTAACGAGGTGTTGCCAACTTGCAGGAAGAGGACTAGCTAGGGATAATAATGCTTTGATCAAACTACAAGTGTCTACACAATGAAATACAAAAATTACACCCAAAGAAACTAAGTAATAAAGTGAAAACCCTAAGTGCAAAGAGAGGGTAGGAAGCCTTATATGATTCGTAGTAAAGTCTGGGAAACATGAAGCACTAATCGTCACATTTGAACTCGAGAAAAATGTAGATTTGGAGGAGCAAAGCTAGACTCGGGGGCGCTTGAAGAGGGACAAGGGCACCCTTGGGGTTCCCTATACTTGTTTCTCGGGTGCCTCGGTTATGGAAATGCTTAGAAAACCTCCTTTGAGGTGTCACAAGGTGTTATCTTTTAGTCACCTTTAGTCACTCCGAGGTCGTTGAAACCTACAATGAAATATGCACCTACAAAACCCTCAGATAGACATCAAATCCCAAGAAAGAAAGATGCAGATTGAGGGGTCGGAGTGTCCTCAACTATCACAATGGTGAACTTACGATTGAGTGTTGCCCTACATCTCAAACCCAATGTAGTTCTGTGTGTGTGCGGTCTCTTGTGTGTCGCACTTTGATAACGAGCAAGTACCTAGATGTAGAATGTAATAAATGTGTACATGGAATAGAATGATCTTCCCTCCTATGAAGGGTATACAAAATAACCAACCCTTGATGTCCCTTGTGATGGTGTTATATGGATACAATGGAGATCTTAAATGCATTGATGGATGCAACCTTAGGTGGTGATAGTTAATGCTTAGTGCTTGGTCCCTTATTATGATCAGATGAATTTATATTTATATGATTCCCTTGCTCTAATTTCATAATTAACCCCGAAAAGGCCGACTACCAAAAAGATAATATGCTTAAACGGCTAGAAAGGACCTAAAAAGTGTGAGTAAAATACAAAGAAGACAAGGGCGCCCGGAGGGGACAAGGGCACACTGGCACTAGCATCTTGGTTGGGCATTGGTGTCCAGGATGACAAATTCCAAAGTATGAAAAGGTAGATCGAGCAAGTAAGAGTGCAAGAATGAAAGTAGTAACAGAAAGCAAAGAAAGTTGGCCAAAGACATGGATTAATTAATACTTTTCTTACTTATGAATCACATGAATAGTAGTATGTAATCAGGACTAGATAATTACCTAAATTGTGTGATTTAGTGTTTACATAATGATAATTTCTCCACCAATTCATATTTCTCCCGATTCACCAGATGGTGCTAATAGGAATCTTTAGAGGAATATTCTATGGGTTGTTCCCCTCCTCCACGGGTCATAAAATCAACTCAAGCAACTAAATATGTTCCAACTTCATTTCAAATGAGCCAGCGTGGTCCTATGTGTCAAATAACACCATTATCATCAAGCCAAGGTTTTCATACAATGAGAGAGACTAGTGAAGAAAGAATGATTTTCTTAGGAAAATAAACAAAGGATTCTCTACAAATAAATGCAACATCAATGATTTCAAGATTCATAAGATCACTCCTCCTCAATTATAGTCAAGTGTGTTTGTTATGTCATCTGTCATGATGGTTTCTTATTCTCCTCCACTCCCATTTTTTCTTCACCACTAAATTATCCCACTATTGTTTGCACTCCTTATCCCTCGTCTCACACAATTTCTTCTTACATTCCCACTCCTTCTACATTACCATCATGATGTTAGAAACCATGACGACCTCACCATGCCCCATTCTCTATCCATTTCTTTTGTGGAGATGATGACTTCAAAGGGGTTGAACATTGATATGCCACTACGAGTGCCTTCATTTCTAATAGGACAATCTGTTAGGATTGGTCCAAGATTACCACCAACCCCAAGACTACATGTTCCCAATTTTACCTTTCCAACAATGCCTAAAATCTCAATACATATCTCAATGGTTCATCCCACTAGGTTAAGTGGCCTACAAAGTGCAAGTACAATTCCTAAGGGTCGTCTCATAGGAAAATTGTCAACTCAACCTTCCACTATATTTGTTCCTCTAACTCTTACAATTTCCCTATCCAACATTGATACAACCATGGCATCATCAATCACAGAGGTGACATAGCCTACAAGGAAAAAAACACAACTTGGTAATCAAAAGTGGAAACATCAACAGTTGGTTGCGAGGACTTACATCTCTTCCTACAAGCCTCCAAAAATATCGTTGGTCCACAAAAAGAAGGAAAATCAATTTCAAAAGGTGCCCACACTTAGAATCAAGACTCGGGGAAAGAATTGTTGTTGATAACAAAGGAATATTTCATGAGCCTATTAAGGAAAAAAAAGAGGTACCGAGTCTATTGTTGATATACTCGGTGTGGTAGAGGCCTCTTTAAAATCGGCTACTAGAGCCATAAAAGAAGCAAAGCAAGATGCCAAATTAGTTAAGTTGAAAATAAATCTACCTCATAACTTCAGGAATTATATGTATTGTGTTTCAAATGATTTATTTGTTAATTTTAAAGATATTTCAAATGTCAAGGACATGGAAAAAAAAACAAAGTTAAGGCTGGAAAGTTTAAAACAAGAAGTCATGGAACTCAAAGCCAAGATTATAGATATAGCAGAAATAGGGAATGGAAACCTATTGCCAAATTTTTCACTCATGTCCGTGGATGGTGTGATCACTATTGAAAACAAGTTAACTAAGGCTAAAACAAAGTTAAAAAGCACATCCAATCGATTAGAAACCACTTATAAGAATCTGGATATGTTTTATACAAGTATTGTTTCATTATTTATGACATAGGATTAATGTAGCTTTTGGATGCAACTAACAAAGCAATTTGAAGGCTCCTTACTTCAATTCACATCCTTGTTTGATCAACAGATGCAAATCCTTCTCTTAACAAATGATGTTAAGATGCATGATTTTATCCTCACCATATCTATCAAATTAGAGAAGGCCCGAGGAATAAAGTTATTTTTGGATGGGGTGTTACAAGATCTCAATCAAGAAGTTCAAAAAAGTGAAGGACCATGCAAACCACCGATCATAAACACACTGAGATGGTTGAATCTAATTATAGATTGTGCCAACAATACCAGAGTGTTAATTTATGATAAGGCAAAGACTTGCATGCACACCAAGGCAATCAACTTCAAACAATCTAATTGATTATTCTTTTGTATATGTCCAGATATGTCCAATTTCGATGACTCAAATTGGGTGGTTAACTTAAGTAGAGCAACCTATGATTAGGATGGAATTTTGAATCTGTGAGATTTTGTTCTCATTTTTATCTTTTAAAACTTTGCATGACTAGGTTAATTTTAGTCTAGTTGAAGTTTAGTTTCTTTTATAGGAAACTCCATAATTAGCATAAAGAGCATGAGGTTGTGTCCCATGGCTCTATAAATATATGTAATTTCATTGTAAAAATTATCCAAAGCTAAATTCAATATAGAAGAAGCAATTTTGGATCTTTCAACATGTTTTGTGAGTTGTGAAATTTGTTTCTTAATTGTTGGTTCATGTCTTCAAAACCTAGACAATAATCTCTTTTGATTTATTAAGTAGTGTTTGCACTTTGAATCTTTGTTAAACGTGCATAGTTTTATTTCATTGGTAGATGTTTCTAACACCAGTTTATGCATATGTGATTTTTGTTTGCAAAATTCAAGTGATTTAGGAATGTTTATCGATGATAATTACTCTATTTTTTGTGGAATCGATTAGCTTGAACTAGTTAAGCTATTTAGCCTTTCAAACATGCTCTACAAATGAACTAATGTTATTTAATTAGATAATGCAAAATTGTGGTTCTTGTTGTGTTCTATTTCCTTTGATTGATTAACTGGAGTTTATAAATAATTGAGTTAATGACTAATTCTGGGTTTGCTTTGGTTTTGTGCATATTTGATCGAGATAAAGGTGTTTTTAATACTTAAAAACTAAAGGAGAGTCTATTATTCTTTTCTGCCCTACCCTTCCTTTCTTTTTGAATTTTTTTAATGAAGACCCACATCATTTAGAACCATTGTAAATATCAATTGGTCAAACCTCATCTGCAAAACCAAGACTTTCGTGTATGTAATTCCATAAGCTAAATACATCCTGGATAAGTAAGATCTTAAGTTAACATCATAACAGGTGGTCTACCAAGACACACTGGTCCCTCTACAAGTTAACACTAGGTCACATGCATCCCAACTGAAGTTAGATGTCCTAGAGTAATATGTACTTGAATCCATAAATCTATCTAGGATTCTAAAATGAGTGGGAGAGAGAATTAAACCTTTGTATTCCTATTTGCGAATTTTTATTGGTGTGTATAAAACATGATCAATGACTCCTTCATGTAGAGTTACAACCCATTTAAATTTCTCTATGTAGGATTTTTGATCAACTCGTTGATAGTGCGTACACTTCCTTGTCTTCACAATTTGGTGCTTAAGGTCGCACAATACTACACAAACTTCTAACCGCTAAGCTAAATGTTTTTGGTAATATAAGAGAACAAGTGAGTGATCTTGAATGCTCCTACATCATACAATATGTAAGAAGAAACATGAGCCCATACCCACACACATTCCATGAGGTCTTCAAAAGATTGACCAAGTTTAACAATCTCAACCGCGCTAAGCCAAGCCAAGGTTCGTCCTCTATTTTTCTACTTCTCCATTTTACTAGAAAGCCTCTATATTCCATTTGTGCATTGTCTTTATTATGCTCGAATTTAGTATTTATTCAATTTCTTCACACAATTGTTCTAGTTGTTAGTTCCTTTAAACTATGTCAATGCTTTCAACTTCCATTAGCTTGCTCTTCATAAGTAAGGGTATAAATCTTCAATATTAAAGGCAGACAATATGTTTGTCCCTTAGGAAACTCTATCTCATATGCATTACTCACAAAATGTTGTAATACTTTGCATGGTTCAATCTTCTTCCACTTCATCTTATCATATGTTCCTATTCGAAACTCTCTGCATAGGTGCGCTAAGATAATGTCTCCAACTTCAAATTTTTCTCTCTTCTCAAATATGCACATTGCTTGTACTACACATTGCTCTTCTCCATATGTGTGCACAATTGTTGGTGCACATCTCCAATATACTTTGCAAGGTCCTCTGCTTCTATGCTCTTCCCTTAATCTTCTATGATGTCATGTAATTTTGCGACACCCCTTGGACTTATCCCCTAATTAGGAAGGTGCCTTACTAGTGCTCTTGTACAAAAAGTTGTTGTATGCAAAATTTGCTCGCACAAGAGACCAGATCCTATGTCCTTTTTTTCTCTCCAACTACAAATCACAAGAAGTTAATGATAATTTTGTTGACTACCTTCTTTTGACCATCCATTTACAAATTATATATAAAATTGAATTGCAACTTCTTATCATTAAACTAAATAATTTTTTTTTAAATATACTTAGTGGGTTATTTTCAATAACAAATGTTTAAATGTACATTACACTTTCTATTTTTACAATTTCAACAAAACTAAATATTATTACCAAGAATGTGTAAAGTCTAACTCGCGGCGCAAAACCCGGATTCGAATTTTCTAGGGTTTCTTTTTTCTAATGACCACACCGTAGCCTTTTTCGGGCATGCGGGAACTTATTGCTACAATATCTCCTAGGGTTTCTCGCCCTTTGGGCGTCCCCTGTATAATGTCCTCGCCATCTTCAAACCCGATTGTTTCAACCATGGCAGGAGATAGTGGAGCAAGCAATGACATCACCGGTGAAGTGACCCAAGAACTTTGTCCCAAAGGTTTTTCACGAGGTAATATTTCTCCTCTTGATGTAGTTTTGCCCATTCCTGAATTTAATGTTGTTTGTCAATGGTTAGAGCAATTTTTCCTCATTGGGTATTTTGTGGGTTGAATCCCCTCTGAAAGCATGCTCAAATCCTGGGTTAACACAGACTGAATCCTCATGGATTCTGTCTGGATAGCGTTCAAAACATGACCAAGGGTTTCTTTCTTTTTCATTTCTCGACTCCTTTAATGCGCCCAATATTCTAGCTAAGTAAGCCACTTGGTATGTCTCCGCAACTCACTCATTGCTTGTGTTAACACCCGACACAAGGAATTTGTGGTATCGAATATATCGCCCTTAAAGTACCTATTCGGTTGAATTTCTTGGTCTTCTTTCGCCATGCATGCCTTTTTTTGCCGCAAATTACCGCCTCGCTTGGGTGAGTAGTTTTCCGAAAGTTGATACGTTTTACCATGCTCATCCACATAATCGAGTATGCGTTGAGATTTATCTCTCGCGAGATCTCAAAGAATTTGTGGATATTCAAATGGGTGATAAACACTATTCTCGGTGGTCATGTATATCAATCTACCCAACACTTATTTTTGTTGCCTGGCCTCGATCACAAGATCAAGGATTGTCCGATTTATGTACCTCGTAACCGCCCTATGGCCAAAATAACTCCGAGAGCTACCAAGCCCCAATAGGAGGAAGGTTGGAAAGTTGCCGAGGTCGGCAAAACAAGAACAAAGCCCAACAATCCAAATCCTCTAGCTCCCATGGCCATTGGGAACCAACTATTAAGGAACAATCTCTTAATATCCCAACTAAGGAGCCTACAATCACGCTAAAGAACCAAGCTGTTCATTGCAATCTCAAATACTCCATGCAAAAGTACTTCAAGACGCCCCGCAACGCGTCGGTTCTCATGGACCAGAAAAATTATGTTTCTCACGTCCCCATCATGCATTGGGCCCATTATTACGCGCAAGAACTCACAAGGGCCTTCCAAACGACCTCAAGTCCTTCCCGCATCTCTCGGGACCATAGCCCAACATGCAACGTGGATTCCATCAAGCGGAATACAACATTGAGTACGCCGACTAGAAAAAAGTTGATATGTGGGATTTTTTGCGACACAATGCTTCTTGCTTTCGTAAAATCAATATGATGCCCTTAATGGCTTCAAGGATGGGGATATGGCTCTGACCAACGCTTCCCATGAATTGTTTATCTTGGAATGTTAGGGGTCTTGCTGGACTCGTCGTAAATATGTGGTGCATGAAACTCAACAATGATGATGAATCTGGATGTTTTATTTTTACAAGAAGTAAAAATTACTATTTTTCGATTACATATGGTATGCAAATCCATTTAACATGATAGCTTGGCTTTCAGTAGAAATCATGAAGCAGGCATGGGGATTAATTTCACTTTTTGCTCCCAAATGGTGGCCCTTATTAATTGACCATGGAATCTGTAAGCTAGGAAAAATACACTACTAACAAGGAAATAAAATACCAATAATTATACCTCCTCCTTCGTGTTCCGTAGAAACCTCGAATGGGCTAGAAACTTGGATTGAGCCCATATTTTGTGATATGTAGGTGCTTTTCTTCAAGACGAGCAAGACCTTCCCGCAAAAATGATCCTCTTACTTTGCACTAGATGGGAAAAAGAATTATGAGGATATTTTGGCATTAGGACGAGGCAAAAGGATGTTCTTTCGCTCAAAGGATGCAAGAACTTAGATATGGCATGCAAGCTTATTCTCCGTGTCTTTAGAGGGGAGGGGTAAGGTTGTATTTATAGCCAGAGGGAGTGATTAACTTAGATTAATTTAAGTAATCATGGTTTGAAAATGTGGGCAAGATTAAGTGAGTGGTTTGAAAATGTGGGCAAGATTAGGTGAGTGGTTTGAAAATGTGGGCAAGATTAGGTGAGTGGTTTGAAAATGTGGGCAAGATTAGATGAGTGGGGGCCACGAAGAATGGGTGAAGATTTGAATTATATTTTTAATTCATAAGTGGAGGATTTTAGGTGAGTGGGGACCACGAAGGGTGGGTGAGGATTTGAATTTGAATTTTTAATTCAATAGTGGAAAAACATGGAGAATAATGACATGTGATGAGGATTGGGTTATTTTTTAGATTTTTGAAATGGATAATTAATCAAATTATATTTGATTAATTCGAAGTGTATTTTTGTGGGAAATGAGGAAGGGGAATTAATTGATTTAAGATAGATGTGAAATTGGGGTGTCTACATTTGCCCCTCTTTGGAAGGGTACTATGAAAGTAGTGTCCTTTCAAAGAAAGTAGACGGTATGGGGGAAGAATTCAATCTACTTTTTAAAAGGTAGAGCGAATGTTTGTTGGGGAGAATAGAAAGTGGTGAATGACGGATGTCATAGTATCCTCCAAGACAAAAATGTCATGAGAAGATGTGATTATGGATAGATGTGGTGATGCCCCCTCGAGAGGACTGACGAGAAGGGAATATATGACAGAACTCTCGAAAAGAAGGGAAATGGATTCGGTGGAGAAGAGGATGATAATGGAGTGGAAGAGACTGGAATGACCGCACGATGCAAATGGAGGAAGGATTCAATCGACCTTGAATGCTAGGTGTGAGGGTGTGTGGGAAAGAGAAAAGGGAAGGGATAGGATTGGGGGTTGATTATGAGAAGAGTAAGGGAAATAGGGGAGGGGAACAAAAGGAATGAAAGAAGTAGAAATAAGAGAGAGGGATGATAGGGGAAGAAGGGAATGATGAAGGACAAACAAGGCAAAAACAAAAAAATGACAGAGTAGAGGGTGAAGGGGATAAAATAGAGAGATGTGCAAAATGAAGGAAGCAACAGAGATAGTAAAGAGGGATGCGTGGAAGTGAAAAAGTAGGAAACGGGAAAGGATAAATAAGAAGGAGAAAATGAGGTGGGAGTAGGGGGTGAAATGGAGGAAAATAGAAAGAGGACGAAAGAAGAAGTAGAACGGAGAAAAAAAAGAAACTATGAGGGGTGAGGAAAGTGTGAAAAAGAGGAGAGAAAGGAAGAGAAACATATACATAATGAACAAAAAGGTAGGGGTGGTAGAGAAAAGGGGAAGTGGTAAGAAGAAACGTGAAAATTAGGGGAGAAGAAAGGAAGATAGAACGAATACAAGGAGAAGATTGAAGGAATCGTGTCATTGTGAGGAAGAACAAGGCAAAGAATATGGAATGACCGTATGGAGATGCATGTGGAGGGTGGTATGATAAAAAATACAGGACAACGCGGAACAACCAGGTTATCGATGGGGAAGTAAGGAGGAAACATGATGGAAAAAGGGGAAGAAGATGATATAGGGGAAGGGAAATAAGACGAGGGGTGGGAGAGAGAAGAGGAGAACAAAGAAAATGATGTAGAAGGAAGGGAATACAGAAAGGGGGAAATAAGTGGAAAGGGAACGGTAGAAGGAATGTTCAAAGAAGAAAGAGGGGAGGAATGACATCGATTGGAAAAGATATGGAGATGCATGAAATGAGGATACTAGGATGACGGGAATATAGAAAAAGGATGTATGATGAAGACAGTAAAGATATTGAAGAGGGCAAAGAGGAGATGGAGAGATGGGTAAAAAGTGACAAGAAAGGGTGGGAGTGAGGGAAAAGAATAGGAGAGAAAAGAGAATGGGGGATAGAAGAGGCAATGCCAATGAGGGGACGTTAGGGAAATCCCCTTGACAATGAGTGGTGGGGAAGGGTGAGAGAAAAAATGAAGAAAAAGAGAAAGCGAATGAGGACTGGAAAGGGTAACGCCAATAAAGGGACGTTAGGGAAAACCCGTTGACAATGAGTGGTGGGCTTAGAGGAGGGAAGGAATGAAGGGAAACTCTAGAAGGTCTAAGGGAGTGAATGAGGTCATGCAGAATGAGGATTGATAATTTTTAGGGAAAACCCGTTGACAATTATTAGCGCGGGAAGAGAAGATGATGATGAAAGAATGATATAGGAGTGTTAACAATAATGGCGAATGTGTGTGTGGGTAGAAATGTGGGGGGAATTTGAGAAGATGAAGTGGAAAGAGTGAAGAAGATGGGAGGGATGAGTTGGGACTAAGTGAAAGCGAGGAGAGGATGCGGGTGATGAGGATGAACGAGGTGAGGATGAAGAACCAAGACATGAAAATAATGGGAAGAAATGGTATGAAGGGTGATGGATCAAGAAGGGGAAAATGGGGGAAAAGAATGTGATCAGTAGGTGGAAGAGATTAGTTTTATGTGTAAGAGGATATGTGGAGAAAGGATAATGGTAGGAGGAAAAAGTGGGTAGTAGGAGATACAAAGTGGAAGAATCGATCAACAAAGTGAACGAAGGAGGCGGGGGAGAAGTTTACGATGACAAGTTAAGTGTAGGGAGGACCCCGACATAAGATTGTCATATAACGGAAGTGGTTAAGTAAGATTGCCATGTGAGAAAATCGAAGATGAAAAATGGTCAAGCGAGAAGTGGTGTTTGTGAGAATCGAAAAGGAGGTGAAAGGATGTGATAATGGGGAATGCCGAGAAAAAATGAAGGGTGAAGGGTGGGTAGTGGTGGGGAAAGGCAAGGAGACAGATCATCCTTAAGAGGGACTCTTAAGTGAGATCGCCATGCAGTGGTGAGTGGTTAAGTAAGATCACAAGTAGAGGAGGGTGATAGTGATGGTAAAAGATGTGATGATGGGGAATGAAGAGGAAATATGGATGGTGAGATTGTAGAGTGATGGGCAAGTGTAAGATGACATGTCATGCTTAAGAGAATCTCTTAAGTAAGATCGTCATGTTGCCAGAGAGGTTTCGTAGGATCACCCAACCGATAGGGATGATATGCAAGGAGAAATACAAGATGATATTGGGGACATGGGTGGAATGGTAGGTTGAAGAAGATGATCGTGACGAGAGGCGGGAGAAATATGATGGGATGGGGGAAGGCCATAGGGCAGATCAACCTTAAGTGGAAGTCTTAAGTAAGATTGCCATGCGGCGAATGGTTAAGTAAGATCGCCAAGCTGAGGAAGAAGATGGATGATGTTAGAGTTGGTGGGAATAGGGTATGACAAAATGGACTGAAGGGGAACCCTCAAGTGAATTTGCCATACTACGAAAGCGTGTAAGTAGGATGACCAGGCATAAGACGGATTTGGGGAAGGATGAGAAAAGAGTGAGTGGGGTATGCCTGAGTGGTATATGATATGAGATGAGGTGATAATAAGAAAAAAAGGAAACAAAGGAGTGTAACATGAATGGATGAAGGAATATATGCGGCAAATGAGGGCGGAGAGTGTGAGGGGAATCCTTAATTGGGATGCCCGCGTGAGAGAGTAATGATGTGAGAATGGGAAGTAAAAGAGGTGGAATGGGAAGATGTGTTTGGTGGTGATGGTTGTTTGATGAGAGGGGAGGTGGTGAAGAATCTTCTACAGTGGGAAGATCTTAGGGAGAGGGTAAACCTCCACCGAGGATCCCATATAGAAGGGGTTATTAAGTAAGATTATCAAGCGGGAAGTAGAAGGGGGAAAGGAAAGAATACAAATGGGTGAGAGGGGACATGAATGGTGAGAAGGGTAATATGGGTATAAGTGGTGGAGGAGTAAAAATGAGGAGTGAGGATGAATGGATCAAATACATGGTGATCATGGTGGGGGAGAAGGAGCTACTGGATAGTGAATGCTACTTGAGAAAGATCATCAAGTAGGATTCCCAAACTGGAGAATGCATTAGTATGGGTGAATGGATGGGGTGCAAAGTAAGATGTTGATCATGCAGGAAGATACTCACGTGACGAAAAGCATCTTAATTTTAATATAGCACATAACAGGATGCATCGTGATATAAAAGATCAGGATGACTAGACTGTAATATGTGTGATAAAGCATAGACAGGGGCCATCAAAAAGGTTTCAAGCCCTCAAGTCTGACAATATGTAAATGGAAGAGAGCATAGATAGAGGCCATTAAGAAAGTATGATGCCCCAGTACGACATGCAATCAGATAACATAAGAATATTAGAGAGAACACCAAGATACATAAAATCAAGATGCCCCTATAATATATCAAGATGCAAGAAAGTAATTAATAATTTACAACTAATAATGTAACACAAGAACCAATAAACATGTCCCTAACGTGTTCCACAGTGAGGATTGATTAGATGTGCCCCCAAGTAGGGGTACGAGGACACAATAAAGTATTGGGTCATTGTCCTCAAACAAGGAAACAATGAGAGCCAAATTTGCCCCAAGCGAGGATTCACGTGAGGAGAAGTGGTGTGAATTTGGTAGTCATAAGGTGATTGGATCATTCATTGAGGATAATAGTTCAAAGGTTAAATTGTGTTGGTTTTTTTTTTTCTTATTTTTATTTTTATTTTTATATCTAATGTTTTTGGGATTTTGACGTGTTTCTAATGTTTTTAGATTTTGGCGAGTTTTAATTTTTTTCTTTTTGTTGGATTTTAGACGATTGTTTCTAATGTTTTTGGGTTTTGACAATTTTCAAATGTTTTGGAGTTTTAGATTTTTACACTGGTTTTGGATTTTTTTAACGATTTTCAAATGTTTTTGGATTTTGAGATTTTTGACGATTTTCAAATGTTTTTGGATTTTTGGATTTTTACACTGTTTTTAGATTTTTGATGATTTTCAAATGTTGTTGGATTTTTACATTGTGATTAGTAATTTATGGACCAGAGTGCAGACTTATTTTGGAGAGGCAATAAACATGGATATTATCCGTATGTATCGTGTTCCGTGTGGTAACTTATGCTCAGAATAACACAAATTCACTTTCCATTGGCAGGATATGGTGGTGATGATATGATGAAAATAATTCCAACTCCATTCTTGACTCCACACAACTAGTAAGATGTGTGGGCTCATCACCAAGAATCAAGAAGGACGTAGGAGGTAGATAATGAATATAGAGACAAATGCTAACAACAATCCCTTTGGAAAATTGTGACTCCATTCTTCATAATGGTACTTGAACCGTCAAAAATGGCTTTCACTTTATGAGTCACATGTTAGACTTAGACAATTATGTGGCCTACTGATTGATAAGATATGAGGTTAAGGGATAGTTCTCTCTTCACTTAGGCATCTAAATTACGTGTTTGGGGATTCTATAATTTGTAAGCACTGTAAGATTTTGTATTTGTGAAATGACTCCCTATGCCTTGCCCCATGCTACTAGTGAGAAGCAAGGGCTCATCACCGAAGGCAAAATATAGGCGAGTGAATTCTTTTTTGTCTTTTTTTTTTTGTTTTTGTTTTTTTATTAATTTTGTTTTTTTTTATGCTTATATGAGAATGACCTCTACGCTTTGCCCCATGCCACTTATAAGAGGCAAGGGTTTATCATCAAGACAAGACGTAGACGAGTAAGGGCACCTTCCTCCATTCTCGCCTCACACTACTAGTAAGAAGTGTGGGCTCAATACCAAAGACTATGAAGGACAAAAGATGTGTCAATGAATTATTCATAAGTTATTGAATTGATGGATTTTTTTACAATAGTGCTTTGTATTTGGGAAGAAATATCGCCCCAATCTCACCCCCACACGACTAGTAGGATGTGAGGGTTTAACACCGAAGACCGAGATGGACGACCAAATGAACCGGGTAACGAAGTTTAGAGCTTTGTTATGAAAGAGATAATGTATTTGAAGGGAATATATTACCATCGCAGAAGCTTCAGGTATGACCCAGAGGAAAGCGATGAAAATGGAAGAAGTATGAGACTCGCGTGAAATATCACGATTCACCAGCTTTTCTTTGCCGACTTGAGCATGCATTTATGTTTTGGTCCCGAATAGTGTTTTTCCTTTGTTTATTGTTTAGGAGTTCAATTTGGTTTTGGTTTTGAGTGTTGGAATTCCTATAAATGCATAGCTTGTCTTTGAGGCAAATGGCCACCATTTTTTTGTTAGAGTCTTCGATTTTCGGTGGTTTGGTCATTAGCTTGCTTAGGATTGATAGCATAGTTCATTTCATACTTGGTTAGTATTGTTAATTTGTTGGTAAGCCACGAGACCCATCTTGTGCGGGCGGTCTTTGTTATCTCATCCCAATCCGGTTAGAAGCTTGCCTCGAATTTCTCTTTCTTTGTAGATTTGTTTTTATTGTGTCTTGGAGTTCTTAGTTCAATCCATTATATGCAGTTAGCTTTATTCATTTGTTGGTAAGCCACATATCCAACTTGTGCAAGCGGTGTCTTTATTTTATCAATCCATTGGAGCAGAATAGCTTAGGAAGCCATTAAAGTTGCAGGTTTTGCTCTTCGTATAGGATAATTACTGAGTTACGGTAGCTTCATGTTGCATGACTCTCGAGTAAAATCCCGCTAGGAATCGCATAAGCCAAGCTCTGTACTCTTGCGCTATCCCTCTCCTACTCGCATTCTCGAGTCTGCATTAAAGTTGTCCTTGTCCCAAAATCTACTCTTATCGGTGCTAGCATTACACGCTTTTACGGATCACGTGAACACGAAAGAGCGAGGAGATCATGCGAGGGGCGAGATCACATACACCATCGGATTCGCCACCATTGTTCTGCGGAGTCCAGGTTTTAAATTTCAAAGTTCTAGTCAGATTCATATCAAATAGAGTAGTTAATCGCTTTATTTCATTTCATTCTATTCTCGACATTGCCAGGGAAGCTGTGGGGATTGATAGTTTCTGAGAAACTATGATTCACTCCTCACTTCTGAGGTAGGATCGAGAATCTTGCCGGTAGATTAGACAAACTATTTTATTTAGAATAATTCTACAAAATCGCACAGGCAAATAACTACACTCGGTTATCTTGTCTATTTCAAATTATTGTTTAGTTATTATTTCTAGATATGCTTAAAATAGTTTGCTTTCCTTAAAATTATTAAAAGTTTTCTTAGAAGAATAAAAGTTATACAGTTAGATTTATTTCACATAGTTAGAATTTGCTTATTACTGATTAGATTTGCATTTTGTTTCGTATGACAATCACGGGACCTCGAGAGCCGGGGAATATATATTTGAGCCAATCGTGCCTCAGCCAAACCTAGTCACAGCAATAGTTGACATAGACCAAAATCTCGGGATACAAGTATCCGAACAACCCACGATTTACAAGCGATCGGTTCTCGGTTAAGAGGATTAAACATAGAAGGCGACCAAGCACATGCGTTTTGGTCAAGTCGGCCAAACTCTGATTACCTAGAAAACATCCACATGGTTGTAGAAGGGCTCGAAAGAGAACAAACATTCGGGTGTGATCCTCTAGTTCCATGACCAGGGCCTTTGGAGACACCCTCGTAGATATAGATACCAGCTTAAGAATCCAGGTTGCGAGAACGCCTGTAAGGTATTCTGAGAAGATTGCACAACTATTGGTTCTAAACATAGAAGCTGAGAAAGCATACGATTACTGGATACTAGGGATTAGAACTTGATTCCGCGTATGACCATAACAGGACCGCAACAACCAAGAGTCTATGGTTGTGATCCTGAGATCCTGACCCAACGAATCCACAAGTCAGTTAGACATAGACACTAGCCTACGCATCTTGGTATTCAGGTCCACTCCACTTCCACCTATCATCATCGAACAACTGTCCTTACTAGATATAGCGGCTAACGAAGCTAGGGAATTCTGGACTAGGCCAGAAAATCATCCATAGAGTCAATTATATTCATCATCCACTATATGACCTTATCGGGAGATATACGAAACAATCCCAGGTCATTTTCCACGTATTCCATAACCCATAGATCGAATCACGCCAGAGCTCGATATTGATTGGAGCCTTCGAGCAGTCATCCTTGCTGATCGATCTATCACACCAGTCCAAGTTAGAAGGGCCTTCTTTGCCTTAGATTCACAAATTCCACTAGTGCGTGTCGAAGACATTAGATTGCCTAACTAGTTTGTCTGCATATTCTACCCCCCCCATTTGTCTCGGCACGACCTCGGGAGGTCGGGTACGCGGAAGAGTTACTTGTTGATTCTCACGCTCGCTTGTCGCTTTTCCAGCGTACAAAATTGGTGAACCCGACGTGAAACAAACAATTGTTTCACCTTCTCTTTGAGAAGTTTCAAATCTTCTCTCATTCACCTTCGCTCCTTCCCATTATTCTGCGGGTATTCATATACCCCCCGAATATGTCGGGATTCGATGCATATGGCAGACCCCTCTTGGGTCTTGAGGCATACTACGCCCAACAGAATAGGCAATCATCACCCTCGCTCTCAGTATGGGGTGACAACTATTCAACTAATCAGTTGTCAACACAAACCCCAAGAATCAGATATAGTTCGTCTTTTCAAGTGAGGAGTAGAGGCCCCCTCGAACCCAACAAAGCAGAGCCTTGAGGTTCAAACAATATGGCGTTTCTGGAGAATCTGGTTCGTCTCCTCAAATGCTACTCGGACCACAAGTTAGTAGGCAATCGGATCCATACCTGGTCTTAGATGATGGGCCAATCGTTACGTTATCTAGGAGTGAACAACGCTCCGGGGAATGTACCCACTATAGGAGGTTTACAAATACTGACCCGAAATCTCTTTTCAAGAAAATACCTCTATGCCACTTTGCATACGGGAAATATTCTTGGAGAAACTTGGCAAGATAGCGATCGGTTTATGACGAGGATATCACGTACCTTTACAACACCAAGGTATACAACAAGCGCCGCTTAGGAAAAGTACGTGACTTCACCGAATGAAGTCATTTCAGCGTTAGTAGAAAGAGTGAGAGGGTTAGAAGCTGGCTCAAGCAAGTCACAATTCTCCGTTCATACAAGCAGGAAGTTCGATCCTCCATACCACTGCGGCGGGGTAGATCTCCTTACGGGAGTAGGCACGTTAGGCATGCCTCCTCAATATCCACAACAAAGCGCCAACAAGGCCTATCATCTCTAACACTATTCCTCCGGTCAGTGTCGAGCAGTCCGTTCCTTGACAATACCCGTCCTACTTAAACATATACTCTAAATCACCACAAGGAGATATGTTCTCCTCTCCCGGCATGTTTGCTCAAACACAGGGACCTCCTTATGCCCCTGCCAACGCATACGCTGCACCGTATCAACAACCTATCCCACCACCACTCCCTCAACAAACACCATCAATGGTTGAAAGCTATGCGATAGGGACTTATTCAGAATACCTAAAGGAACCCTTAGATTTCACCATACGAAGCGTCATGCTTCCAAGACCTCTCCCTGATTTGCCCAAGTTCAAGGGTGAGGGAGATCCAAATGCGCATATCAAAGCTTACGCTCTGACCATTCGGGAATTACTCCCTTGGGATGGGGTTGTTCTTAAAATATTCCCCAAACCTTGGAAGGCATTGCTCTCGATTGGTATTACTGAGAATACGAGGCTTCCATACATTCATTCAAACAACTTGTGTGCGAGTTCATCAAGGCCTTGACATGAACAAACTATTAAGAACAGGAATCAGGGAGTTCTTACACATCAAACAAGAGCATAATGAGTCTGTCGCCCACTTCATCCAAAGGTGGCGTACCGTCCTTTATTCATCAGCAAGTGCTCCAAACATGGATCAGATGGAACTATGTGATTTATTCCTTCATTCTCTCTCGTGAGGAGGTGAAGGAAGAAGTCCAGAAGTTCCCACTAAGAACTTACGATGAAGTACTTGAGAGCGCTCTTCGAATAGACCAAGCAGCGATAGATAGTGGTCGTAAGACATATGGAACAAACGGGAGGTTAATCACCTCCACTCAAAACACTACAACTACCACAAATGTCAATCAAGGACCCAAAATCCTTAACAAAAATCGTGGGGTAACAACGGATGGGGTAGCCGACCAGCCCGAGAGGGTAAATGTTGTTAATGCTCCGTTACAAACAAACAACCAAGCGAAACAACAACTTTACCCCAAACAATCAATACGGTGGATTTTAACCATCACAACAACAACAACAACAACAACGGTGAAATCCCATACTGAGGGCCAAGCCAAAACTCATTTGGTTACCAAAACCAAAGTCAAAACCCAGAAACAACAATTCCAAAACTTTGGTCCTAATAGGCAATGAGTTTGATCGGAATTTTAGGCCACAATACACACCAAACCAAAAAGCGGGAATTCTGACCCCAATTCTTATTGTGGTTTCCATAAAATTCGGGGTCACGATCTAGAGCGTCGTGACTGATAAATTTATGCAACGCTTTGCGAGAAGAACAAAGGCAGTTCTTCTGAGACATTTTTGGCGGATCCGTCTCATCATCACCAAATACTCTCGCGAGGCGGTTTCTCCTCGAGAATGCTCCCCTCAAGATCTTTAATGATGGCTCTCCCAAATCATGATAGCAATAGGCTGAATCAGCCGGAACAAACAAAGGTGCGGTGCGGGAAAGCAATGATCATGAAGCCTCGACTTCATTAAATCCGTCGATTTGCGCCACGGTTGGGAGCTCAGCAAAGAGACCTAAGATAGTCGGTTTGGTAGAATTAGGCTTTGAACTACCTATCGAAGCTATAACAAGAACACGAGTATTTCTCTCAGCTTGAGCCCAAGTCATCTGCGAGAGAGGCAGGATAAGAGTCATCAAATAGTTGAAAAACCCATCGGTGCCTATGATTTAATTAGTGACCTAACAAAGACCTTCTCACACATTTCATTTTTGGACTTACTAAAGAACTCTCCCCCTCATGAGCTGCTCTTTTAGAAGCATTAGGTCTAGGCCATCTAATTAACATCACTCCACCTCCCGAAACACAAGTAAATCACGTAGATTTTGATATCCACCCTCGGGGCAGCCGGACAAGGATGTCGAATTCATTTTGAAATAAGTAAAATGCCCTGAGATCTTTGAGATCGCACGCGAGGTGATTGACCTTACACTTGCAAGTGTGGGTTTATAATAACTATGTAAAGCGGGCGATGGTTGTGATGGGGCGCGATTAACATAGTCCCTTTCTCTTTCCTCCAAAAACTTGGATATGGAGAAACAAATTGTTCCACTACACGAAATACCTTGAGAGGCTATGATAGCCTTAAAGCCACTTCGATAGGAACTATAATACTGCCGGTCACCTTAGGGCCCAAAACCATCTTGAGTGAGTTTTATATTATAGATCGGAAACTAACTATAATATGATCCTCGGCCGACCTTGGATACATCGAATGAAGGCAATCCCTTCCACTTTATTTCAAGAAGTAAGATTCTTGCATCTAGGAAAGGTATTTGTAGCCAAAGGCGATCCAAAACCTTTCGATTTACACCTAGCTGATTTAAAGAAAAGACCAGGGGTGCACTCAGAATTTGAACTTCCAACAAACCAACTTAATAAACCCTCTGACCCAAAGCCAGAGGAAAAGTTGGTACCTACGACGGATCTTGAAACTACCAGTGTAGCCAAAACAATTCCAACCCCTAAAGATAAAACTAAAGAAACAGTATCATTAGGGACTACTGCGAAAATCGTTGAGTTGATAGAACAAGATTCACCAATGTTCTTACCATTCGATTCAGTAGGCATAGGATTTTCCCTAGGTGTTGGTTCCTTGCCAGCAGAAGATCTCTGTATGGTAGAAGTAGAGTGCGCAAACGCAACAGATGCCCCAACAACTATACTCCGGCTAAGTATTGGACTCTCCATTTCGATGGAGCTAAATGTCGTTATGGAGCGGGGGCAGGTATAATTCTTACTTCGCCCGAGGAGAAAGTCCTCCCATTCACTTTTAAATTAAACTTTGAATGTACAAACAACGGCGCTGAGTACGAAGCCCTCCTCCTTGGCCTTACCTTAGCCAAAAGAATTGGTATTGATAACATCAGAGTCCTGGGAGACTCGCATGATTAGTAACAAACCAAGTTTTAAGGTATATGAAACTAAAGCCGAACATTTGCTGACTCTACAAAAATGTTGTATTAAATTTAAGCAAGGCGTTTAACTTTATATCCATTGAAGCAATCCCTCGAGAGAAAAATCTTCTCGCCGATTCAATAGCAACCTCGGCATCACGTTTTACTCCAAAATGAGTTAAAGATACCACTTCACAGTGTCCATTCGTGATGAACCATTGATAAAAATAATGACAAATCCTCTTTCAAGCGGAAGTGAATCTACCATCTAGACCATGTTGGAAATGATGCGGCTACTTTGGATTACTTAAATGCCTATGCGGCACTACATCTCTCTATCACATGCTAGATTTATCCACGATTCCACATTCGTCTTCCTACTTGGAAATCCGTAACGGATCTTCCCTCACAAATGGAACCTAGCATATACGCTGTGATAGAAAATGGGGATGATCTAGATTTTACCTCGGCCACCACGAGTTGAAGAGGGGTAACGCCTCTTTGATCGAAGAAACAATCGATGTCAACATCGGGACGAGAAGATGAACCGAGAATATTGAAACTAGGTTCTTCGTTAACCTTGGAAAAGTGGAAATACATACTCGGATCCTCGAAAAGAACATCGAGAAGGTGTTTGCATTTAATTACTGAGGAGATGACGGGAGTCGCACCCCACATTGCGGTGCCTGACCTCGTCACTAGATCGAGATCAAAGCCAATTAAACAAAAATCAAGACCCATGAAGCCCAAAGTAGCTCTCATGGTAAAAGAGGAAGTAATAAAACTCCTTGGTAGGATTCATCAAGCCGAGTTGACTACTCCCGATGGGTATCTAACATCGTTCCCGTTCTCAAGAAGAGCGGAAAGATACGCATTTGCATAGATTTTCGAGACATCAACAAAGCGTGTCCTAAGGATGATTTCCCATTACCATCCATAGGCGTTATCGTTGATCACGACAGCTGGTTTTGAACTCTTGTCTCTCATGGATGGATTCTCTGGATCTGACCAAATCAGAATATCAGAGCAAGATCAAGCTAAAACCCGTTTATAACTCCTTGGGAACCTATTGCTCTGTTGTTATGCCATTCGGTCTCAAGAATGCGGTGCTACCTACCGGCGTGAGCTATGACACACATATTTCACGATCTAATTCATAAAATCGTGGAATCTTACGTAGATGACTTATTGGCTAAAGCTAAGAAGCGTTGTGACCATCGAAGTACTCGCGTCATTCTTTCACGTTTAATAGAATACGGAGTCACGCTAAATCGAGAGAAATGCGTCTTTGGTGTAACGGGAGGAAAGCTCTAGGTTATATCATATCATCACGGGGAATAGATGTGGACCCTGACCAAAATTCGGGCTGTCCTCGAAATGGTTCCACCTTGGATGAATGCGGAATCGAGGTCATTTCTCGGAAAGCTAGGTGCAATCGAAGATTTATCCGGACTTAAGCTTTATTATTCATCAATCAACAATTTACTCAGAAAGACTATAGCATTGATTGGTGAAGATTTGCAATGAAGCTTTTGATGCAGTTAAGCGTTTCTTGTTATCACCACCTACGCTAATGCCACCTAAGCTGGATCGCCCGTTAATCCTATATTCGCGAGCTACCAATGTCTCGCTGGCTTGTATGTTGGCCCAAGAAGACGATAACAAGAGAGAACGTGTGATTTATTTCATTAGCGAACATTGCTCGACTATGAAACACGCTATACACAGGCAGAACGAGAATGCCTTGCCATAGTCTTTGCTACTAAACGCCTAAGACATTATATGTTGAATCAAGAAACGAAGGTCATGGTAAAAACGGACCATTTACGAACTTTTCTCACACAAGGGTCCTTATCTAAAAAGGCTGGACGTTTTATAACCTTAATGGGAGAGTTCGAATTAACATTTGTAAACCAGAAGTCGGTTAAAGGACAAATCATCGCGGATTGGTTAGCTGACAACCCATTAGACGGAGGCGATTTAGTAGATTTAGACTTTCCAGATGAATGCGTATACTACATTGAAACACGACCCGCTATCTCTGAGTGTCCTTGGTACATTGACATCGTTAATTATATCATGGACCATACGTACCCGGAGGCAGTTACACTGCAGCAAAGAAGGCGGTTGCGCATAATTGTAGCCAAATATGTCATTATAGAGCAGGTGCTCTATCGAAAAGCATTCGATGGAATGCTCTTAAGGTGTCGACACGAGAAGAGTCAAGAGGATTCTCCATGAATCCCATAGCGGTATATGTGGAGGCCACTTCGGTGGCCATGCCACCGCTCGAAAAATACATCGAATGGGCTATTTACGGCCCACTCTAGAACATGTGACGCGATAGAGTTTGCGCGCGAGTGTCATAAGTGCCAAGAATTCTCCCACGAGATCCACATGCCAGCACTGAAGCTCTCTGACCAATCGCAACTCCATGGCCCTTTTCTACATGGGGTCTAGACTTAATAGGAAATTCTCTCCCTCATCCACTGAGATGCCATAATTTTATAATCACGGCCCTTTGAATATTTTACCAAATGGGTGGAGGCCATGCCTCTTACTCTCATGTACACAGTTCTGTGATCGCCAAGTTCATTTTGAACCAAATCATTTGCAGTACGGTATCCATGCAAATCATTATCTCCGATAATGGAACTTCTTTAAAAATGAAGAAGTTCGTGAAGTTATATGCGATAAATTTAAGATAAGCCATCATACGGCTTCCTTGTATTATCCCCAAGCCAACGGACGGATTTGAGTGCGACAAACAAAACTTTGAAAGCCATTCTCCTTAAAAGCGGTGAAAGAAAACAAGCGAGATTGGCATTTGAAGTTATATCCGGCCTTGTGGGCCCCCGAACCTCAATAAGAACACCAGCGGGAGCAACTCCTTTCTCGCTAGTATTTGGGGCGAAGCAGTTCTCCCGCTTGAGGTTGAAATACCGAGTCTCGCATTTCACTACTGAGGATTACGGATGAAGGCGCTTACGAGAGAGAAGAAGCACGTCTTTCCCAACTAGAAAGCCTAGATGAAACTAGGTTAGATCTTTGAGCAGTGGCATAGAGCTTATCTTTGACCGAATGTGCGGCGGTATAACAAGAAGGTCTATGAGCGTGACATATACGAAGGTGATCTAGTTCTAAGACTAGACAGCCGGATCGATAAGAAGACCGGCGAAGGAAGGAAATTCCGGCCCAAATGGTTGGGCCCATACCGAGTCATGAAGGACTATGGAAATGGTGCATACCTCTTATGTACGTTAGAAGGTGAGGAGTTTGGCGAAGCAGTCAATTCCCTGCACCTCAAAGCGTTTCTACGCATAAGCAGCTAACGCTACCTATATAGCTATCTACATTGCATTTTCATATAAATTAGGATCATTTTGTCCATTCGTTTCTTACACAAATTGTGATCAAGGAGTCTATTCTCAAAAGCAATTCATTACAAACTCATGATGTTGTTGGCACAAAACTTTCTAATCATATCTCTCCATTTTCATGATATCATCAATCACTTCAGAATCTTTTATCAAATAAAATCAAACATGATGAAGTCTTAACGGTAACCATACCAAGATCTGCAAGTTTGTTCTCGCTTTGATTTCTTCTTAGGATAGGTGTCTTGCCTATGGTCTGTTCTAGAAGCTTCATGGTGTCACATCTATCCCATATATACATCTCTTTGGAAATAAGCATATACTGACATCTTACTCAAAAAGACAAGTCAAAAAGTGATTAAACAGAAAATTTTATTTTTACACATTTCCTTGCCCCACCAACCTTCGGTGATGAGCTTGCGTCTCTTACTAGTGACGTAGGGTTGGGAAAGGATGGAAATGCCCTTACTCGCCTATGCCTTGCCCACGGTGATAAACCCACGCTTCTTACTAGTAGCATGGGGCAAAGTGTAGGGGGTCCTCTTGACAAAGCAAACGTTAAAAGGTCATAAACAAACTATTCAAACTTTGAGTCAAAAACGAATGAATCAGATATTCAAAATTCCAAAAAGAGTCAAAAATCCTAAAAACCCAGGTTTTGTCTACTATGTGGCCATCTACGGGTCTAAGTCTGGATAAACCGCAAAGCAAGTTGCATCCGAAACTATGAAGTCATTCGGGTGGAGTAAGCTTGTAGTTTTCAATTTGGTTCCACCAAAGCTTCGTCTGTCTTTCATCACTATCGTTTCACCATATTTCATAACTTGCGCCCTTCTTGGCTCTTGGTGATGAGCCCTCGCATCTTACTAGTTGCGTGGAGTTAGGAGTGGGGCAAGTTAATCTGTTCATCATACTGGTTATTTTCATCACTTTGCCAAAACAAACATGAGGTATCCAAATTGCTCACAGAAGCTAAGATTTAAGATCACAATATATCTCTGATATCATGTATCGACATCATGAAAAACAAAAAGAAAGCAAGCATTTGCATCATCATTCTCCATTGCATACATATAAAAAAGCATATAAAACATACATCGTAGTATACACGAGGAATTTGGAAAGCAGAAAGGAAAACACGGTGACAAGTTTTGATCCAAAAACGAATGCATATATATAAATAATCAATGTTTATATCTGATGCCATCATGCTCTAGGCATGGTCAAAATGCTCAAAAAGAGCCCGTGATATACAAAAGAATCTATAGTACAAAGCGCATAGGAGCAGTAGTCTCTCGGCCCCTGCGACCCCTGCGAAGGTGCGCGCCCTCGCCTAGGGCTCGGCTACGCTGGCGGCGCTGCGAATGCACGGAGGGCTCGGGGTCGAGGGGCAGCCGCGGTCTCGCCACGAGAATGGCTCCTCATAAGGCGCTCGGCTGTCCATGCTTTGCCACTGTCTGTACGGAGAGTCGACACCATCGGCCACGTGCCAAATGGGAGGCGAGAGGCGTCGGTATGCCTACCAGCTGCTTGAGGGCTCCCGGCATCTACGAGATAGCTCCGCACGGGTCCTATCCATGGGGATCATCGGGGAATCGGTGCATACCCTGCGGATTAGATCCGCCACTCATCGGCAGTCTCTGCAAACAAAAAGAAAAATGAATCGGAAACTAGACAAGAGGCTAAAAGATACAATATCAAAACACGAGGAGAAATAGCAATTAAAACAAATCCTAAACTAAACAAGCATTGAAAGGAAGAAAGGATAACTTACTCGGATCAGGGCCTCCAAGATGGGTGCATTAGGGCCGGCCCCCCGCGAGATGCTGCGCTGCCGGCGAGGGCTGCTCTGTAGTAGGAGCAACATGACGCCCCCACGGACTCATCTCCTCTCCACCATGGCCACAGGAGAGTGGCTCCTCACGAAACTAGAGTCTCTCTCTCTGCACTCTGCTCGGCCCTCTCTCTGCTGCATGATGTCTGAGTGTCATACCACTCGGGATCACTTTGTCATCCGTCTGCTCTCTCGATCCTCCCTCTGTAAACTCCTCGGAATCGGAGTCAATATCTATGGGGTCATCGCTGCTTTGTGAGCGGGACCCATGCAATCTGAAGCAAAGGTGCCAGGCGCACCGGCTCTCCCTCTAGCCGAACTATCCTCCCTGGCTGTGATGGGAGTGCGGGAGTAATCAGCTTGTCGACCACGGCCTCTAGGCCCCCCTGCCAGCCTCGCGGGGTGATCTATGGTGGTGCCCTTTGGAGGAAGCATGCCCCGTATATGGTAGGCCAAGCTCTTTGAGGAACCTGCTGAAAGGATGTACCTCCACTCGTCCCACGCGGTCGATAAGCTGCCCTGTGGTGGAGCAAAGAAATCAATGTAAGAGTCTCCTCTCCCCATATACCGGCCATAAGGCTGAGTGCGGTGTCGCCTCCATGTCTGCTGTAGTAAGAGAGGCAACTGGCTGGTGAGGTGCTCTAAGCACCGACATATCATCCATCGGCTGCCCTCACGGCCCCGGGATCTGCCACCTCCACGCCTCTGCCATAGGGGATAAAAGCGCTCATACACCTGACTCATGACTAGAGTAGGGTGGCTCAAAAAGCTTGTCCCTGTAGACGGACCACCTGTATAAATCATGTAGGTAGGTGGTCCCAGAATATCTGCGCCCCGGGCGTATATCCGGCCATGCCCCTCTACGTGTGATGATGGGGGGCCCGGCGGTATAGTAAAGTATCCCCTCCCTTGTCCCCGATCAGCCTCGAGGCAAGGATCCCCATGATAGCCTGTCGAAATACGGGGATGGGCAAAGAAGGAATGGATCGAACTCTCACTCCCTTCTTCGACCCCGTCGAGATAGCTGCATCTCCCATGTAGCCTGCCCACTGTGCAATCTGTGCTCGGGACCCTGCCGTCTCCAGTGTGAGTCTCCTCCCGATGATCGGGACCCCCAGGATACGGTAGGCATCCTCCAAAGTGATGGTCCACTCACCACGGACCCCTGGCAGTCGGAAAGTGTTCCGATCTGCGTCCCAATATGAAAATAAGTCACAAAGTATGTGACTGGATGGTGTGACATGGGGCACGCGTGATATACGCAATATGCCGGCCCTCTGTAATGTATCCTCCTCATCCTGAGAAAGGGCATCCAATACCCCAGAAAGCCAATCACACTCTCTCTCTCGGCTCCATCTGATATACTCCTCCTCCCTGCTACTGCACCCCCAAAACACACAAAAGCAGGGCAAGTTAGTATCTGAATAATACCAAGAGAATCATAAAAACGCATAGAAGTGCAAGAAAATACAAGTGCAGTCTCCAAAATAAGTTCTTTTGCATTCTGTGCAAAACCGCCGCCCTGAGCAGGGAGGCGGTTTTGTAACCACCGCCTTGAAGGCGGTCGTGTAACCGCCGCCTGATCGGGGGCGGCGGTGTGCCTACCGCCGCCACTGGCCGGGCGGTGTGTCGCATGATCGAAAACCCGCGGGTTGTTAACCCCAAAAAGCCCAAAATGAGCAAAAATAGACCATTTAAACTAAAAATGGAGCCTACCCAGTAGGCGCCCCCCCTAGGTGGACCTTTTGAACCTAACATTTTCAAAAATAACCCCCCCATTATGACGAATTTAGCATTTCAATTTTAAAGGGGGAAAAACACAAAATGGAAGAAAACCAACCTGTGATCGCTGAGGTCGGTGTTCCGCTCGTGGAGGCATGATCACGATCTCGCTGTGAACGTTTCGACTCTACTCGCGTGAGAAACCGTCACCGTGGGTCCCAGAGCTCAAAATCAATCAAATCGACTCGTGTGAAATGAATAGGAAAATGGGCCCACTTTATATATATATCGTTCTATTTCGTTTTAAAATGACTTTTCGCGAGGTTTGGAGTGTTGATGGAGGTAAGTTTCTATCCCCCACGAATGATAGTACGTTCTCCTTCCCTATTATTTTAGCGTTTATCTTCCAAGTTATTGTATCTATCTGCACTTGAGCTCTCTTTTCATTTTGAGGTAGCGGGAATTTCGGATGGCGTCATTCAACACACGGACGAGTAAGGTATAGCTTCTAACTCCCCATTTGGGACTGCCATACTCGGACCCACGTTTTATGCCTCTTCATGGCTAAAATGCTTCTCGAGAGGGCATATATATACGTACCCAAAATTGTAAAGTCTTGTCTTGCCCGAGCGAGTGTAACAAGTGCCCGATGATGATACTGAGTCTCCTCGCAAGGTGTTCGGGATCGGAAAAGCCCTCGGAGTATGCGTTAACATCCGCATGCCCCGCTTAGCCCCCGCGCCCTTTGTTTTCCCCTTTTTCCCTCTTTCCTTGGCCTCTTGACCTTGATGAAACCGCCGCCTGCCCGGGGTGGCGGTCTCGTGCCCGGCCGAGGGGCGGTCCTGTAACCGCCGCCTGCTCGGGGGCGGTCGGTCATGCGTTTTCGAACGCTCTTTTGACGTGACTCGCGTGAAATATCATGATTCACCAGCTTTTCTTTGCCGACTTGAGCATGCATTTATGTTTTTGGTCCCCTGGAATAGTGTTTTTCCTTTGTTTATTGTTTAGGAGTTCAATTTGGTTTTGGTTTTTGAGTGTTGGAATTCCTATAAATGCATAGCTTGTGCTGAGGCAAATGGCCACCATTTTTTGTTAGAGTCTTCTGATTTTTAGTGGTTTGGTCTATCAGCTTGCTTAGGATTGATAGCATAGTTCATTTCATACTTGGTTAGTATTGTTCAGCTGTTGGTAAGCCACGAGACCCATCTTGTGCGGCGGTCTTTGTTATCTCATCCCAATCCGGTTAGAAGCTTGCCTCTGAATTTCTCTTTCTTTGTAGATTTGTTTTATTGTGTCTTGGAGTTCTTAGTTGATCCATTATATGCAGTTAGCTTTATTAATTTGTTGGTAAGCCACATATCCAACTTGTGCAAGAGTGTCTTTATTTTATCAATCCATTGGAGCAGAATAGCTTAGGAAGCCATTAAAGTTGAGGTTTTGCTCTTCGTATAGGATAGTTCTGGTTACGAGTCGCTTCATGTTGCATGACTCGCGGTAAAATCCCGCTAGGAATCGCATAAGCCAAGCTCTGTACTCTTGCGCTATCCCTCTCCTACTCGCATTCTCGGTGCATTACTAAGTTGTCCTTGTCCCAAAATCTACTCTTATCGGTGCTAGCATTACACGCTTTTACGGATCACGTGAACACGAAAAAGAGCGAGAGATCATCTTGAGGGGCGAGATCACATACACCATCGGATTCGCCAGCATTACTGCGGAGTCCGGGTTTTAAATTTCAAAGTTCTAGTCAGATTCATATCAAATAGAGTAGTTAATCGCTTTATTTCATTCATTCTATTCTCGACATTGCCAGGGAAGCTGTGGGGATTGATAGTTTACGAGAAACTATGATTCACTCCTCACTTACGAGGTAGGATCGAGAATCTTGCAGATAGATTAGACAAGCTATTTTTTTATTTAGAATAATTCTACAAAATCGCGAGGCAAATAAACACACTCGGTTATCTTATGCATTTTCAAATTATTGTTTAGTTATTATTTCTAGATATGCTTAAAATAGTTTGCTTTCCTTAAAATTATTAAAAGTTTTCTTAGAAGAATAAAAGTTATACGATGTTAGATTTATTTCACATAGTTAGAATTTGCTTAAATTCTGATTAGATTTGCATTTTGTTTCGTATGACAATCACGGGACCTCAAGAGCCCAGGGAATATATATTTGAGCCAATCGTGCCTCAACCAAACCTAGTCACAGCAATAGTTGACATAGACCAAAATCTCAGGATACAAGTATTCCGAACAACCACAGATTTACAACTGATCAGTTCTCAGTTAAGAGGATTAAACATAGAAGACGACCAAGCACATGCGTTTTGGTCAAGTCAGCCAAACTACAGATTACCCTAGAAAACATCCACATGACTGTAGAAGGGCTCGAAAGAGAACAAACATTCGGGTGTGATCCTCTAGTTCCATAGCCAGACGCTGGAGACACCCTCGTAGATATAGATACCAGCTTAAGAATCCAGGTTGCGAGAACGCCTGTAAGGTATTCTGAGAAGATTGCACAACTATTGGTTCTAAACATAGAAGCTGAGAAAGCATACGATTACTGGATACTAGGGATTAGAACTTGATCCGCGTATGACCATAACAGGACCGCAACAACCAAGAGTCTATGGTTGTGATCCCTGAGATCCATGACCCAACGAATCCACAAGTCAGTTAGACATAGACACTAGCCTACGCATCTTGGTATTCAGGTCCACTCCACTTCCACCTATCATCATCGAACAACTGTCCTTACTAGATATAGCGGCTAACGAAGCTAGGGAATTCTGGACTAGGCCAGAAAATCATCCATAGAGTCAATTATATTCATCATCCACTATATGACCTTATCGGAGATATACGAAACAATCCCGAGGTCATTTTCCACGTATTCCATGACCCATAGATCGAATCACGCGAGCTCGATATTGATTGGAGCCTTGAGCGAGTCATCCTTGCTTTGATCGATCTATCACACCGATCCAAGTTAGAAGGGCCTTCTTTGCCTTAGATTCACAAATTCCACTAGTGCGTGTCGAAGACATTAGATTTTGCCTAACTAGTTTTTCTGCATCTACCCCCCCGCCGGTCTGTCTCGGCACGACCTCGGGAGGTCGGAGTGCGCGGAAGAGTTACTTGTTGATTCTCATCTCGTTAGATGTTGGAAGAATGTTGTCACTCAAAACAGTTCAATATATGTTTGGGCTGAAAGAGAGTCTTGAAATAAGTTCAAGTGCTCAGTAGATGTGGGAATAATGTTATTGTCCAAAACAAGTTCAATGTATGTTTGGGTTGAAAGAGTGTCTTGAAATAAGTTCAAGTGCTCAGTAGATGTTGGAAGAATGTTGTTGTCCAAAATAGGTTCAATGTATGTTTGGGTTGAAATAGAGTCTCGAAATAAGTTCAAGTGCTCAGTAGATGTTGGAAGAATGTTGTTGTCCAAAACAGGTTCAATGTATGTTTGAACTAATGGAAGGAAATTTGAAGAAGATATGGATTGGTTTGGAATTAGAGAGTCTTGACTATTGTCGTCATGATCTTGTGGAATTTCAGTATATATAGGAGTTTTGACAGTAGTCAACTCTTCATGGAAAGTTGTGGTATTAGATGTGTCATTGGTTGCAAGAGCATTGTCATCAAGTTCTACAGAGATGATGTCGTCATCAATTAAGTCTTGGACGTAATTCTTAAATCGCACACATTTATCTATGTGATGACCATCAATGCGATGAAAGTCACAGTATGTGTTAGGTTTGTACCAACATGGCTTAGCTTCCCCTTTGACAAAGGGTTTTGTAATTGGATATCTTATCAGTTTAGCCTCTTTTAGTTGATGAAAAACACTAGAGAGACTTTCTCCAAGGGGGGTAAACTGACGTTGGACTTTACGTGAACTGATTTCTTCGTGAGGTTGTATGATCAGCTTTTGGGTGATCGCTCACTGATTTGGGTAGCCATATGAGAGAGTTGTGTTGTCATCTTATTAATTTGTTCTAATAGCTCATTGTGTGATGTTTTTCGTGAATTCTTCATGTTTGAAAGAGAGGGAGAATGAAGAAAGGTGCGATGAAGAAATCAACCTATTGATTGTGATTTTTATTTTGGCTCAATCGAGTTTTAACAAGTAAGGCTATAAGGAGAAAGCTTAAAAAAGCTACTCGGGATACAAGTGGGATATAACTCAAACAAGTTATGACGAATATCTTGATTGGTTTGGATTAAACAAGCTTAGCAGACGAAAATGTAAGGAGTACACTCAAACAAGGTACTCAATACAAGTGAGATATAGCTCAAACAAGCTATGATGAATATGTTGATTGGTTTGACGTAAATAAGCTCTGGATTTTTGATAGGAAGAGTAACTCAAACAAGTGACTCAACACAGTTGTGAACTCAAAATGAGATTTGAAGGGATTTGTGTCGGATGGGATTTTGTTAAACTTGACAGCTGATGAAATAATGAGTGAACTCAAACAAGTCACCCAATGTCATTTTGATATAGCTTGAAACAAGCTATAAAGGATGTTCTGACAATTGATGAGATAAGGAGTGAACGCAAGTCACTCAATATCTATTGGATATAGCTGAAAACAAGCTATAGTGGAGTTGTTGTTGGCTGAAGTAGGCTAATGAAATCAGTGTGACGTTTTGATCTTCATTGTGGGATTGCTTGAATGTTTTGCTTGGTATTGAATCGGTCGAGAAATGGTGTTGTGGAACACGATTAGGATTTGAATTTTACAATAAACACATTGATATTAGCCAAGTTTTATGATAAAAACAATGCTAAACTATTTTGTTTTCAAACAGCAAGCAATCATGTGGATTCGATTGTTTTGGCTTATGAGGTAACTTCTTCAGGAATGATCATTGTTTCATGCAATCATACAAGTATGCGTTGTGAAATGGTGGATGCGAGCTCTTATTACTCCAAGAAGATGCGTCCTCGATATACCCTAGTCTGATATACCTAATTTTGTACGGGGGGCAATTGTGTACGGAACCCTTAGAACCTGGAGAAGACTCACCAATTCTTACTTGCTGTTTGGAATGAATCACCACGTCGTAATGCGAGGTTTTGTGAAAAGGTGGAAGGTGATGGGGGGATGAATGTGTATGGTGTCCTTATAACTCCCAAAGATTTACAGGGACGATGCCCAAGCTTCATTGTTATAGCTATTTAGGCGTGACTCGCATGCGCTGCACTGCATATTACATGTAAGTGAAGAGCGGCGACGAGGTAAATACGAAAACTGACCTGTGATGAGACTAGGTCTCAAAGTGCAATGCAAATGTAAATGTTGTTGGTGCGTGGTAGTCAAGTCCACGTCACTGGTGTAGCTTTGGTGGTGATGAAATCCACCTTGTCTACGTGCAAAAACAATATGATAAAGTGATTAAACGCGGGATTCTTTCCAACTTGAAATAAATCACTAATAGAAAATAATTACGTACCTGAGCGTACTTTTTTTTAGTTTCAGCAATTGTCTTTGAATGGTGGTATTTTTGTTTTTTTTTTTGACAATGACAATATTAAGCAACGCGGTTCTACGAGAAAACAAATTGATAGTTATCCTGCAAATGAAATGTTAGAAAAGTGATCGTGGTTATTTTTGATTTGCCAGATCGCTCAAAGGCGCAGGAAAAGAGCATACACAACCAACGACCAAACAAATATTAAGTATATGACAAAGGAAAATGATTATTAAAATGACGGTTGGAAAACAAAGCTAGAGCATCTCCTGCAATGTTAGAACAAAAAAAAAATTGTGGACCGTTTCGATTTTCCGGACGCTCGGCTAGCGCGGGAAAAGAGCATACACGGATACAATTGGAATAGTTTTTTTTTTTAAATGTTAATAATTATTGCAATTAATCATGATTGCGAAATAGCGATAATGATTATTTTCACAAAAAAGAAAAACGATGAAAGAAGTGGGTGAAAACGTTATTTAGAAGTGTTGTCGTGGAAAATTGAAATGTAAGGCAAAAAATTAAAAATTAAAAAAATTGTTATGAAGAGCCCGAGTGGCCTCACATTTATGATTTCCAAGATCACTTTTGAAGTGCGAGGAAAGAGCATACATGTGAGGTTGTTACGTGAAATAAAATAAAAATAATAATTAAAAAAAAAACCTATATTTTTGTTGTTTTTTTGTTAAAAAAACAGGTGTTAGAAGAAATGAAACTAAAAATATTATATAAGTCCAAATCAATTTTTTTTTTTTTTTACGTAGATATTTTCGATACCTTTCCTTAAAAAAATGAAGTCATTCCGAGTTCGGGAGCAAAAGTTATGGCGTCCGGAAGATGGGCTACGGTAGCACTCTGAATGAAAATTTTGAACGTGAGAAAACGTCCGGGAGTGGTTTTTTTTTTTCGACACGTACTTTACGAGAAGCTAAAATTTTGATAGCAAGGTTAAAAAAGAACAATAAATAGAAAGAAAGAGTTAGATCACAAAATGATTGATTAAAATAAAAGAAAAAAATGATTAACTTCCTACAAAGCAGTTATTTTAGCAAAAGTAAATAAATAAATGCATTTTCTGGATTGGTTGTCCCATGACATAAAGAAATGATAAACTAATGGCTAGTTCATGTGTTTCTACGAGATGACGAGTAAATAGCAAAATTAAAGCTGGAAACTAAACACCAAGCACCAAGGAGATCAAAGAGGATGAGCTTGAGAGGTTCATTGTTCTTTATAACCTGCGAGATACACCACAAGACACCACACAACAAAAACACTACCCAAAGCGTGAAGGTTAACCAAAGAAGACCATAAGGAACAGAAAAGGAAAGAATAATGAACAATAATAAACAAAGAATAGATAAAACTACTAATTGGGAAATTAATGGTAACAGATCAAAAGTAACCAAGGCGTGCTTATGAGAATGTAAGCTAGGAAAAATACACTACTAACAAGGAAATAAAATACCAATAATTATACCTCCTCCTTCACGTTCGTAGCAAACATCAGAATGGGCTAGGAAACTTGGATTGAGCCCAGATTTTGTGATATGTAGGTGCTTTTCTTCAAGACGGAGCAAGACCTTCCTGTAACAATGATCCTCTTACTTTGCACTAGATGGGGAAAAGGATTATGAGGCTATTTTGGCATTAGGATGAGGCAAAAGGATGTTCTTTGCTCAAAGGATGCAAGAACTTAGATATGGCATGCAAGCTTATTCTCCGTGTCTTTAGAGGGGAGGGGTAAGGTTATATTTATAGCCAGAGGGAGGATTAAGTAGATTTTAATCTTGAAGATTAATTTGAGTGGTTTGAAAATGGGCAAGATTAGGTGAGTGGTTTGAAAATGTGGGCAAGATTAGGTGAGTGGTTTGAAAATGTGGGCAAGATTAGATGAGTGGGGGCCACGAAGAATGGGTGAAGATTTGAATTATATTTTTAATTCATAAGTGGAGGATTTTAGGTGAGTGGGGACCACGAAGGGTGGGTGAGGATTTGAATTTGAATTTTTAATTCAATAGTGGAAAAACATGGAGAATAATGACATGTGATGAGGATTGGGTTATTATTTAGATTTTGAAATGGTAATTAATCAAATTATATTTGTTTAATTCGAAGTGTATTTTTGTGGAAAATGAGGAAGGGGAATTAATTGATTTAAGATAGATGTGAAATTGGGGTGTCTACAGAATCAACCCCACCAACCGTTTCATATGAGTCCTCTTTAATATTGATGGCCACCTTTTTGGGCTCATAAATATTTATGCCTCGAATGATGCGGCGAAAAAGGGCTGATCTATAGCGGTGGATAGCCAACTCCATTCCCGATGCCTACTGTGTAATAAGTGGAGACTTTAATATGGTCGAATCCCTTAATGATAAATGTGGCCACTTGCCTATGAGGTGGACACCTAGTGAAAGGGAAGCATGGTACTTCATGCGAAATAAATTCAGATTTTTTTATCCTAACGCATCTCACTTTCCCACCTCTGCAGCTTGGTACACGTGGACCAATCTTCATGGAGGGACAAATCACGTTCTTAAACGGCTTGACAGGCCATGTTGTCAGCTCAAAATTTCTTTGAGTTTGATAGCATTTATTCTATGCCAGTGGAGGTCATGCCTAACTTTGTCCTTTCAAACCACTCTCCTATACGATTTCGTATATGTTGGCATGATGCGTGCCCCTTTTTGTCATAAAGGCCAATTCTTTCTTAATATTGCCTTGATGCAACATGGCCCCATTGTCAATCATATCAAACGGGTTTGGAATTTAACTCCATGACCTAGTCACTATCAATGATTTCATCCACCTATGCAAGCCAGTTGGATACAATGGTGGGAAGATGCACTGACTCAAACTACAGATTTCTTAGAATCTACGACCGATAGCTGGCAAAAATTTAGCACCACTCATACACCGCTAACACCTCAGCTCTCAGTCAGACGATGTTAGCACTTCGAGGCGATCCCTTCTCTGACGCTCTGCAACTGCAAGTTGCAATGCTCTGGCATCAAATCCAAATTGTGGATAACTATAATGCTAGAGGCGCTCAGATCCAGGCTCGGATGCATTGGCTCAAGATTGGAGATTGGGTCTCGAAAGAATTCTTTCTTTCTCTCCGAGCTAGAAATCCTTCTCAACAGATCCGAGCTATCATGGACAACGGAGCTCGGATTACTAACCCACAACTTATGTTGTAAGCCTTTATGCGCCATTACAAGCTTGTCTTTCAAGCTCAGCCACCCTCTCGTAGCTTGCCGAGCCGCTCTTGACCATTGTTTGGGTGTTGTGTCGTGCAAGATTTCAGAGGCTCAAAAGGTGATCTACGAAAGAATGCTCACCATTGAAGACCTCCATGAAGCCACTCTGCAAATGGCTAATGATAAAGTGTCGGGCTGCATGATGGATTCCCTTGTGAATTTTATAAAGCTCTTTGGGATTATGTCCGGCAAGATCTTTTTCATGTCTATCTTGAAGGATTTCATAACCAATCCATAGGGCCACACATTAATAAGGGAAATATCAAATTTATCCCTAAACAAGGAGATCTCAAGAAAATCACTTGTTGGTGGCTAATTACGTTGTTGAATGTCTCCTACAAAATCATTTCCAAAGCGTTAGCTCTGCGATTACGCAATCTTTTGCCTGTTATTATTTAGCTAGAGCAAACAGGCTTCATACAGGGGCATTTCATCCTAGATAACATCATCGTAGTGTGGGAAGGCATGGAATGGGCTTGCAAATCTCATCAGGCCACCATGTTTATCAAGATTGACTTTGAGAAGGCTTATGATCGGATTGAATGGCCATTCATTCTCGCCATGCTTCAGGCCCTTGGCTTTGGACCCATTTTTATTCAATCCATCAATATGCTTTTGCAGATGCCTCTGCTCAAATTTCTATTAATGGCCTCAGCTCGGAGCCTTTTGGGATTTTCCGGTCTATCAGACAAGGCTGTCCTCTTGCCCTTGCATTGTATGTGTTGGCGGCCGAAGGATTTGGTTATCTCTTAGCCCATGCCAAAGCGCAAGGTCTTGTTTGTGGAATCTCGCTACCTGATGAGCCCAATTCACAACTTCTCAATGGGCATTTTGTGGATGATTCCTTCCTTACGCTTATTGAGGATGAGACCAACATTCGCAATGCTATGCAATGTTTGGATACTTTCTACCTAGCTTCTAGCTCATCCATTCAATGGTGAAAAACCCAATGTTACCGACAATCTTTCCTTCCGCACTGATGGCTTGCCACCTTTGATTGGAAAATTCTGCAACATGGTGAGATTTTCAAATTTCTAGGTATTCCTTTTGCTTTTCAAGCCTCCCCGACTGATCTATGACATTATGTCATTCAACGGGTGGTGAAAAATTGGAATATTGGATCACTAGGCCTTTATCTCTGGCTAGCAAATTCCAAATCTACTCTAAAGTTCTTGCTGTCACCCATGTTTACTACTCGTCTTGTTGGGTTCCTTCCAAAGCCTCCATTCAAAAGTTGGAAAAGCTGCTCAAAGCTTTCTTATGGGCTAATGCTTCTACTGGCAAAGGTTTTCATCAGGTAGCCTGGGATATATGTTGTCTGCCTCATAATTCTGGAGGCCTCGGGCTTATTCACATTCAATGTCAAGGGCAAGCTCTTTGTGCTAAGTGGATTATCAGAAGCATTACTGGCCAAGAAGCTTGGAAAGTTCTCATACGACATGGCATTACAGAAGGTTCTCCTTATGGCCACCCTATGTGGAAAGGCTTAGGGTTTGTCAATTTGCTCATCACTCCATGCTGTCAAAATTGTTGGCACCTTTGTGCTTAAGAGTATTTGGAAAGCATGGGAATGTGTCAAACCCTGGCTTTTATGGAAGGGGATGGCTTTCATAATGGGCTTTCTCTCAATCAACAATCTCTCTAGTGGTCACCAATTTTTCAATCCCAAGATACATGTTTAGCGAGAGGTCCGGGAATCTCTACGCTCAAAATTTTCAAGCATGGAATTCGCACCATCGAGGACTTCTTCTCAGAAGAACGCTCAATCCTGGTTCTCTTGGCCGGATTTTAAAGCTTTGTTTGACTTTCCAACCAAGATCAAGATACTTTCACTACTGTGATCAATTCGATTCCTGATCACATGTTGCATAAGATTGTTGTGCATTCCTCTCGCCCATGGTGGACAGACTGGAAGTGGTATGTTGATACTCCTTTCTATAACTATAAAGCCAGTAAAGGCTATTGTTGGCTCTCGCCCCATTTGCCCATGGTGGACAAACTTAATACTCATTGGGGAATTCATGCCACTTTGTCTACTTGGGGTAGACAATTTGAGACTATTTGGACTATATGTGTGGAGCCCAAAATTGCTCATTTTCTTTGGTGTATTCTACACCAAGGCCTTCCTATCGGGGCTCATCTTGTTCAAATTGGGATCCCGACTCCCAACTGCCCCTTCTGTGGACATCTGGAAACACTTTTGCATGTCTTGGTTTTGTCCCAAAGATCAAATTGCTTGGAACTGGATCCATTCCTTTTTTTTTTCCCTGACGACCCCACTATTTCACTTAACAACATATCCTCTTGGGAGATAATCCCAAACTTCGCCTATGTTCACCTAGATTTGGCATGTTTTCAGAGGGGAGATTCTATTTTGGATATGGAAAGAAAGAAATGCTTTTTTCTTTGCTAATTATGCAGTTGATCAATCTTTCTCGATTTATAATAAATCTATGGTGATCTCCAATGTGCTTCTGCATATTCAAGTTCAGGAAAACAAGGTGGCGTTGGAGGTGGATCACCTCAGACCCTGTTACTTCACCGGGGTGAAGCCCCGTGCAACGTTGCCTGAGTGCCTCCATCTCCCACCAAGCGTTCCTCGCCTTCAGCTCGTGGTGGCCAGCACAACCGATCTCAACGTCGTGCTTTCAGCCGCTCTTCGGGACCGTTACATCGACACAGTCACTCGCCAACTCGCCGTCATGGCCATGGTTCTCTGCCACATTCATTGGCTCGCCAGTAGAGGGTGGGGCTCGCCTCATGGGTGGGGCTTTCCTTCTACCGCTACTTGCAACAGGACACTTGGCACCCACCGCCACCTCCGCCACCATTTGACAAATTCCTTTGCCTCAACCTTGCCATTCCTATGCACGGGGAAGCGAACCCGGAGGAAGAACTTGCTTTGTTGGTGGGAGCTTAGGATCGGAAAGGACTGTATGCTTGGTTCAAGGTGGCTGGATGATCGGGATCCGCCTGCCTCGGGCATGTTTGTTGTTGTTGCTTGATAGTGCCTTTTAAGTGTTTTCAGGTGATGCCTTTTTTGTTGTACTCTCCTAGGCTTGGCCTAGTTTGACTCTTGTTGTTCTAGGCTCGGCCTAGCTTGTTTGTGGTTTTGGGGCGTGCTCTCATACCCGCCACTTTTTTGTTGAAAGCTATCTTGTATCTTATTACATTAATATAATATAAGATCCTTTTTCATCAAAAACAAAATATTATTACCAATTATTTGAAATTATTAGATTCTTAAAATAATTGTAATTATATATGATTAATCGTGAATCCAACGCGATGATGTTGGTGGTAGGTAGTGCATTTAAAAATGTTTTTTTGGTTAAATTACTACCACTTCTATAAATTTTGTATATGTGCCGCCTCTTCTACACTTCGCATAAAATGTCCTTTAGAACTTAGTAAGCGCTTCTAAATTATTCACATACAAAATCCGGTATTTGGCTGATAAATTCAGCCCCCTCAACTACTAGGTTAGGTGGTTCCATTTTCCATGATAGCGGTGGTTTAAAATACCTTCGAATTTTTGTTGAACGTTTATGAAATGAATCCCAAATTTATCACCAAAAATGACGAATGATTCTTCCGCATGAAGGGATGTCCACCAATCCGCTATCAACTTGATAGGAAGTCGATCATCACCCAATTTTTCAAAGGATTTAAAAGATTTCTAAAATCTAAAATAATCCAAACAATATGGGTTTGATCTGACGGCCGCAAACACCACCAGAGCATTATACATTAATTGAAAGAAATAAACATAGACTACTTCTGAGACTTTGCTTAACGTTTTATTCTTGGTGCCAACAGAAAAAAGGCCAAAAGTCTTAAGGTTTTGGATTGAGATCTCCGACACCCATCTGCTATAGCAGGTAAATTATATTGGCTTTTTGTTTTTAAATTTTAATTTGATTGAGATCTGCTCTGCCAAAAATGCTGCTAAAAATTCCTTGTAGATTGGTGTTTTGGCTAGCTTATGCACAATTTTAGTTCTTTGTTTGGTTTTCATCTGCATTGACATCTGCAATACCCATTGCTTATTTTGCCAGACTAAAAGTTGGTATCATTTTCAGTTTATATTTTATATTTTTTCATTTTTATTTCATTCACATTCAACGTGCAATACCCATTGCTAATGGCAAGACCATGAGTTTTTTCCGTGTAATTTGCATTTCATCTGTAATACCCACTGCACAAATTGCAAGAAAAGAGATTTTCCGCTCTCTAGCTGCATTGAATCTGCAATAATAATGCATAAAGTGCAAGAAAAACATGTAATTTTTTCTTCCCATTTTCTTTGAATCCGCAGTACTCATTACACAAATGGCAAGACCGCTAATGTTTTCCTTTAATTTGCATTGCGTCTGTAATACCCATTGCATAAGCTGCAAGAATTAGAGATTACTTGGCATACCCCTTGCATAAACTACAAGGGATAGATATGCTCCTTTTCATCTGCTTTGAATCGGCAGTAACATTGCATGTTGTGCAAGAAAACCAGGTTATTTTCCACCATTTTATTTGAATCTTGTTTACCAGTGTACGTACTACAAATAGGAAAAGACCAAATATTCTTTTTACTTTCATTTGATGGGTTTAATTCTAGTAAAAATTCAGTTTTTGGATGATTTGTTATTTTAGCACTCCTAATTTGCTATTGTAACTCAGGCACTCTAGACAGCTTCATATAGTAAGTTGGTGGTATTTCTTTTACCCTAAAATTATTGTGCAGGATGTGGATGGGACTGTGGCAGGTGGGGAGATTAGCAACGAGAACTGTTTCTCAAGTCAAAAGGAAGGGAAGATATGAGAGCATTGCCCGGAGGTTTTACTCTGACGAGAGCTCCTTGAAGAAGACAACTCTCTATGATTTTCATGTCGAAAATGGGGGCAAAATGGTGCCCTTTGCAGGGTGGAGCATGCCTCTCCAGTATAAGGATTCCATAATGGACTCCACTGTTAACTGTAGGAGTAATGGGAGCCTTTTTGATGTATCTCATATGTGTGGATTGAGTCTGAAAGGGAAGGAGTGCATTCCCTTCCTTGAGAAGCTGGTGGTTGCAGATGTAGCTGGGCTGCCTCCTTCATCCGGAACTCTCACCGTTTTTAAGAATGAGAAAGGAGGAACTATTGATGATTCAATTGTCACCAAAGTCAATGACCAACATATATATATAGTGGTAAATGCAGGATGCAGAGATAAGGATTTAGCACACATCGAGTCCCATATGAAAAATTTTCAAGGCACATGGAGGTGATGTTAACTGGCACATACATGATGAGAGATCTCTTTTAGCACTTCAGGTAAGTGTTTTACTCTGCTAGTATTTTTCCAAGAGTAGTGTGGGCATAAGATCACAATGAAGTAAATATTGGTCAAATGGATGCCCAGCTGCTAGAAAGTGGCAGCGACAAACTATATGCATGCTTGTTCTGGTGTGGTATTATTGAGTACCACTATTACCGACTAAGCTACCCATGTTAACCATATGTCAGGGCAATGGGAAATTCAACTAGGTTGAGAGAAAATATGTGCATATGAGCACGACCTTACATTCTTTAGCCCTGTGGGAAGGGACTCAAAGTCAGTAAGGATATTCATGTTGTGCCTTTATATAGTGAAGGAGATCCATGGGATGTTTGAGCTTGCCATATAAGTTTTTGTGTGGAGGACAATTTTCTTTCATAAGCTCCTAGCTATTTATGTAGGTATGCATACACACTAATACTCTAACTCTGTCTTTCTGTATTTCCATTTTAGGTGTGGAGGACAGGTTTGGAACATCATTTGGTTTCAAAGTTTCCCTATTGATTGTTTCACATACGTGATATTTTGTATTTTAAGTGTTTGCACTTATGCTCTACCTTGCCTATTTGTCTTCTGTTGACAAAGGGACTAAAATAGATTTTTTTGTGCAATACAGGGACCACTCTCTGCAGCAACGCTTCAAAAGTTGACCAAGGAAGATTTGAGCAAAATGTTCTTCAGTGACTTCCGAATGATTGATATCAATGGAACCCCGTGCTATCTTACAAGGACAGGGTAAGCTAGATATATTTTCCAATTTGCCACCTAGTTGCATTAACATAATTGTTGTTTAGGACTACCTTGGTGCTTCAGAGTAGTAGTCACTTCTAAGCTTGTAATCTGTACAGCTCACTTAAATAAAATATGTCCAATACTAAATAGCAGTAGTATTAGAGGAACAACTAACAAGGCATCTTTTTCGAGTTCATATGTGTTGCTTTGCATGGAAAATATTTAGCTATAAGGGACATATTTAGTAGAATCAGAGTAGAAAAGTGGCCATTTTCTGGGTGTGTAGTCCTGTATTTTGTGTGTATTCTAGGCATCTGGGAACAAAGTATTCCATCATACTGGCAGTGACCTAATACAATCTAATTCACTTCACAAATATAACCAGTCCTTCAAAAACCTGATGAATGGGAGGATAACTAGAATTGCTATAGGAAACCATTAGTCATCTGACATCTTGTTATGATATGGAATACAAAGAAACTGCATGTTAACCAGATGCTATCTAACATATGTGTAATTGTAAGTTGTTTTTCATCTCATTGCCTCTGACACGTTTGCTTTCCTTTAACAAAAAATATCATAAGTTCGTGAAATTTCTTTTCCGTGATCTATACACTCTAGGGTATAAAAGTTTACAATGCCCAACCCATTAGTAGCAAACAGCAAGGCAGATCTGGATGGAAATGCGAGAAGTGACATTTTAAGAAATTATTGGAGGGGGAAGTGGTAATAACACTCTAAGTAAAAGATACCAAAAATGTATTAGAATCTCAAGACGAGAGAGAAAAAAGGGTAAGGAAAGAAGGATACAATAAGAGGCTACATTTTCTAGGGCAGGGAGGGTGTCATAAACAGACAAAACATCCTTAGTATCAAGAAAATGGTAAGTTTAGGTGGTTTGAATTAAGCCAACTAGACAGATAATTGCATTGAAAAATATCACAAATTTGCAGACCAGTGAAGAAATAACCCCGGACTGGTTTTGAAAAACTTTTTTTAAAGTGTTGGAAGTATAAGCAGCTTCAGAATAACATCCTGTGACATGTCACGTGGTTTTTTCCCCAATAAGTTGATTTGGCAGGGTCTTAAGACATTACTAGCCTGTGAAGATCAACCTTTGCTGAACTTTGCATGCGCAATTCATTATAAATATCATAACACCAAGAACTAGATATATGAAATGTTTTATACCATGCGTAGTAGGTATTGGTTGGCATTATGAAAAAGTCTAGCATGTTCTATGATCTATCCCAGTCCATTGAACTGCTTAAAGTGTGGTTTTTAACTTGGGTTTTCAATACATTACACGAGTAACAATATGAATATCCAGAAGAAAAAGATATGGATAATTACTAGGAATTCATAAAGCAACCTAAGTAAACCTCTATACTAAGTTGCCGGGTTCTGCTCCGGAAGCCCCTTATCCTGGTTCAGTTCGAACCAGGTACAGCTCCCAGTTGGCTTCACCTCAGCTGCCACAGTCCCTACCCAGATATGCCTCATGTTTTTCAGAATGAAGCCAGGGCATACCTGGGCAGGGAGGGGTGTATGCAGTCGAACCCACAATGTTACAGTTGAAGAAGTCTTTTTGACTGATAATTGTTTTTCAAAATAAACTAAAAACCTCAACATTGACCATAAGCTGATAATTTTCATCTTTTTCACTGATTCTTCAACAACCATAATCTTTTCTCATGGAAATGGGTATCCTACTTTGTCACATATCTTTCACACAGCTCTATCTTGCAGCTGTTGGTTTTCTGGTTGCAGCTCTGGATAACATCCACCGATCAAATGACCAAGGTAACTGCTATTTTCAGTTGGGTCCCCATCCAACAGGAATCTTCTACCAAAAATTGTATGAAATTGACCACAATTCGATAATTTGTCTTTTCATCGATTCTAATTTCTGTATTATACCCTGTTTTTCATGTACTTTTCTATACTTATTTTCTCTTATGGACACTCATACTTTGTCTTTCTTGTATTTTCTCATACATTTATACTTTAAATTCCATATAGTGTAATGAACCAAATGATGATGCTGATGTTCTCGATAAAAAGCAATATGATAATTTATTTTGAGCTTGCACGTGCACTATACAGCTTGACCATTGATGAGTAGTTTATTTTGAACATATACCGTAAACCATTTTGATTTATCATTTGACATTTGGCATTGAACTATCTATTCTCTGGAGCTTTTTAATATTTACGGCTACATTCTAAGTAGCCAATACATTTTGGATATGAGTACGGGAATACGGAGTCTCCAATACGCGGATACGGCAAAAAAATTTGGCCTCGGATACGGCCGCACAAAACATATATAAAAATTAAAAATATATAAATTCCAGCCTGCTAAATAGGAATTAACCACATATTATGCATATGAAAAACAAAACAAGCTAAATAACCACAACAAACTACTCATAAATTCATAATTTCATTTGTCCCTACCATATCTAGTTGAGGTGTTTATTACATTTATGATTTATCTCATACATGCTATTTTTATCCATGTTTATGATGGCTTGTATTTGGTACCTTCTGTAGAATAATGGTGCTGTGAAAACTGTAATTTCTGCTGTAATGATATATTAAATTTAAACTAGAAAAAATTAAATTAAATTAAAAATTAAAAAAAACAGAGTTCTGGGCCTAGAAATGCCAGGATACAGCTAGGAGACGTACCTGGCCATACCCAGACCTGCCTAGCCGTATTCTGGCTATTTCAGAACGTATCTGGGCCGTACCTGTACCCAGTGCCCTAGGGGTGCCATATCGGCTACTTAGGTTACATTTGTTTATTATATGCATATTAAGTTTAATTTTTGTTTATTTGGCTAGAATTTATTGTAAACCATTTTGATTCATCATTTGACATTTGGCATTGAATTATCAATTATCCTGAACTTTTAATGGTTTTGTTTGTTTATTCTATATGCATATTATGGTTAATTTTTTTGTTCATTTGGCTATAATTTTTATATATTTGATATTTTACACTATTTGTATGACCATAACCACTCCGTACCGAACCCGGGTCAAAAACATTTGGTGAACCACCCTAGCCATTCTAGAACAGGCAACTTAGCCTCTTGAGTATAATTTATGTAGATTTATGTAGACCTTTTAAAATGAAAAATCATACATCTATTTTTCTACTCTGGTACCTAACCAGAAAAATCCAACAGGCGTGTGTATCATGCATCTGGAATTCCAGATGTATGCGAGCAATGTGTTGGCTACACTAATGAAGTTAGTGATGGGATGCCCAGGACGTCTCAGGAATCTGTATATCTTTGCATTCAATTTCACTTTATCTCCAATTTGCGTGGCTAGTAATAGGTGGATATTCCATAAAATTTATTCTTAGTAGGTGCCAGGTTTCAGATATTCAATCATGGGCCATGGCTTTGCAATGGTCTGGCATAGGAAGAGTTAAGGTTTATAGGCTTGAGCTACCTGAGACTAGCACGGACACTGGGGACGCTTTCAATTACTTGTCACATTTACATTGAATTGGTTCATTGCACCTTCGCCAAATTTATAGGCTTGGCTATACCTTTCTGCTTGCATTGATCTTTTCTCCTTTTTGATTAATGTCTTTGACAGATTTTTTACTTATTGAACTCAGTCCCATGGCTAGGGAAGTCCTAGGAGCTTCTCTTCAGTAGCAATGTCGATTCTCCTGCCCATATATTTAGATGTAAGCAAATCAGTCAAGAGACGTTATTTGAGAAAGCAATATCTAATAATTAAGAGAAGAGCAATAGCCACCATTGTTACAGAAATCAAATATTCCATATTTTTTTATGCATGCATCAACAACAATATATACATCTATGTACCTCGTCCATAATACATGCTTTTTTATTTCTCTAGGAAAAGGGCATCTATACTTAAATGCATTTAATGCGACCATGTTTCATTACTAAAAAGAATCTTCACTATAAAATAACCATCCATGTAAAAATAATGAGTTTAGCCATTGAGTATGTAGCATGAAATACATTACAGAAAAATAAAATAAAATAAAAAATGCAAGGATTAAAGTCTGTCAATGAATTCCTGCTTACAAAAACCTGCAATATATCATCATTAGAGATAGGGTGATCTCCATTTTGGGGATAACTGCAACTGCAGGTTGTATTCCATGAAACAACATAATCTCAGAGTAACATGCACAAATAATGGCAGAAAGACATAAACCTGTATAAAATCTTCTCAACAATGAATCCATGCAAGCCATTCAGGCCTACACCTCACCTTTTGCAATTCACCACTCTCCTGGTTGAGTCACTTACTCCCTACCAGTCATATTTCAGATCTGTTAAAGATGCAAACACAAGATATATTGATGACATGGAGAATGATGCACGAGGAAAGGCTTTCTTGTCCTGTTATACCTTCTACTTATCTATTTGTCGAAGTGCATATCTTGTGTTACATTACAAATAGATAGATTACATTAAGGAACATGCCATCTAGCATTTTAGCATCCATGATGGGCCCTCTGCCAGAGTAAGCAGGGAGAGTTAACACGTAGCTTAGTGACCAACAGCTACAAATTTGAAATCCTTCCAAAGTACATTCATTCTGGAAACAATATGGGCAGTGGGATTTACTTTTAAAATGTCATTTTCTCCCATATGCAACTTTTAAGGATCTCCATGAAAAAGTGCTTTACTTCCAAACAAGCAATGCCTGCAAGTGTAGTAGTGTTCCAAATGTCCTTCCTACATTGTTGATTATACCTTCTACTTATCTATTTTTCGAAGTGCATATCTTGTGTTACATTACAAATAAATAGATTACATTAAGGAACATCCCATCTAGCATTTTAGCATCCATGATGGGCCCTCTGCCAGAGTAAGCAGGGAGAGTTAACACGTATCTTAGTGACCAACAGCTACTAATTTGAAATCCTTCCAAAGTAAATTCATTCTGGAAACAATATGGGAAGTGGGATTTACTTTTAAAATGTCATTTTCTCCCATATGTAACTTTGAAGGATCTCCATGAAAAAGCCCTTTACTTCCAAACAAGCAATGCCTGCAAGCATAGTAGTGTTCCAAATGTCCTTCCTACATTGTTGATCCTATCTTATATTTGATTGGTGATGGCTTACCTGTAATGACACGCATTCCTCCTCTTATGCCTTGCAGCTTGCATGATGATATCATAGTGGGCTATCTATTCACTTCACAGGGTTTCTTCTCAGTATTATCTCTTCATCATGCATTAATTTAAACAACATATCAGATAACTTCGAGCTTACTTTACTATGTACCTTAACATCAAATTACAGGTTGCAACATTTGTTGAAAACAACTAAGCTGCCTACAGGTTGCTGGAAATGTTTTAAGTATCCTCTTGTTTTCATTCTAGACTTACATCTAGAATGTCAGTATTGTAACCCTCAAAACCCTGGGACATCCATCATTCTCCAGAATCTCCTTTTCCTAATAGGTAAAGTATTTTCTGAAGCCAATAAGCATTCAATCACATCTTATGTTGGCTCATTTTTTTATCATGATCTTGAGACCAGATGTGACCTGTGTTTCAATGGTTGCTCTTCTGCAAGTTCTTGTAAACTTTTTGCGTGGTTTTTGTTAGTAATGGGCTCTTTTATGTAGTCATGTGGCTTGATGGATTATTGTTTTCAAATGCTTTAAATGTTTGCCTATATGCGCTTGTTTACATCCATATCAACAATTTATACCATCATGATGTGTTTGTTAGTAGTGAGAGGTGACATTTTTATGTTTTGATGCTCCAGAGAGTTATTCTTGAGTAAGTCTTGGAGACTGTTTTGTAACAGTCTCTTGTAAGCCACATGTATTACAAGTGAGGTTCCAGAAAACACAAAACAGGATGCTTCACTTGTATCCTTGAAGTTTGATTTCCAATTCTTAGCGTTTGGCATCTTATTTTTCATTGGTCAAACAACAATGCCAGAATACTGCTTTATATTTTCATTGGATTGATCTTGTTCCTTGAAGTACCAACTGATTGTTTGCATGATCTGGTTCTCACTTGCGAGTTGATCTTTTGCTGGGCAACCTGCCATGCTTTATTCACCATGAATGCAAGTGCTCTGGTTTGGGAAGAGTTAAAGTTTATAGGCCTTAGTTCATTTATCAATTTGATTAATCTCCATTAATATTTGTTTGTTGTGATTATCTCTTGCAGAAAGGGCAATTTTTTAGATGTTGGATTTTCCCTTCTTGTTCCTGTTTTAGTTTCAGACTTTGTGAGACTAAAAACACCTGCAATGTTTTAGTTTGGATCATAACACGTGCCCTGCATTTTCCGCCAGTTTAGCTGTTGCATTTCTTGGATAATCAACCAATTTTCTGTGCTTATAATGGAAGAACTGATTGCATATTTAGAGTTGTATTCAAATGCTTATTATGGGCATCTGCTTGCTCAAGTGATCCAGGAGGATCTACCAACAGCAGTTCCCGCAGCACCACCAAGCCTGTTTTCACAACTTGCAGTTCATATGGTTCTACTTCAAGGGACTGCGGTACTTCAGAACCTCATCCACAGGTTCATAGTACTTCCAAGGACATCCATCCATGCTGCAGTCAAGGTCAGAGGGTCCAATGAAGGATCTCTCAACCTTGCAGCCTATGTCAGAGTACAGAACCACTCTATACATACAGAAATACTGAGACCAGATGAGACCAAATAGAGACTCTGATGAACTAATTCTATTAAAATTTAATATCAAAAGCCACATGGCATCTCTAGACTTTGTGTAATTAATAATTATAGAGACCCAAAATTCTTAGAATGTTCTAAAAAAGCTTCCTTAAGCTCTGCCTCATAGTTACCAGGTTCGGCCGGATTTGTATGAAATCCGGTTCGAACCGCATTTTTTGAAGTAACCGAATAAATCCGGTTCGGTTCGCCACTTTTTGCACAATTTTTTTTTTTCCTTTTTGGCATTTCTTTCCTTTTTGGATTTTCGGTGAAGAAATCACAAGCATAGAATTTTTTTGCCATTTTTGGAAAGGGTCCGGGAAGATGTAGCAGCAAAAACTTGCATGTGCCATAACTTTCATTCTGTGGCTCCGTTTCAGGTGTCGTCTTCTCTAAAAGTGTATATTTTCTCGAGCTCTACGCATTGATGGCAATATTTTTCTTATTTTCATAAAATCCATTTTTGCACCTTTTTGGACCAAGCAACTTCTTGCAATCTTTTGAAAGAATCATTATGATGATGATGATTATGGTAGATGGATGCTTTTTTGTATGATTTGTCTATATATAATGATATAAGTATACAATAATATAAATTTATAATAATATAAGTATATATATTCCGAACCGGATTTTTCCGTATTTTTTCGAGAACTCCGAATTTTTGGATTTTTTTGCCCTTCCGAATTTAATCGGATTTCCGAACCTGGTAACTATACTCTGCCTTGATGCCCTCGATGATCCGGATAATTCTTTGGCCCGCTTCATTAAATCTCTGCGTTTGAGTGTTTCTCAAGTCATTACAGAAGTTTCCTGGGCTCCCAATTGAATTTTTCTGGTTCCCCTTGGTCTCTTGAAGCTTCTGAGCGTTTGCATGCTCACCAAGCTAATCCAGAGGGTTCTGGACAACTTCCTAGTCTGGCGTGGTTCAAGGATCTCATAGACAGCTGTGCCCTCCATTCTCTATCGGGTTCCGCATGTCTCATGAAATTTGGCAACCATAGATCACTGTGCAATTATCAAACGGATTCCTACTCCGTTGGACACACACTAGGTCCCACACAGGCTTCTTGAGACTCTGAAACCACCATCATTGGAAGGCTCTAGAAAGGAGCTTTCCAACGAGCTCTTGTTTGTGCCCTCTCGTGCCTTAAAACAAAAGATGTGCCGATTTAAAGTTTCTCAGGGTTGACGCCATATATCTTCACTGTCAAAATAGAATTGGCACGAATAATTAGTTTTTGGGACCCTCATATGATTGTGCCATGTATCACCATCTTCCAGTGTGTGATTGAGACAAGTGGTAGGCTCACAGACTACCCGAGATGAAAGGGCTCTCAATGCTCTTATTTCAGACCCGCGATCTTTATAAACTGTGTCCCAAAGTGCTTATGTGTCTGCCTTAAACCAAGTACTAGCGACTAAAAGGATTGGACCAGCATGCTGCATGTCTCATTTGCATCGATCAGGCTCTTTAGGCTCCATGGGCTCTGATTGTATCCTAGCACGCTATGTGTCTGAGGTGCGAATGAAACGCTTGTCACATTCTCATGGACTCGAGCTCTTGGGCTCTTTGAAGACTCCATGGGCACAATATTTGATGTACGTTCTTTTAACTTTAAAGTGTTAGGGTCCATTTAAACTTTAGTTACTGTGACCCATGCTATTTAGTGACCCCAACTTAATGTATACACTTGGCCCTACGAACTGATTGTAAAGTGTCCCATGGGTCTTGGAATTAAAGTGACCTTGTGCCTTTAAACTGATCCTCCATGTATGTGTGTGTGTTTGTGTGTATATGTGACCTTGGAGCTCTAAATTATTAAGTGAACCCCAAAGGAATATTAAATCTTTATAAAGAGCTTGCCTAACCTTGAGACAAAAAGGCTCACTTTAAACATTATAGTTTGGGGCTCCCAAGCTGTGCCTTCAATAAATACTAAAATAGAGAGTTCCTCCATTAAACTTGCAACTTCATGAACTCATCCAAAACCGTACCAATATCCCTACTTTGCTTCTGGCGATGCAAGATTGCTTGAATCCTTGGATGCTCTTGCATCAGTCTACCTCCAACGAATGCCACACACACTCCAGTAGGGGCACAGCGCAATCTGTGCTCAATGGAATGCTAGTCTAGAACCTCACCCACAGGTTCGTGGTAACTTCAAACCCATTTGTCCACCTCCAATGGATGTCACACGCATTACAATAATGGCACCATTCATCCACCCATCTCTAACAGATGCCGCATACACTCCTGCACTGGCACACTGCAATCTGTACAAATCGAGTGTGCACCAAACCTTCTGCAGAACGCATCATTGGCTTCAACAAGCACCGCACACCTTCATGCCAAATCACAAAGACAAACTCACACCTGCAGTAGTATGAGGTGCCACATGCCAAACCTCTGCAATCTCAGTGACGCCGTCAACGCCAAGTCCCGCACTATGTTGTACCACACCATGTGGCACTTCACAGGTTTGCTGTTATGCCAGAGTGTCTCTTTGCATACCATGCATCTTTCAGAGCCACATAATGGTTGGAATGTGAAGACTCACACATGGAGTGCCACAAATGGTTCAACCACCATAACGGCTTTTCCCACCTCTGCGGCTTTGTAATCTCTACACATATATCCATCTATAGCTTAGATAGCAATCAGAGTAGGAGATAGACAGCCATACATCTTTCTCAAGAGTATGCCACCTACACGATGCACAGGTAAATAATTTACTGTTCCAGTTTTATTATCTCTCTTTCTTGATTTGCTAGATTCTAAATAGCTTCGCGTACGTGTATAACACATTCAAATCTGCATTTAGGGTGTTGTCCACCGGGTCATCTACTGGGCCCTGGATCAAGTGGCAGAATGCTCTACAAATGCAATAATTTTGGAGCAATAGTACTGTATAGATTTCATTCAATGGTTCCCATGGAAGATTGAGATAAGCCTATTTTGGTCTAATCTAACAACAATGATTAGCTGAAGTTTCGTTTTTTTGGCTTAGATGTCATTTCCGATTGGTATCTATTGTGCCAAAATTTATCCAGGTCTTGCACTTAGTCTTTTCCAGCTTTGTCCTGTTTTATCATATCCATTTTAACACGAGGAGCACACCCAGTGGGGTTTGAACTCAGACTGATATTGTAGAAAATGCTCTCCTTATCACTAGATCATGGCCTATTGGACAGCTATTTTTAATTAAGTTAGACAGATTCATACCTATTTGACTTCAATTTCAATGATGATTTTTTTTTTTTTTTGATGGAAAACCAATGATTTTACGTAGTTATCAGCATCCCTGCCCCATGATGAATGGAGATAACATGTAGATGATTACACTTGTTGAGTAAGCGTATATCTATACTGAAGTCTTCCTTTGGCTAAGTAGCAATGACTAGGGGGCATCCAATCCGTCAAAGTCACCCAGGGAACGATCCTGGCCCTATCCATTTGACTCTCCGTGTTGGGTATCTAGAGGGATTTGTACCCTGGTGGATGGTTTAACAAGCCATCATCCTCACCATTGGACTACAACCCTTTCGATTCAATTATAACTTTTGAAAATGCATTAAGATTTAAATTTTCTTTTAGTCCAGTAAATGGAGAGCATGTTTCATTGATGACTTTGGTGCGTAGGTGAAGATGGTTTGTAAAATATCAATTTTATGACGCCACATGCAAATTCAACTGCCATATGGGTATATGCTGGGTTATTTGACACCCCAATGTCAAATTAGAAGCTGTCCAATTGCAGTTTCCGTATTTCTACCGTGAAAGCCCTTGCTACAGGTGTTGTCTCCAAACGCTCCTTTCTGCGAATAGTGTAAATTTTCCTCAAGTCCATAAACTTTCAATGAAATCATACCACACATGATTTGTTTTGTGATCTTAAGACCAAGTGTCATGATTTAGATATGCAGTTTGATGAGTTTCCTTTCCAAGCTCTTTAAATGTGTTCATTCATGGGCTTGTAGCCTTGTACCCATTCATATTCACAAGTCTATCATCACTTGATTGTATTCCTGAGTAGTGCTGAGTAACGTTTATACATGCCAATGTACTTGGAGCTTATGTAAACCAGAGTCGTAAGGCTTCCAGGTTATGTCAGCAAAAGGAGGTGGCAACATTTCTTAGTAAAAATACATGAAGAAGAGATAAAACAACAATTAAAGCACTTGTGGTGAGCTAATACAGAGTGGTCATGTTAAGCTAATTATCTCTGCAGATTGCTGTTGTGCCTGTCTCATGCATCATTCTTAATGTCTGATTTGCGGTGGTAAAGGATGTTCAGTCTCTGATTTGTGGTGGTGTCTGTCACCTTTTCATTAATCCCTTCATTGGACAGTTGTACTGCAATACTCTTTTCTAATTGCAGTTGAACATTGATCCTTGACAAATATGATCTGATCTTGTGGCAGAGAAGCTGCTGTGTTCTCTTCATCAGTGTTCCAGTTGCAATGTACATTTTGTGCCCCTGTGGAATTCAGAAGTGATTGTCAATATAGCATTCCCTTCTTGATTTTCCTTCCAAGCTTTTTCTTTTAGTCTTCTTGAGTCTTGGAGGTACTATTTCACATATTGTTAGCCAACATAACTTTGCTTTTCCTTGTTTTCCATCGGTTCTGTCGCTGGAGTATCTTAGTTATGTAGTGTTTATACAACGTTTTCTGGTTACATGGAAAATTTTGATTACATTTTAAAAGGTGTTCAGTTTCTTTTTGGGAACATCTGGTTGCTTGGTTTGTATATTAATCTGGAGTGCAAGCTTTCAAAGTATGGTTACTGGTTTAGCTTAATGTTTCCTGTCTAACTTAAAACTTTCTTTTGCTCTACCTGTACAATGATTTTTTGAAGATTTGATTGTCACATTAATAGAGACACAACATCCTGATATCTAATAGTTTCTATGAATCCAATCAGATTTAAATTGTCTTTTGATCCAGTACATATTGATTATATATCATTCTTGACTCAGGTATACAGGTGAAGATGGTTTTGAAATTTCGGTTCCATCAGAGCATGCAGTTGATCTTGCCAAGGCTATCTTGGACAAATCAGAACAGAAGGTCAGGTTGACAGGTTTAGGTGCTCGTGATAGTTTAAGGCTTGAAGCTGGTCTTTGCCTGTATGGAAATGACATGGATCAGGACACAACGGCTGTAGAGGCCGGTATTGCATGGACAATTGGTAAAAGAAGAAGAGCAGAAGGTGGATTTCTTGGTGCCGAGGTTATATTAAAACAGCTGGCAGAAGGTCCTCTAAGGCGCAGGGTTGGGTTGATTTCTGTTGGTCCACCTCCAAGAGGTCATAGTGAGATTACTGACAACTCAGGGAAAACTATTGGAGAGATAACAAGTGGGGGCTTCAGCCCTTGCTTGAAGAAAAACATATCCATGGGCTATGTAACATCAGGCAGTCATAAAAGTGGAACGGAGCTGAAAGTCTTGGTGCGTGGCAAACCATATGACGCAACTGTCACCAAAATGCCATTTGTGCCTGCTAAATACTACAAACCTGCTTAAGCCAATGCCTTTAAACTGCAACAACTGCATTTTGACCAAGCCATCCACAGGTTCTGTGTTGTTTATTGTGATTGCACAAGCTTTGAATCATCAATAAATTGTCATTTAATCTGAAAATGCCGGGAGTTTCTGTCTTTGAGTTTGTGAAAGACAAAGAAATGGAAGTCTCTCTTGTAGTGTGTGCAGAGGCAACTTCACTTTGCAGCTTGTAGTAAACTTTTATGTTCTTATATCTGTGTACTACATATTTTAACATGCAGAGATGTTTCTTGCAACAATGTTTCATCTACAACATATTTTTCTTACAGAATGTTTAGAATCCAATTTCTTCTAAATTTGTTAGACTGATCTCATCTGTTTTATAGTTGGCCAGTTTTTTGCTTTCATACATTGAAATATTGAGTTTGTGTGGGATGGCAGTCGCAATATTTGTGTTTGAAGTTGAACCAAATTTGAACTTCATTTTGTGTTGCAACAGTCTCTTGGTAATTTGCAGGTGATGGACATTGTCATGAGCCTCCATGCAAAAATAGTTTTGATACCTTTGTTTTCTAAGTTTCAAGAAACAATCAATTGGTTACATATAGATTCTCTAAATTCCATTAAATATGATGACATCACTTGGTGTTTGGTTATTTTGGAAATGAAAATATTATTCAGGGATATTGGTGTGAGCATGCTTGGAAAAGAATTGCAGGGTTGCTTACGTAGAGGTTGACTGGGGCTCGAACTCGTAGGGACCTGGCTAATAGATCCATTTGGTCTTGGAGACATCTGGACTCACATCCATTGCTTCTATTCCTCGTTTTCAGGCTCGTAGGTTGAGCAAAAAGGGATTATTGATTAGAAGGACTTATGGGATACCAATACACGTGATTGGAAAGCATGGAAGACATTAGCCAAAGACTTTGCATTATCTCCTACAGATCGGTTAGCTATTAAGGATATCCAAAACCTTATTCCTTCGAAGACACCTTTAAGCTGAACTTGGAACTGAAAGGCCCTATATGGAGAGATTGGAGATGGATATATGATCATCCCATTTTTCAATATGATGCACATTGGCTTTACCATCTCCTACATCAGAAATGTCTCTTGTCACCTATTCTCAATTCTAGGTGGCTTGCTCTGTTAAGCACAAGATAATACTGAGAGGGGGTGAATCAAGTATTATGATATTTTTAAATTTAACACTTAATCTCAGAACCGTAATCACAATTAATCAATTTCACAGTGAATATATCAAAGCAATCAATAAATGCAAAGCAAACCAACACAATGCAAATAGACACAGATTTACATGGAAACCCTTTCGGGAGAAAATATTCTTTATTATATTTCTCAAATGTTTGTAGGCACCAACCTACAGGAGACACCAATCCCCAAATTACAATTTTGTAGGCACCAACCTACAGGAGCACCAACCCCTTCAAATTCGTGAGCACCCACTCACAGGAGCACCAACCCCTTATCAAAAATTCCTCTTACCACCGTGGACTTGTTGCTTATTCAACGAGTGATGGTTTTCTTATTTGGATCTGCACTTCACACTTTTATTTTCGGGATCTGCTATACTTTATTACAAAATTTCTGCTCAGAATACTTAGTCTAATTATCCTAGCACCTTCACATATATAAGTTGCTGCAATTTTTCATCTTTACACATTTGAATATGCTCTTCTTCTTATTACTCTTCTCTCTTCACTCAAAATATTCAATGTGTGTGCTTGTCTAAAACAAATGATTCTATCTCCTTATATATCCTTCTCACATCCTTTCGAAAAGACACATCATTCCAACCAACACAACCTTTCCATTATTTAATTAACACAACATAATTAAGTGCATTAGTCGGCTAAAACCAAAAGTAATTAATGCAGCCCATAACAATTATTAAATGCACATTAAACAATGCAATTAACCCCTTGATAGGAGCGTTGCCCCTCCTTAGACAAATCACTGTCAACATTAAATCACTGCCAGCCATCATTAAATCTTCTTTTTCACCATAAAACATGGCATATGAACACCTTAAAATGTTGATATCTCTCTCCTATGTACAGCTGTGTATATCTCACTTATACCATGATAATCCTTATGCAAAAACACTTATTTTCATGTATTTAAACTTTCGTTTTCTACCCTTCTATACTGCTGGTTATTTCCGTTACTTTCTACCATTTGTCAACATCCGTCACTAGTTACACAACTTTCGTTACACGCTTCCATTAACCAAATACATCAATGATTAAGCCTTTGACATCAATGGCAATATTTCCAACATGCTCTTGATGTTGAATCTTTGTGGATTCATAAGTTGCACTGATGTATGGACAATCACGAGTAGCTTATAAATTAAGGGTGTTTGCATGGCTTGTCATCTTTTGGGGGCTTCCTAGGCTCGGCTTTCAATGAGTGGCTTGAAAATGGTTTATGCCCTTACTATGCCAAACTAGAAACTGTGGAACACCTCTTGTAGGATTGCCCCTTTTCCAAAACATGTTAGAAAGATGTTTAGAGTTCGAGACTAGGTTGATTGTTGTTTTCTAGAAAACTATTCGTTGGAGAGCAGCTTTGTTAGGAGATTCAAATACGCTGGTTTGGGGCCCTTATGCAAGTCTAAAGCATTGTGTGCATGTTTCAACACTTTTTATATTTGGAAACTCAAATCTAAGTACGTTTTCAAAGAGGAAGAGGGTAAGTTGGAGAATTTTAGACATGATTGGCAAGGTGAAGTAAGAATGCGACTACTTACAAAAGGTCATCATCTACTCAAAGAAGTGAACTCTTTGAACCCTCGACTATTATGATCTGGCTGCTCTTTTGATTTGGTTAAGGAAAATGTAACCATTTTTCTATTTCCCCCGTGCATCATCTCTGCGTTTTTGTACATGCCCTTGTAGATATTTTTCTGTTAATATATGAAGCATATATTCAAAAATAAAAAGGATAAAGCGAATAAAATTTAAAATTTTTAAGTTTGTTGAAAATTTACTGAGAGATGTTTGTAAAATTAATGTTATGAGACTTTTCCTTGTATCTAGGGATTATGAACTCCGGGTTTTGTGTACTCAATGTTTGTGAGGTGTTGAAGATGGAGCAGTTTACAATTGGGCATCATATCTTCCAAAGTGGAAATGAAAGAACAATCGAAGAATGGCCAATAGATTCCTAAAGCAATTGTCACTTTTACAAAGTAAGTCATGGCACTATTTCTAGTTATACACACAAATTTTGAAATGTACATGAGGATATAAAGACATTTGACTCATACGGTTGGAGAAATGGAACATTCGGCTATGTTGAAGACGGAGAAATAACTTTCATATCTATGAAAAGATCCAACTAGTTTCAGGGAAGAAAAGATGGCACTGAAGCAACATATGCGAGAGATGATACTTCTCTCAAGTTTAAGCAGTTTTTGATACATGGAGGGTCAGTACCTCCAAAGTTTGTGTTAAGTAATTTTGTTATTGTTAGATAAGTTGTTGTAAAGTCAATTCCTCGCTCACTCAATATCTATACTCCATAATAAATCCTTGGGGCAAGGAAACACCCCTATTGAATTTAAAAGGGAGAATTTTGCTTATGATGAGATTTTCTCAATCGCCAATTAAGGATTTTGTAGCTAACCCTCCATAACCATGAATTTATTTAAATCAAGTAGTGTTGTACAAAAACAAAACAAAAGGTTTGATATGTTTGAGGAAATTTTGTAAAAAGAGGTGTAGATTTTGTCACATGTAATGAACCCATGAGTACTTGTGCATCGACATCTATTTGTAGTAATTTCGCTATGGGAGAAGCAACAATGAAATTTTGTGACTTAATTCCAACAAATGACTCTTGGGATGTGTTAAATTGATTGATTAATTAAATTAGTTTGGGCAATAGAAGAACAAGGCATAGTTTTTATTGCAAGAAATTAATTGTTTATAATTAGCAAGGGAATCAAGTTCAATGGAACCCGAAAATCCATAATGAGTTGGGACAGTGTGAGGATCTAGCATAAATCAAATGCTCTATCATATGCAATTAATGAATGGAAACAAACCAAAAGCAAAGAGAACTCAATGAGATAAACGAGAGTGACATTGATTATAGTTTAAATTAATACACCATGATTCTACATACTAATCTCCAAACCTTAATAAGTAGAGATAGGCAATCCGTACTACCACAAGCTACTAAAACAATTATCCGGGACATAGAAAAACCAGGGAGCCTAAAATGAGCTCCACTTCAAAGAAAAATAATGATTTTCCCCGCTTTTTTATTGGGTGAGGAGGACAATCTTCGATTGAAGTTTATCATAAGAATGGGCATGATCAATGGAGAGAAAGAAGCAAGAGAAAGAGAATGGAGTCTTCACGAAAACTATCAACCTCCCTTTCATGGAAGCTTCTTTGAGTCTCAACATATGTATGAACTTGATAAAGTTTGCTTGTGCAAATGGTTTGGTAACCATATCAACAATATGGTACTTGGAATGAACACAAACAATTGGATTTGTGGGTAATTAGAGTGCAATCTCTCTTTTTTTTGTAGGGTTGCCAAGACCGGCAAAAAGGTTTGCAATATTCTCGTGGCCCAATCCGGTTGTCTCTATATGCAATCTAGGGGAACACTTTAGAACTTTATATAAGAGTGCTAATGAATCGACAACAACTAGATCTTTTTCTTTTTCTTGTGGGACGAACTTACAACTAAAACAATTTTTTTGGAGAACAAGTAGAGGCTTGGGCAGGTGAGGACATAAATGAACATTGACTTTTGAATAAGACATTTGAGTGTGCATATTCCCGACAAAAATAGGGAATTTCATTTAAGGACCACATTAACTAACTTACACAAGACATGCACGTGAATTTTCTTTATTAATGTGCCAAGAGAGAGGCAAACATGGATTGTTGATGTAGTGGGGATTCTTGTTGGGAAATTTCAGTGCAATTTATGGGCGAAGGTAAGGATTTGAGATGATTTCATTAACAAAATTCAGGGCGAGTTGGAGGGCCGAGAAGGCAAGCAACCCAACTTTGTTGGAAGAATTATTCTAATCAAAGCGGTGCTTCAGGTTATTCAAATTTACATGTTTTCTATTTTTAGTGCCATTTGGAGTGGTTGATAGAATGAGAAAAATTATTTGTCATTTCTTTTGGCATGAGAAGGAAATTCAAAGGAAAATTCATTTGGTTAATTGAGAAAAAGTATGTCAAACCTAAATTGATGGGTGACACGGATATAAAGAAGTTGTAGCTTCAAATTTTGGCTCTTGGAGCTAAACTAGCATGTCACATTTATGAGGAAAGTGACAAATCTTGGAGTATAATGTCTAAGAGAAAATCCTTAGATGATGATGGGCTTGAAAGAAGTTTTATCGTAGAACATATTCCTAAGGGCTCATTCATTTGCAATTTCATTTCTCACACTCTAGAAAAATAATGTGTGATAATGTCACTTGGGATGATGGGAATGGTGAAAGGATAACTTTTGATTGGAATCTTGGTTGGGGGCTCCCACTCTTGGCTCTATCGCGGATCAACAACGGATCTAGGGGCCTTAGAACGTCTTTGGGGTTTCAAGTTGAGGATTTATTTGTTGGGTTCAAAGGAGGAGATGTGAAAATTTAGGTAGTGGAAGGAGGTAACGTTGGTGGATTGTCCTAAGGATGAAAAGTGGCTACTCATGGAGATTCTTATGACCCAATTAATCATAACTTCTTCGGTTCAAGATAAGTTCGTTGGCTAGGGGACATCTCAGGTTCTTATAAGGTTTGTTTTGAGTATAAATTTCTTACTAAGGGGATGAGTGCGAGAGAATAATTGTTTGTCTGAAATCCTCCGGAATGTGGTGAAAACCCCTAAGGCGAATGCATTTGTATGGATGCCCTCACTTCGGAAAATTCTTTCACAAGACCGGTAGCGTAAAATGGGGTGTTTTATTGGTCCTTCATGTTCAGTAGTCTCTATAAGGAGGGGGAATCAAGGGAACATGTTCTTCGCATTCTATGTTGTTTACATTTGATCACAATTATTTTCCTAGTTAAAGCAATTTTGGGTGTGTCCTTGGACTATTAAAGAAACTCTTTGTGCTTGGTCGGCTAGCCTAAAGAACCTCAAACCTTGTGGATTGTTTCCCTTGCCAATGTTATCGGAATATTTGGCTTGAGCGAAACAAACATAATCTCAAAAATGAAGAGAGCCCGAGAACAATGTTGAGTAACTATTGAAGGGGCTATCTCTCGAAAATATTGCTCTATCAATAAAAAGTAAACAAGATGATGACCTAACTTCTTGGGAAAAATAAGTATTGAAAAATTGGCTTAAAATTGTTCACCTACTACTATGTTGCATTTAAAGTGCTCAACCTGGAACTGGTTGTTTAGAAGCGCCAGAGGTTGTGAAATTGTTTTTGATGGGGCTTTTAAGATTAATATGAGGGTGGTCGGTGTGGGTTTGATTATTGGAGATAGCCTTGGTAGATTACTTTGGGGTGGCTCGATCTTTTACCATGGGCAACCGACATTAAATATGAAGTTGTGGCATCCTTGAAAGGTTTAAAAGTAGTTAAGGATAAGGGGTTCTAAGCGGGGCATGGTGGAAGCATATTATTTGGTCATCATTAAGGCTCTTGCAAAGGAAACGATTCCTAGTTGGAATTTGAATAGATACCTAAAAGGTGCTTTGTAAGTTGTGGGAATGATGATTTCAAGCTATATCTTTTCGAGTGTTATTTCAAAGAGTAATCGGGTTGCGTATCTTCGGCTAATACACTGCTCAAAGTTGTGGCCTCTCTCTCTAGTGATCTGTCTCGATTAGAACCAGATCTATACAATTATGAAGGAAGATTTTAATGTCGACTTAGGTAGTTTGGTGATTAGTTAGGTTGTGGATGTGCAAGATTTTGCTTTGGGTTTGGATGGAAAATGGATTTTCCTTGCCTCGGACTACATCCGCTTTTACGTGCAATGGTGGAGGGTGCTCTTGATTCTTGTTTCAGGTTCTTTAGGTTGGTGATTGAGTGGGCTTTGGCTGGTGGTGGTGTGGTGTTGCATGTGTGTGGGGGTGTAGTTGGGTTGTGATGGGAAAAGTAATCTTTGTTAGTGATGGGTTGGGTGGTTCTGTGGCATCTACTTGTGGATCTACTACTAGTCTTTGTGGATGGCATGACAATGGTGTTTGGGTTGCAGTTTTTGTGGTTTATTTGGGATGGGGTTGTGGATTGGTTAGGCTATCAAACACTTTGTCTTTTGGTTTATTGAAGCCAGTACAATGAAAGATTGTATGGGGTAGTGGATGTCCCTTTGATGAAAATCACTAGGATTTATTGGCTTTGTAAAGCTCTTGATGTCATTTATGTTTTGTCCTGGGGTATCATAGAGTTTGTTATTGCTATTTTATATAAATCAATATATGTGTTGGCAAGAGAAAATTTGTTGGGGAAAAATTTGTGGGTTTCTTGCCAACGCTCTGGGAGTCTAAGTCCTCGTACTTAATCGGTGCGATTGCTATATATGCATGTGCAAGTGAAAAAGGTGGATTTTTCCTTGTGACCTTGCGACCGGGGATTCAACATGGGTACTCCACCGACCCTATGGAAAAGCTAGCAATCACTTGCTAGAGAGGACTTTGTTTGTAAAGAGGGAAAGGGGAGTGAGAAATGAGGTAGGAGAACTAATGTTACAGGTAGAAAATCAGATTCCTACACACACTAGTCAGAAATTTCAACACATGCATTCATGATAAGAAACAACTCTAAAAATAACAACAAGACCAAATAGAATTTATTGATAAAAAAGGGCCAAGAAACCCCTTAGTCAAAGAAAGCTAGAAACTCCTTCTTCTTGTATTGATTGCTTAAAAAAAAGTTGTACATAGTGGGGAAATAGAGGATATTTGAGAATGAAGGGAATGGAAGAATTTGGCTATCTCCTTTGTTTTCTCAATGCACTCTTGAGTTTACAAAATCAATCACCAACCCTTTGAAATGGGAATGGCTTTACAATTTATAGAATGAGATATGACTCTTCATCTACCCCCAATGCCTTTTCATATGTCCTCGCACAACTTAAAAATTTTCAACTTCCTAGGAAACTTTTAAGTCCCTTTTTATAACATAAAGGTGACTTATTACATTAGGAACATTAATACATATGAAAAATTGCAACCCCAATGCAAAATTAGAACATTGAGAAGAGAGAAAATTTGGGGGAAGAGGAGAGAGAAAGAGAGAAGAAGAAGAGGAGATGTCATTCCCGATGAAGTCCATTGATCCTCGTTGATGGAAAGATCAATGTGATGAAACTTTGAATCTTCAAACTTGTGTGAAAATCCTTCCAATTGGCTCACAGATGCTTTGGAATGAGTGTTTAAAAACACTGCTAAATGGTTCTGTTGATGACCGTAACTTCCACCCGCACAAGATACTCCTGCAACTTGAGCCACGAAGTGAGTGTCGAGAGACACTGTTGAATTCCCTGAGATGAGTCTTGAATTCCCTATGAGAAATGCCCATGGATGATCCAGAATGATGGTGTTGACCTGAATGATCATCCCTCTATGTCCCATTGTGCCAAACTTGCCCTTTGAGAATGACCTGCTATTTTTAGTAAGTACAGATGGGGAAACTTACTATTTTTAGTAAGTTTCATAGTTAGCTTTTCCCAACCTCAACCGGCTATGGTAGCTTGAATTATTTCTTCTTACTATGTTCCTCTCACTTTTTAGACCAACTGGCTATTTATAGCAGGGGCTTGTGGAACCACTTACTATTTTTAGTAAGTGTCAATTGCATGAGTCGAGATGACCTTTTTACAACTTTACCTGCGATACTCCCTCTGTGTTCACACTTCTTCTTTGTAGCCTCTTCAAATGGTGGCTTACCCGACGCAACATACCCTTATGTAGGAAGCCATGCTATTTTTAGTAAGTGCACCGAGGATATCAGATTGCGACAAAACATGTTTTGAAAATCTAGGTCTTAATCCGAGATTCCACGCTCCGCATTTTGAGTAATTCCTTCATCTGAACAAGTGGGAAAATGAGATTTTCATCTGGCAAGGGCAGAATACTAAAAAAAAACACAGCCCTCCATATCCCTAAAAAATATGGACTTCATGGCATGAAAACTATTTTATGTGAAACTAGATTTTCCAATGATCATTCCCTTTAATTTTCGTGTGATTTCGCCACTGTAGAACCTTGAGAAGTGAAGAGGTAGCTCACTGCCTTTTTCGTAGATGTTCTTCATGTGACAAGACAAAACTATAATGAAAACTCAATCCTCCATATCCCTAATAAATAGGGACTTCATGGTGCAAAAGCTAGTTTATGTGAAACTAGATTTTCAACGATCATTCCCTCAATTTTTGCGCGATTTGATTTGCCAACTAGAACCCGAGAAGTGGAGAGGTAGCTCACTTTGATTTTTTCCACTCTTTGTGTCATGGCGGCCATTAATGGAGCTTGAAATTTTCAGGTCTTTTTTTTTTGTCCCCATTTTCGAGGAAATAAACTCCATTGCGATAGGTTTTTGCTTCTTGTCTCACTGGTGAAATTTCTCTTCGATTCGGTTGCGGTTTGACGGGAAATTGAGCTTTGTTCTTCGTGGAGCCGGAAGTGAAATTTCTTCAATGTGAACATTCCTTTCTGCAAATGGGAGGTTTGAAGGTGAATTTTTAATGGCCTTTGAGAGTGAAGAACTCAGCAACAGACGGTTCTTCGTTTTTTTCACCGAGCTTGCAAGATATGTTCGAATCTTTGTCTCACGACAATGGAGGTTTCTGAAGAATTCCTTCGCTCTTCTCTTTCATTCTTCGTTCCTCTGGATCTTTTGATCAATATTTTATTTGAAAAATGTGCATATTCATGGAGTGGAAGGTTTGGTTGCTATGGTGGAGCTGGTTTGGAGCAACAATGGTGGACTGAGGTGTTCTCTGTAACTTTTCTTCTGGCAGTGAGAAGCAGCAAGAAACAACAAGAAACGACAAACAGTTAGAATTTTTTTCAAATTTTTTAGTTTGATTTGGGTGAATTTTCATGTCCCTGATGTCCATCACCTCAAAGGGACATGAGGGATGTCAAATTCCACGGTGAGAAAGATGACAACACGTGGCGGAGATCGACGAAAGGGAATGAAGGCTAAAAAATCAACTTTAAAGCACTGAGGGGCTGGAAGTTGGTCATATGGGTGACCAGAAGTATCCTTAGGGGCTGGGTGAATTTTTCCATTATTGATGTCCCTAACCTTGAGGGATATGAGGGGCAAAAAATCCGCCAAGCTCCTGGAGCTGACACATGTCCTCCCAAATTTTGACTAACTCCCGAACTCGCTCCAGAGGACAACTTGAAACAACGATAACTTGAGCTCCCGATGGACGTTTTTGATGAAATGTTATATGATCCTGACTGTAAATGGCCTTTTTAATCCAATGGTTAGGATATTAGGTATTTATTCCTCCATTTGATCCCTGAAAATTCAGATTTTTCATTTGGTACTCCACATGTGCATGAGGAAAACCGCTTTCAGATATAATGCGCCAAAGTGTTTTGAAAAAATAATTTCACTATATTGTAGGGCTTGGAATTACCTTTCCAACGATGTTTTATTTTGCTCCTAACTCCATCCAGAGCTCCCGAAATCAACTTCGAACTTCAACAATTGTTTTGGCTTGTGCACTGCCTAGGCCTATGAACCCTAATTTTGGTGAAACTGCCCCAACTTTTCCAATTCCTTCCAAAATATTATTGAATCACTTCCATGATGTCCCAAGGTCTTTTAATCACTTCCGTGTCTAGTTTGTATTTTTTGTTCCACTCCATGGGGTTACTCCATTAATAGCAAAACCGGTGATAGCCCTTCTTGTTGCACGAAGCTTGCAACTTTTAATGAACTCCTAAAATCACCTAGGGGAAATGAATGGAATTTCTTAAATCACCTAGGGGGATGAGATAATTTTAATCAGGTGGTCACTTGGACTGATTGGGAAGACCCGTGTTCCTTGGAATGGTAAGACTTGAAAAAATTAACACAGGTATTGTTGTCATGCTTAGAAATTGTCAATTTCCCTGTTGCACATTGCGCACGACAACAATATCCTAGTTCATAGATCCAAACAAAAGGGTTTACCGATTAAAAAAAAATATATGGCCACCATGTAGAACTTGCACCTACAAGAGAATGCATGATATAAATTATGGCATACAAAGATAACACACACATCAAGCTTGTAAGTATACAAATATGAAGCACACAATCATACAAGTACAATAATCAATGTTACACATAATGTCATAGAGAATACCAAGGGCTACATATAAGGGACACAATAGTTTCACACACATAGACAAATGGTTGACTACCCACACAAGCAAAATAAAATGAGGCCACAAACAAGAGACACTAGTATCGTGCACACACATCTAGAAGGTAAAAGGCCACACACACAAAACGAGCAGATAAATAATCTAATGTGTAATGATAAAAATAGACAGACAATAGCCAATAAGTGCATAGAATAATAGACACTAGTCATGTATGGTCCACATGTGTTGGTCCCAAAATTCAAATAAGTAGCATATATCACAACATATTATATAAGTGTAACCAAGATGTGGAAGGTCGTTGATAATAAATGAAACAATAGTATTGGATAGTATAGAAGATGCCCTCAACTTAACAAGGCCATGGGGTGAAGGGTAAGTCCAACACCTATGATCACATAGAGTCATGTGTTTCCTACATCATGCTCACGTATGTCATGAAATGCATGTATAAAATATAAAATATAATATCTATCAAACCATGTGACAAACAACATATGTAAAATAGAAACTAGTAAATCAAATCATGATTTTGTATTTTTTGATTATTTGATTTTTTTGCATTTTTTGTTTTTAGAAAATATCTCAAAAAGGTGCTATCCTATGATGTGATCAAGAGGGTGAGAAGAATTATTTTGATCAAAGCGGTGCTTCAAGGTATTCCAATTTACATGTTTTCTATTTTTAGTGCCACAGAGTGGTTGATAGAATAAATAAAATTATTTATCATTTATTCGGTAGGAGAAGGAAATTAAAAGGAGTATTCATTTGGTTAATTGGGAAAAAATGTGTCACCTAAATTGATGGGTGGTATGGGGATAAAGAATTTGTAGCTTCAACATTTGGCTCTCGGAGATAAACTAGCATGTCGCATTTATGAGGAAAGTGACAAACCTTAGAGTAGAATGGCTAGGAGAAAATCCTTAGATGAGGATGGTCTTGAAATAAGTTTTACCATAGAACATATTCGAAGGGCTCATTAATTTGGAATTTCATTTCTCACTCTAGGAAAATAATTTTTGAATATCTCACTTACAATGTTGGGAATGGTGAAAAGATGAATTTTTAATCGGAATCTTGGTTAGGGGCTCTGTGCTTATGTCTATAACTCGATCAACAATAGATCCAGGGGGCCTTAGAACATCTTTGGGGTTTCAAGTTGAGGATTTACTTATTGGTTTCAAGGAAGGGATGGGTAATTTTAGGGAGTGGAAGGAGGTAACGTTGGTGGATTGTCATGAGGAGGAAACATGGCTACTCATGGAGATTTTTATGACTCGATTAATCATAACTTATTTGGTTCGGGATAAGTTATGTTGGATAAAGGACATCTTAGGTTCTTATAAGGTTTGTGTTTAGTATAAATTTTTATTGAGGGGATGAGTGCAAAGAATAATTGGTTGTCTAAAATCCTCTGGAATTTGGTAATAACCCATAAGGTGAATGCATTTGTATTGGGATTCCCTCGCTTGGGAAAATTATTTCACAAGACCAGTTGCATAAAATGGGGTGTTTTATTGGTCCTTCATTTTTAGTCTCTATAAGGAGGAGGGGAATCAGTGGAACATATTCTTCTCTCTCGTATGTTGTTTGCATTTGATCATAATTGTTTTCTATGTTAAAGTAATTTTGGACTTGTCCTTAGATTGTTAAAAAAATCTTTGTGTTTGGTCAGTTGGACCGAAGAACATCAACCTCAAATCTTGTGGATTACTTCCCTTGCCAATGTTCTCTAGAATATTTAGCTTGAATGAAATAAATAGAATCTCATAAATGAAGAGAGCCTAGAACAATGTTGGGTAGCTATTGAAAAAATGGCCTAAAATTTCTCTCACCTACTACTAGGTTGCAATGAAGGGCTCAACCCAAAATGTGGTTGTTTGGAATCCACCTTTGACAAAGGTTGTGAAGAATTATTTCGATGGGGATTTTAAGATTAATCGAGGGTGGTTGGTGTGGGTTTTATCATTGGAGATATCCTTGGTAGATTACTTTGAGGTGGTTGTGTCTTTTAACCATTGGAAACCATCAATGAAGCTAAAGTTGTGGTGGCCTTGGAAGGTTTAAAAATAATTAAGGATAAGGGGTTTCAAATGGTCATGGTGGAAGCGAATTCTTTAGTCATTATTAAATCTCTTGGGAAGGAAACGATTCCTCGCTAGAATTTGAATAGGTACTCTCGAGCTCAAAATTGCACCTTTTCCGAATCATGGAGAATTTTGAATTTTGAGGCGACATGGGACTTTCTCCAAGTGTGGGGCTTGTGGCTTGAGATAGACCTTCGAGAGAAGACCAATTTCCTCTATCCCACATGATCATGAAACCCACAAAACACAACTACTTCTAATGCTAAAACTACTCCTATAGTTAATCCCACACAAACAATTCAAAGGGACTAGGGAGAGAGATATACATGAAATAAAACCTAAGTTAACATGGGTTGTGATGGCACCCAAAGATAGTGGAAATCCTCCAATTCTAAATGACACCGATGCAAGATTGTGAGACTATATGCATGTAACTCTAATGTAAAAATAAGAGAATAAGAAATACACAAGAGGGCAAAACATTCACACCAAACACATGGTATTTGAAGGAAAGAGATAAAAGACACTTGCATTAATCAATATTTTACATCTTATAAGTAGAATTGAGGCAAGAAAATGTCCAGACATAGGAGTTACATAGGTTGTATGCATAAAATTTTGAGTTTCACATATAAGAGCTCAAAAATTGCTAAGGAAAAATGAGGAAGAGCCTTACAAAGTGCACATGGACTTGTATTTATATAATTTGTGGAATGGAGAAAGAGAAGTAGAAAGGAGATAGGACCGCTGCGTTTTAAGAATACATTTTAAATAAGATTGGGCGCCATGAATTCTTATAGAGTTTTCTTGTAGTATAGACATGGGCACCATTATATGAAAGCCAACAACCACAACGTGACCCCTTGAGTCTATCGCACGTCATCAATCTATAGAGAAGGATTCCATGCTTCATTAAATTATGGTTGTTGGGGTGGTTGGCCTCTAGTTCGTAGTAGTTTGACACAACTTGGAGATCCTCTGCAGGTTATTTGATTTTGGTAAGACATCTATGGCCTTTGAATTTGTGCTTAAAACATGCAAAAACTACCACCTTTTCTTGTGGCTCTCACCGTGGCATTTCAAATTTTCTTCCTTTCGAGACCCTTGCAACTTTCTCCCTTTGCATGCTTTGATGATTGGAAATATTTCACACCACTTGTGAGGGTCTAATTATCCGATCCACGACTTTTAACCTAATGACCAATTTCCTTTTTTTTCGTGGCTTTGTGAGAAACCCACAAAACACCAAGTTAGTGTTCCATGACCTTTGAACTTAATCGATCACAAATTTTGTTCCTTTTCCGGTGGCTCCTCAAAGTTGTTCTTTATGCATCATGGATTTTCCTCTTGGCGAGACTTGCATTTGGTCCTCAAGTCCTTGTGACATTATGCTTGCATTTGCAAAACACCAAATTTTCCCTCACTTCCCTTTGTTTCACGGATTTTTAACTTAGCCAATTTCTCCAACCCTCCATAGATAGCAACTTTGTGGTGCTCTATTTTGACTTCAACATGTGAGGGATTTATTACTTTAGTGTTGTGGAGGTTGAATTGACTCTATGAAACACTAGTTTTACTAATTTTCCCTAAGTCCCTGAACCAAGAATTCCTTTGTTATGTGGGTTAGTAAAACTCGCGGAACACTACGTTCATGCACTCCATGGAAGATCTGGATCGGTGTCCCACGGATTTTCTAGAGCATAAAAATGGTTAAGTCCTTTTGATAAGTTGTTCAAAATTACATGGGTGTAATTTTAGACAACAGTTTGGCAACCTCCAGGGGACATCTTCCTGCTAGATGATGAAGACTAGTTGCCTTGAAGCATCCATTGGGCATGGAGTCAATCATAACCTTGAATAAAACTAATTTCAACTTAAAAACTCTCCGAATCCGTAAGAACTTAGCACTAAACTGAAGTTGATCTATGGAGCTCAAATATAAAACTTAGAAACTACTCTAACTATTTGATTTTCCCCATAAAATATGCTCCGAGATGATCTCGTGATATGACCTGGAAGGGGGCTCCGAAACTTATGTATAAAAGATAAAATCATACATGCTTCAAGTGAAGCATGCAGAGAGTGCAAAAAAACTCATTACAAACAAAAAACCACCCCAAAGATTGAGGAAAAACACTCAATCAATGATCAACACATAACAAAAGGAGGGGACCTCCAACAACTCAACACAAAACACAAGTATTTACAATATGTAACATAAAAACTTAATAGAAGTGTTTAAGATGAATTCCATTGACTGGGATTGAAAAAGCTTCTCCATTAAGGTTAGATAAACTCAAAAGAGTTAGTTTGTTTTAAAGAAAGTGATGATGTATGGCCCATTGAAAAGTACAATAAACTTAGAGTGTCACCCTATTTTGGCTCTATTTACATCCCATTTGAGGACTAGATCACCGACTTAAAGTCTCGTAGCTTAGATTTTCAATCAAACCATTGTTTAATTGACTATGATGTTATTATAACATTCACGTGGCGGATTGCGTAAATTTTTCAAGTTCAACCAACTCCACTATTCGATTGTTCTTTGGTTTTCATCCTAAAATTCCAATTGCTAGGCCAGCTCTTATGAAGAAAATTCAAGTGATAAAGGAATCATAACTTCTCTACCATATACAAGTTTAAATGGGGAATTGCCAATTGCCTTCTTTGGAGTGATTCTATCATCCCAAAGAGAACTTATCATCTTCGTGTGTCATTGCCTTTGATTGATTTACATATTATTTTTCATGATCATGATCAGGTTCTTGTTAGTTGATTCCACCAAACCATTACCTTGCGGGTAGTAGTTAGAGAAAGTATTCAAATATAATCCATATCTAAGATCCTAATCAGAATTTTAGAACCTAAAAATGCCTTAGCATTATCAGAAATGATGGTTTGAGGAACCCCAAACCTTGTTGCAATGTCCTCCAAAAAGTCAAGGATGATTGATTTAGTAGTTTCATTGAGCGATATGGCCTTCATCCACCTCGGTAAAGTAACCCATTGTTTTCAAGATCCATCTATGATCCACACTTGAAAGAGTATTGATCATGCCTAAGAAATCAAGTCCCCATTGAGAGAAAGGTTCATCCACTGAATAGGATGAAGGGGAAGGGCCACCATATTTTTCTTACAAGATAAGAAGGTACATTCCTTGAATTTTTTAACCCATTGATATGCATCTATGAATAATGTGGCCAGAAATATCCTACTCGATAATCTTCATTACCGTAGCCTTAGCTGAGAAATGCCTACTGGAAAATCTATTATGGAATTCCACCAAGAATTTATCTTCATGTTCTCCTTCAATACACCTTAGTAGCACACCATCATGGTTCCTTTTGAAAATAATTCCACCAATTAATACATAAGGAATTGATTGTAACCTTAAATTCCTCCTTTTTCTTTGCTCATGCCGTAGAAGGGTACCCACTAGTTGCTAGAAATGTCACCATGTTGTTGATTGACTGTGGTGGCAAGGTTGGGTACTTTCACATCGCAGTTCCTTGTGTCACATGGAAACTCGGTGTTACATAGTTTTTTTACATTTTTCCCATCACTATTGTCTCATGAGTTTGTAACATTCTACATATTTTCCGTTGAGAATTTCCCAAGTCTTGTGGACCCGCCACGGATTTTCCTTGCTTCTTCCTCCATGAAGAAATAAGCTTCTTGATTGTCTTGCGCTATCTAGAAAAAATTCTTGCATAATTCTCTGTCTCTCATAAAATTTGTGGCCTTGATGGTCACATTAAAATCCATGATTTTGGTTACCCATCCGGATATCTTTCAATGATTTTGCCCCTCAACGCTATGTGAGATGAATTTTATGTGGTTTGCAAATAACATGGGCTTGAATTTTTGAGAGCCTACATGATGGCGAAAACCTTCTTTTCTAAAGGACTATACATGACTTTGAAATCCTTCAATATTTGGATGAAAAAGGCTACACGCTACTCCAAATCTTCAATGTTCTTCTAAGTAAGAACCACAACTATACTACTATTGACCCCATAGGCATAAAGGATGAAGTCCTTTGCAAAATATGGGTTGATGAGTGTTGGCGCTTGAGTAATCATGACTTTGATCTTGGTGAAGCTTTCTCTTCCTTCTCATGGTCCATTTGAAAGCTATATCCTTCCTCAACATCAAGGTGATGGGCTTGACTAATCCTAAAAATTTAGGAATGAATTTCCTAGAAAAATTGATCTTGCCTAGGAAGGATTGAATATCCTTTTGGTGAGTTGGCAATGACAAAGATATAAATGTGGAGATCTTTTGGGATCAATTGTAATTCCATATTTTGAAACAACGTGACCCAATAATTTACCCTACATGTAACTGGAAAATGCATTTCTTGGGTTTAATGACACTCCAAATTCTCTACACATCTCTAAAAAAATGTTCTCTAAATGCTCCATGTGATGTTGAATCTACTTTGAGAAGATTGTGATATCATCCAAATAGATAAGGACAAATTGGTTGATGAGTTTGTGGAAGGCAATGTCCATGGCCCTTTGAAAAGGTGGCACCACGTTTGATAAACCAAAGGGCATTTTTGATATGTATATGTTTCCCATTTTGTTGTGAACTTAGTTTTGTATTGATCCTCCTCTATGATCTTAATCTAATTGAAGCCAAAATATCCATCCAACATGGAGAATCTCTTAGATCCTGCCGTTGTTTAAAGAATTTGTTCCATGGAGGGAAAATGATGATGATATTTCAATGAAGCCTTTTTCAAATCCCTAAAATCCACACAAAGCCTTATTTCTCCATTTTTATTTCTAACAGGGACCAAGTTCACCACCTAGAGGAATACTTGATAGGGAATATGATTTTTGACTCAATGAGTTTAGATAACTCCTTCCTCATGAGGGGCTCAATCTTAGATTTCACCGGCCCTTATTTTTTTGTCTCAAGGGCTTAGCATTGGGATCAAATAAATTTCATGTTGAGAAATGTTAGGATTGTCAAAAACCTTAAGATCCTCATAATTCCATGAAAATATGTCATTATATTTTTGACATAAGGAAACAAAGCTTGTTCTTCCATCTCTGACACAAACCTTTCCAAGAAAAATATCTTTTCCTTGTGCAATGGTGATCAACTTGCAATCAACTCGACCCATGGACATGCTTTTATTATGCCCTTTAACCTCATCACTAGGATTGAAGATGTCTTCAAGGGTAACCAATCCTTTGAGGTGCTTGTTTTCCCAATAAATGATATGATCACCATAATTTCTTAGACCAAATTGCAAGCTAGAAGAGCATTCAAGCCTCGTTTTGAATGAATTAGACTATCTTCTCATCCCTCTAAAATCTTGCCAATTGACATCATTATCTAGAATGGATGGTCTTACAACCATCTTCACATGTCGTATATCTCTTGATAAAGTCTTCGTGGGAGAGAAATGAGAGACAAAAATTTCCATTTTATCTGCTTCCTTATTCTAGTTCTACGACACATTTCACTGAAAGGTTAAAAAGCTTCAAAACTCTCAAGAAGATCCCAAACTCGGTGCCTATAAGCTCTCAAAATATTTTTTTGGCTGCACACCTACTTCTAACTTGGTGAATGACCAATTCAAGTGTCCCCAAATACTTGCAAAGCTTTGATTTGTCTCTTTTCCACAATCAACAGACCATGAACCAATGCTTCATACTCGTGACATTATTTGAACATGCAAATTAGCAACCTATGAGCATAGAGAAATTTTTGTCCATTGGGGAAATAAGAACTACACCCGCCCTAGCTCATTTTCACTTCTAGAACCATCAAAATACATCTTTTCCATAACCCAGAAACATCACTATCTTCTTCTTTGTGTGGCATGGGGATAGTGAAATTATCTTCATGGATACAATAAGTACCTATGCCAATTTCAACAAATGTGTTATAGGGATCAAATTTATAATGTTATTTTCCCCATTCATCTAACATAAGATCAAGAATTGAAGTTGATGAATGACTGTCTCACTAATTTATAGATCACTACCTACTTCTCCTTGGACCATGTAATTTACATTGATGGGACTAGGATCATGAAATTCAACATGATAAGTTGAGATATGTTTAACTTTAATTGTAAACCTAGTTCCATACTTGTCCTTAGTAGTATATGAGACCAATATGAAGAAATATATCCACCCACCTTGGCTGTGAAATCTCTGGAGAGGTAGAGGGCGAATAAAGGTGGTAATTCAATCATAGAAATATCTTGCATTATAGTTAGGCTTGGGAAAAGAATGAAGAGTTAATTTGCATACCCTTAACCAAACCCAAAACTTGCATTGTTGATCCATAAAGATGTAAAACACTCTTTGAGGTTGGATTGCACTTAATTTCCAAGATATCTATAATATTTTTAGGCATTACCGAGGCTATAATACCAAAATCTATCATGCAATTGTGTACAAGGTGCTTTCCAACTATAAGAGACATGTAGAAAGGAGGAGGCTTGACAATTGAACTTACTTGTTCCTCCTTTGGTTGACAAATGTTGACCACATAATATACTTTGTGTACCATAGGTTCTAAAGGTGGAAGTTGTTTTAAGTATTCTTGAAATAGATCCCTTTGAGATGGGATAGATAGGGCATCCCACATTGTGACATTAAGATTTTTCCTTTCATTTGTTCCACAATGTTGAGAGGGATACATGCGATTTTTTGTAATGAAGGAACAAAATACTCTTTACTTCTGCTCCATCCATAGTGGAATTTTTTGGTTGGTCCATTTATTGACCACCGTGTTCTATGGATTTTCTAGAGTGTGTAGACTTTGTCTGTTTTATGAACTTCTATGGAACTTGTTCATTTTCATGGATGTTCATGAATCACGAGAGACTTGATGAAACTGAATTTTGTCTAAGACTGTAGATTGAGTGGGATTATCATGTGGAGTTGGGGAAATAGGAGGAGGAGACCTTACATCCATCTTCTTCTTCTCGGATCTTGTGTTGTACACCACATGAATTTTTGGCTTGTTTAAATTTCCCACAATTTGATTAACCGCACAAAAATATTCAAGTCCAAAGAGCATGAAGTTAGGTTCAATGACGACTCTTTTTTTTCCTCTACATTGCTTTCTAATGGATTTGTGGTTTGTTCTTGTAGGTAAATAAAGTTTAGACCAAGATAGCTTTCTCCCACAAATATTTCATTCCAACCTCACACACATATTGGTTATGTGGTTGATCACAAGGATAAAAACATTCAAAATATTTGGCCATATTATTCTGGATTAGAACAATGTATTTCTTAAGCTAGGAGTTGGTAGAGGTTGCATGTTTGGATTTGGGAGTTTTCTTACAGGAAATTATGAGAAAAAGTTTGATTTTGGTATTGAAATCCTTATTATGGATAACCTTGAGGAGGGTTAGGATAATTTTTTGAGCTTTAACTTGTTTTATCTTGAGGGAGACAATCTCATTTGTTATGTTCTTGAGATGAACACTAAGGATTTCAATTTCATCTTGCTTCATAGAGGAACCAGATGTGGACACGGGTGATGCCAAAGAAGGTTGAGGAATAAGAGCAATGACAGGCTGGGTATTTTTTGGAAATTCATGGAAAATGGGCATAAGTAGTCTAGGGGATAATTTTACATCTTGGATTAAATAGTTTTCAGCCCTAATGGCTATTGCATAAGCATTTGGTAGTTGAATAACACCCATAGATTGAATCATTACTACAATACCGAATTAAAGCTCTAAGAAAGTATAAAAATGCACCTTGAGGGGTCGGTCTTAGAAGGATTGGAATTTTGTCCCATGTTTTCTAGAACCTAAAGTTGAAATCCACCATGAGCTCATTTGGAGCCCACTTGATTGTGGTTAACTTCTCAAGAAGTGAAATGTTATCTGCCTTCTCATCAAAATGCAAGAAAAGCGTTGTTCCAAGTTCATCACATGTGTAGATGGTAATTTGAAAACCTATACCATTACAAGGCTTTTCCTTTTAGAGATGATACAAAAGACACACCACAACATCATCTTCCATTATAACATGAATTGAACATACATTTGAAACATCTTGAATGTGCTTTGTGGGTGTAGTAGAGTTTACAATTTTGAAGAAAGGAATGCTCTTCAAGGTGAATGTTGTACTATCATGTTGCATGGCCAAGAGTAATGAGCTTCCACCACATAAACTTAAAATGAAAAGTTTATTTGATGTGCCATTAAGGGAATGGGTCGAGACTTGTGATAGAATGTGAAAATGGTCTACCGGAGGTGGATTTGAAGAAATTCTTCCTAGGAAGTCACATATCTCGTGAAAATATTTATCTTCTTTCTTCTTCTTCTTCTTCACATGGAAAGTTGCAAATAATCAAATGGCTTGTCACTAGATACATTTGATCTAGTTTTCACTCTTCTCATGAAACATGAAGTATTGATCTATTTGAAGAAAAATATTGATATTTGGGGATTCAACAAATATTTTGAACAATGCCTCAAAGGCTTAAACTACCAAGTTACATACCAAAACTTAGTAGTATGAAGTATAGCTCATAAAATCTTGTCCCACCAAGCATGCCAAAACTGTTGGAGCTCAAATTTGTACCCTACTTTGAATCATGGAAGATTCAGAATTTTGAGTCAACATGAGACCATCTCCAAGTGTGAGACTTGCGGCTTGATAAAGACCTCTAGAGAAGGACACTTCCTCTATCCACATGATTGGGAAACCCATGAACCAACCTACTTTTAATGTAAAAATACTCCTATAGCTAATCCTACACTAAAAATTCCAAAGTATCGGAAGAGAGATGCATGAAATACAAATTAAGCTAATAAGGGTGGTTGTGATAACATCAAAATAAGGTCAAAATGCTTCAATTTTAAATGAAACAGATGCAAAATCGAGATACTAGGATCGTGAGGATATCTACAACTCTAATGTAAACAAATAAGAGAACAAGAAATACACAAGAGGGAAAAACATTCACACCAAACACAAAGTATTTGAAGGAAATAGATAAACCAAACTTAAATTAATTAATATTTTACAACTTACTAGTAGATTCGAGGCAAGAAAATATCCACACATGAGCTATAAAGGTGGAATGCATAAAATTTTGAATTTCATACATGAAGAGCTCAAAAATTGTGAAGGAAATATGGGGAAGAACCCTTACAAAGTGCGCAAACACTTGTATTTATACAATTCATGGAATGGAGAAAGAGAAGAAGGAGAGAGGAAAAGGATCTGTGAAGTTGGAATCCATCTAGATAAATATGGGTACAATGAATTCTTGTAGATTTTCTTATAGTATGCACATGGCGGCCATTACATGAAATCATCCAACAACCACAACATAAGCCCTTGAGTCTATCACACGCCAAAATCCACATATAAGGACGCCATACTTCATTAAATTGTAGCATTTGGTGTGGTTGTCCTTCTATTTCAGATTATGGCGTGGATTTGAGATCCTCTCGAGGTTATTTGCTTTCATTAAGACCTCTGTGACCTTTCAATTCATGATTAAAACATGTAGAAAACTAACACCTTTTCCCGTGGATCTCACCGTGACATTTCAAATTTCTTTCCTTTGTGAACCCTCGCAACTTTCTCCCTTTACATGCTTTGTGATGATCGGAAATATTTTGTACCACCCGCAAGGGTCTAATTTTTAAACCACAACTTTTGACCCAAAGTGACCAATTTCCTTTGTTTTGTGGCTTTTGTGAGGAACCCGTGGAACATGGAGTTAATGTTCCATGTCTTTGAACTTAGTCACTAAAAATGTTTTTTCCTTTATCGCACGGCTCCTCAAAGTTTTCTCTATGCATCGCGGCTTTCTCTTAGTAGACTTTTATTTTTTCCCCAAGTTCATGTGACATTATGCTTGCATGAAAAAAAAACCAACTATTTCCTCACTTCCATTTGTTCCACGACTTTTGAACTTAGTTGATTTATCCAACCCTCTATGGATAAGAACTATGCGGTGCTTTGTTTTGACTTCAAACTACAAGGGATGATTTCCTTAGTGTTGTAAAGGTTGAATGGACTCTATGGAACACTAATTTTCTTAATTTCTACCTAAGTCCCCGAACCACTCATAGCTTTGTTCTCCAAGTTAGGAAATTCTTACACTCCATGGAATATTGAATCAATCATGTGTCCCACAAATTTTCCAGAGCATAGAAATGGTTAAGTTCATTTAATGAGTTGTTCAAAATTACATGGGGTGTAATTTTGGACAATAGGTACCTAAAATATACTAAGTTACGAGAATGAATATTTAAATCTATATCCTTTTAGAATTATTTTATAGAGTGCGATCGGGTTTCGAGATCTTCGGATAATGTTGGTTCAAATTTTTGGCTCTCTCTCTCTCTTGGTTAGTAGTAATTTGTCTTATTATAACTCGGCTCCATTCAATTCTCAAGAAATATTTTAATGTCAAACTTGGGTGGTTTAAATGATTGTCTAGGGTTTGGATGTGCAGGATTTTTCTTTGGGTTTGGATGGCACATGGTTTTACCTCTGCCTCGGACTATATGTGTTTATCTACGCAATGGTGGGGTATGTTCTTGATTTTTGTTTCTGTGGTTCTCTCGGGTTGGTTGTATTAATTGTGATTTGGTATCGCTAATGGTGTGGTGTTGTATGCGTGTGGGCATGTAGTTGGGTAGTGATGGGAAAATTGGTCTTTGTTAGTGATGGATTGGGTGGTTTAGTGGCATATGTTGTGGATATCCTACTAATTGTTGTTGAGGATGGCCTAACAATGTTGTTTGGGTTTTGGTTTGGTTGCGATTGTTCCGGGATGTGGTTGTGGATTGGTTTGGTTACCAAAAGCTATATTTTGGTTAGTTGAATTTCATGTAGTGGAATACTATTTGGGGGTGGTGGATGTCCCTTTGATGAAAATCATCAGGATTTATTGGATTTGTAAAGCTCTTAATGTCATTTATGCTTTACCCTTGGTTTATCATTGAGTTTGTAATGGATATTTTTTATAAATCAATATATCCTATTTCACAGCTTCAGAAAAAATGGTTTATTGATTAAAAACTATAGGTGGCTCCATGTAGAATGTTCCCTTGCAAGAGAGTGCATGATATAGAAATATACAAGCATGCAAGTATACAATTATAAAAATATAGAAGCACACAATTATGCAAGTACAATAAGAAATGTTACACATAATGTCATAGAGAAGATCAAGGGATACTTATAAGGGACAAAATAGTGTCACACACACAAAAAGGGTTGACTACCTGTAAAATCAAAGGAAATTTAGGCCACCAACAAGGGACAAAATAGTACCACACATACAAATCTAGAAGGCCAAAGTGTTAGGAAATAAGGGATAAAATATGCAGAATAATCCCTCATAGAATCGCAATAGTAGAAACTAATATGCAAAAAATATTACAGATCTCAAATAAAAGTGCAGAATAAAATTAACACAACATAAAGAGACAATATTTAACTTGGTTCACCTAATTTGGGCTACGTCCACCAAGAATCACTTGCTCATATTTTATTACAAGCCACTGCTCTCTCAATACAATACCCAGATCTATTTGGAGCTATGCTCAACAAACTCTATAGAATTCACACCCAAATTCAGACACATCTGTAATGTTACATTATCCCTACCATATGCACAAAACCATATAAGTAGAAAACTACTTAAGCGGTTTTACAAATTCGTGGGTATCAAAACCATGGGCCAAAACTTTCCCATAAACCTCTCGGGGTCAAAAATCCTGCCCATATGAGAAGAGCACGTTTTTGAGGCCCAAAATTTTTTTCTCGGCGGCTACGCCCCAAACCCTGGTGAGGCAACCGTGGAAAGTGTACAATACTCTTAGTGTATAGTCTTCAACACTTTCACACATGAAAACAGCCCCATAACCTAACACAAAGGCCACACACACAAAACAAGAAAATAAATAATTTAACATGTAATGATAAAAATAGGCAATAATAGCTAATAGGTGCATATAATAATAGATACTAGTCTTGTGCGGTCCACATGTGTTGATCCCAAAAATATAGATAAGTAGCATATATTTTAGCATATTATATAAGAATAAACAAGATGTAAAAGATCATTGTATATTAAATGAAACAATAACATTTGATAGTATAGAAGATGCCCTCAACTTAGAAAGGCCATTAGGTGAAGGGTAAGTCCAACACCTATGATCATGTAGAGTCATGTGTATCCTACACCATTCTCATATATGTCATGAAATGCATGTATAAAATATAAAATATGATATCTATCAAACCATGTGACAAACAACATATGTAAAGTAGAAACTAGTAAATCAAATCATGCTTAGGTCTTGATTTTATATTTTTGGAATATTTGAATGTTTTTACATTTTTTTTTTTTTAGGAAATATATCAAAAATGTGCTACCCTATGATGTGTTAAAGAGGGTGAGGAGAGGAACCCGTATGTGTAGGAGGCTTAGACCTCAACAAAATATTTTTAAAATAGGAGTAGGATGTTTTATTTTTAACTAAGGTTGTGGGACTTTCTTAGGAGATTGAGTGCATGTAGGAGGATGCTAAGTATGTAAGATAAGACATGATATATAAAATTTTAAATTAATAAGCATTCGAGTATAAATTCTTGCTACGTTAGAATAGGGAATGGGTAAAGGAGCCTCATAAGGAATACCCTTCACATTAACAACTTGATTGCAGTAAATGTATTGAACACATTGATGAGAAATAGAAGGAATATCCCTAAGATTATGAATACAAGGATATCCTAAAATCATATCACATGTCCCAAGGGTAGTATTAACCAAAAATGGTGTAGTCATGGTAGTTGAGCCCACTATGAGAGGGAGAATGCAATGTACAATAACCTTATTATAAGATTGTGCATTGAGTTGTATATGTTGTTTACTATATCTCAAAGAAGTAAGGTGAGAGTGCACATGTTGTTCCTAGAGTCATTATCAACCAATACACTATGGATAGTTTGTTTATTAAAAAGATAGAATACAGATTGCATGAGGAATAAAATCATCAAGTATGGCATTATCATCAAATGTAATGAGAGGCCTAGGAGGAAAAGAACATGTAAGTGTACCAATGATATAACTAAGTAAATGGTTATATGTATCCAAAGGTGGTTGTGTTTTAGACGCATGATGCACCTTTGGGTTGCTCTTAGATTCAGAAGTTTGATTATTAGGAAGTGGGTAATTGCATATTTTGAGCTTATGATTCTCATTAACTTGAGGCTTATATTTTTCTCGTAGAGAATCAAATTTGATAGCATTATTATAAATCAGATGTTGGATAAAATTTTGAAGTTTGAAATAATTGTTAGCAGAGTTCCAAATACATCTATGGTAGTTACAATAGGTATTTGAGTCAAAATATTCAACTTGAGGCTTGATTGTATCAAAGTTAGTAGCTAGATGAAGAGATATAAGGTTGCACTCAAGCAACTTACATTGTGAGATACATATGGTGAGGAAGGAGACCATGTGAATTTCCTTTGAGAAGGGACTTGTAAGAAAATATTTATAGATTGAGATATGTCATTAATAGTTACTTTAGCTTAATTTTTCTTATCATTGGTTTTTCCTTTGTAATTATATTTTTATTAAAACATAGATGTAAATGTATTAGGTAAGGTAGATCCATATGTAAGTTTGTTCAATGTTTAAGAGCTTGGTCTCTCTTTCTTTTAAAGTATGACATAGCTCATCAAAGGATTGAAAATTTTCAAACATGATATATTCTTGTAAGGTATATAAAATACTATAAGTAAATAGATCCCAAATTTTATTATCGGTGAGTATATTGCTAAATTTGTAAGCATCATCTTGTAGTGCAATACATAGTCGCTACTTGGTTTATTAGAGTTGTTGAGCATATGAAACCTTATCACTGATATTGATAAAGAATTTTGCAAGAATTTAATCAACCAATGTATTGAAATCCTTTACCGAGTGAAAATGTAGGTCATAGACCATTGAAAATCATAATCCATTAGGATTATAGGAAAATCTTCGATACGTATATCATCAGTAAGCATAATCTACGCAAGTAACATGAAAGGATCCTAGGCACTACTCGGGATCACATTTACCATCATAAATAGAAATATTAGAAGACACAAACCTTGAGGTTAAAGGGAAGGATGTCACCTTAGGTATAAGTGGATCATAAAGTAATTGATTAGAATCCATGATATTATAATCTCTAGACATGCCCCTCTCTAATTGTAACATGTTCCAAGTCAAAAATTATGAATGAGAGATGTTTGAGGGAGTGTACACTAGAGGGAGAATGTAATGGCCCATGGGTGTGCACAAGATATGTAGGAAGAGTTTTAGAATTTAGGCTAAGCAATGTAACTTGTTGAAGAGGAACATAGATTCCCCATATTAGTAATGGATGCAACCACCATAGATATGACAATAGTAGATGAAGGGGTAAGCACTTGAAAAGGAGACTCTTCACAATATTTTTGGGATTGAGCATCATGAGAAGCCTTAGATGTAAGAAGCACATGAAGTATCCTATAAATGGTAGATAGATGTTGTAAAATATCCTAGTGGAAAATAATTAAGAGTTTAACTTGATCTTGGTCAACATAATTAAGCTCATCATGACTGATTTCATTAGCTCCGTGATAGGAATAAGACCATCTTGATTTTCAAGAGGATATAGGTTACAATTCAAATATTGCTCATCATTATGAATATTCTCATAAATAAAATATACACTATAAATAGGAAGAGAAGAGGAATCCATAGGATGCCTACGATTTCTAGGATTGTATATGAATTTAATATGCTCAATTTGTGCATGATTAATTTGATTAATTCATCATAAGGGGATATGAGAAAGGAATTTACAAATCTAAGAGGAAACTTTAAGGTTTTGTAGTAGAAGGTTGATTTGGAATAGGATGACAAAAAGGTTAAGGATTCAATTAATAAAGCGAGTTCAAAAATGATTTAACCCAAAAATAAATAAGGTAAGGAACGAGGGGGTTAGGGATGATATTTCCTTATTTGAATTTAGGTTATAGTAAGAACAAGATGCATACTCAAATTATTAATTAGTAATTAACATTCATATTTGAACATACATATAAAACGTTGAAATAGAAATCAATTAAAACATGTACAAAATATAGTAAAATAAAAAAGCTAAGTGTACAAAAGATAGTTATCTAGATGATCCGGAGACCGGTATAGGTGTGAAAAAGGGATGAGCTAGCTAGAAATATCTTATAGATGTTTCATCTTAGATCCTAGATATTTAATGTACACAAGTATGGAAATTTTTCCTAGGACTAAACCATTTAGTAGTTTGGTCATGTTAAACAGCTTGGTTTGGGCCAATAATAGAATTTTTAAATTTTTAAATGTGTACAAATGATCTATATATGCTTTATTGTTAAACATTAGGCCTTGAAATGTGGAAAAACCTCTAAAATCAACCACGTTAACCCAAAACCCTAACCTAGGAAAAACTCATGCCTACGCTGGAAACACTTCAAAAAAGCCTCAAAACATGCAGTTCTTTATATAGATATGTGACACACTACTACATGGTTGAAACTATGTTTGATAATTTGAACACTTGATAAATGCTTTGCGATTATGGTGATTTTTGTTTTGTCACTTATATGATAAAACACTAAAAACTCATAAGACAACAGTTTTAATGATGCATGCGCCGATAGTACAATTTCGGGATGAATGTATGCCAAAGATGTGAGATAATCTTCCTTCCAACGAATGAGGTAGCTTGCATACAAAAATAGCTAGACAAGATATATATTAGATAGATATTTGATGAGTTGCTCGGCAAAGGCCGATCCTAGGAACCAATGGGATTCCTCGAAGGGTGTCAACTCATTTTACAATTAAGTGATTGTGATAATAAGATAATTGACAATACAAGGAATGATTAGAATTCTAAGGGATAGAGAGATCCTATTTTGCTTAATAGGTGGCCTATGAAAGGGTTATGGTGAGATCTAAGTTGAATAAGTAGTCAAACCCAAACTATTCAGCAATGTCCCATTCTTTTTGTAATATTTTTAGTTTGTCTTATATGTCTTTGATTTTAGGTGTCAAGGCAATGACACAAAGTCTAAGTTCGCGCGCGATGTCGAACTATTCCAAAATGAAGGGTTTCTACATGATTGAAAGATCATAGATGTTGGTAACATGATGTGATTCACCAAGCATTGTCATCTATAGGGAGTCACATCTTGAAAACAAGTTGATTAGACATAAACAGAGTGAAAAAATGACTGAAAGTATGTAAATGTGATTAAAATGGTAGAATGAAAGGGATCACTTTGGTAATTTCGATGGAATCGATGGTGATTCATACAAAATCATTGGCGATTATTGATAAAATGATTAATTCTCTGATAAGATGCATATTGAATGCATAATGATTAATCCAATGACTGATTTGGACTAATTAAGCGATATGTTTGAAAGGATTGGGAGAATAATTTAGATGGAGATACTTACTTTGAATGCGTAAATAAGTAAACAAAGTTGAGGAAGCCTTATTGAGATTTTTGGATGCTCCAAGGGATTAAAAGAGGCCTTTAAGGTTTCGGATGTTTATAGTGGTGTCGTCTTGGTATTGAACACAACAGAGCTTCACTAAGGATGGATAAGGATCCCTTTCAAAGAGGTTTTGTGATCTATTTATAATCGTTGTTCATTATGTTAGAATCATTGTTGATCTAATAAAAGGGGAGAAACCCGCTTGGAAGTGGTTTCAACCACTTCTAAATAGGGTTTTTTAGGTTTTGATTCGATTGTAAATGGTTGGGGAGGTTTTTGGGAGGTTAAGAGGTTGGGTGGTGAGGGTAAAAAGTGTTTAGATAGGTTAAGGGTGGTTAGGGAGGTTTAGGATAGGTAAATAGGTTTTACGGTGGGGTAAAACATGATTTTATGGGGGTGGAGTGATGGTTTAGGATAATGAGATAGGTTTAGGGATTTTTGAATGAGGGTGTGAGGGGTGTAGGTAGAAAATAGGTGTCTACATTTGCCCTTTTTGTCAAGCGGTTCGTGATAAGAAAGAAACTCGAACAAAAACAAATGAAATGATCGATTTGATGGGTTCCCCCTTAAACTAGTGGTCATTGCAATATACTACAATGATCATGAGTTTGAAAAGGTTATTGGATGAGATAGGTGTGTATGATGGTGTGTTTCTATTTAATATGCCCCAAGAATAGGCATGAAAACAAATTGCCATAAAGGTGGACTTTTGTAACTAGAGAGTTAAGTGATAGGGGAACCAATGGGTTATCAACCTATATATGTATGCCTCACAGAAGTAGCTATAGGAAAAAGGATCCTAGAACATGTATGATACCCATGATGTATCGAGAAACACCGATTTAAATAAAGGATATTTCCACAAAGGTGGGCTTACAAGACCGTAAAGTCAAATGATAGGGAAACCAATAGTATCTAGACCTATAGACATATGACTTAATGACATCAAGGGAAAAGGTTTCGTAATGGAAGCAAAATTTGAAATGGATTAAATACGGGCAGGCTTGTATAGATTGCTTGATTTTGATGAAAAGGGTCTCGGGGCCCCAAAAAATAAGCACATACTTGAAAAATGTGCAATTTTGGCAAGGAGTGATAAAGATGATGGTTTTCACTAGGTTTGGAGGCCATTTTAATGATTTTCTAGATAAAGGTAGGAATCACTAGCAATTTGACAGAAATTGTAAGTGATTAGACTAATCGCTGACGATTAGGTACGTAACAAAAATTTGATATGAAAATTTGTTTGGAGGTTCATTTGGTCATTTGCAATTTGAGAACCTTGAGAGACCTAAGAACCCCAAATTGATAATTTGATTGATACGGAGGCAGCTAGAAGTATGTAGAGGATACAGAGGCTGACACATCCTGAGGTAGGTGATGTACTTAAGATTTTTGTTATTTTTGTTATCTTGTTTTTTTTTCTTAAAATTGAAAGCGCTAGCGATTTCGTATGAAAGTGCTAGCGATTTATGGGTCACTGGTGATTTTGATTGGGTCATCAATAATTCGGCTAGAGTCATTAGCGATTCTAAAGATGTTGTGATTTTATTGATTTTTGATTGATTGTTGGTGGATTTGGATTGATTTTTTCATTGTTTTATTGTTGGATGCAGGCTCGAGAGAGATTGACCACATAGGATAGGGTCCCAAAGATACTTGATGATGTCCAAGCTTTATTATCACATGATGATTGGGCTCACTTGGAGGTGGTTGGATTGGGTGGGATGCATCACTATAGGCATATCCACAGGGACATGGGTATAGTATTGGCACTATTTGAGATATGGGAACATGTGCCGGAAAATTTTGGCTACCTATTGGAGAGATGAATGTCACTTTATAGGTTTTGCATCAGATTTTGTGCTTCATTCGATACAAGGTGAGTAGATTTATGTGAATGACGAGGGTGGTAGAGGTATGGTGACGTGGAGTTTTTATAGTGATGATGGAGGAGATGTAGTGTATAATTAAGGGGATTTTTATATCGGCCCTATATAGTGATGATGAGGATGGCAGGAAATAGTGACTATGATGATGGGGATTATTTGTTATGCCAAACCGGATTCAATGGAGGGTTCTTCCCATGAATGTTGAAAGGGGTAGTGGTTGATATGTTGGTGCACAATAGGGTGTTTTATTGGGCCCTTGCGTTGTTGGCACATGTATATAGGGATCCGTGGTCCTAGAGTATTAGGTAGAGATTTGGAGTAGATGTTTAATTTTTGTTAGTGTTGGTCCTACGAGAACATTGGAATGGCTTAGCCATGAGGAGTGCCTTGGAATTTATGGGTGAATTTACTATATCCAGTTGGTTTTATGAGATGGCAATAAGATTTTGTAGATACCAGGTCTATCCAAGGAAAGGATTATTACAGGAAACTTCTATTCAGTTTACAGGGTGGGGATGTTATTTGGAGGCCATAAACAAGTTTCCCAATATAGCTAGGTGTAGAGGGGGAGTTGAGATGGGTGTAAGGGAAGAGGGAGGATCGGTGGGATTTCATCCATTTTGGTTGTGTCTTACAAAAATTTGGTTTGATACATGATGTTCTAGAGGCAATAGTGACCTATCGGCGTGATTATACATAGATTGATGTGGAACTACCCATTGTTTGGGAGGTAGTGGATATATCATATAAGGGAGGGGTGGGTGTGATGGTGGATGTGCATAGATAAGTAGTGGGAGATGATTGATGTTGGGATGAATGAAGCGTATAGAACATGATGGCAGGGGAAGATGGAGGGGTTTGTGAGGCGGGTGTGGGCTCATGTAGAGGCTGCACCTTAGGAGGTAGGTAGTGGCGAGGGAAGAGATAGTGGTGGTGGAGATAAGGAGGATAGAGTGGCATTATTAGAGGATGAAAAGGTTGTGTTGTTGGCTAAGCGGGAGACACCGACTTATGAGAGAGATGGGTCGAGCCGCAGCATCCGCTACATAGGTTGAGCTCACACATGAAAAATCTAACGAGGGATAGGTATTGTCGGGACAAGGAAGAATTGCAAAAGGAATTTGGAGTGAAAATATTTTGATTTCAGGGGCTGAGCTATAGGCTACTCATGCTCAGAATAGTAGATAGATGGGTCCACATGGTACTGTGGGTATGGCCAACTACTAGGATCAGTGTGAGGATTTGCGTTACTATGAGGAGATAGTGTGACAAAGGCTTCCAAATGAGCCTCATTATACAATTTTTACTACGGTGACATGCAGCTCCATTATGTAGTGTTGAGTGTAAGATAGCCACCACAAGGTCCAGGACAAATGAGGCTGGATAGAGGGCTAAGTGGAGATCTAGGTGGAGCTCAGGGGAGCAGTGTAAGAGGGATTGTTTGTTTGACTAACATCCAATTCATCCAATAGTTTTTGTAAATATGATTTTGATATATGAGGACCATTTGAATCCTTTCTAATGTATATTGTTGATATATAGAGTTTTCTTTAGAAAAGGGTAAAAATGGGGGTTTTGAAAGGACCTCGATTTTTACAAAAATCCCTTAAGGCTAGATATAGCAATGAAGTGTTATAGAAAGAAAGCCATAAACAATAAAGGAGAAAGGCCACAAAGGAACAAAGGAAGAATAAGAAGCAAGAAGAGAGTGAACAAAAAGTATGCATCACCCACAACCACCACTACAACCAATTTACATAGGAGAATCTTGTACGTGGGATCAAAGTTTCATTTTAGATAGAGAAAAACATTTTTTTATTTTAATGATTGTCCAAACGTCACTCATGTTATGATCTCGCTTTTTAATCTATGTGAGTTGGAAGTTGACTCTCAAAAGAAGCCAAAATCCATCATTGGGCTCCTCAATATTTAATTCGATTATAGAACAATCAGAAGCAACTCCTAAAGGAAGCTGAAATGTTTGATCCACCATATCAAACTAAACAACTATTGTCGTGAGGGGGAAACATGAGTAACATCCGGTGATTGGGTCTTCTTATCATCTAAATCCTTTTCTTCACTAACCTTTTCTGAATCATCTGTAGAGGGAACAGGTTCATCTTCAATAAACAAAAGTTTTTTGTGATAATCCTTCCACCAAGAGACTTTTTATTTTAGATTTTCTTTAAATGTCGGAAATCTAAAGCAAGATTCCTTAGGGAATTTTTTTCTCCATCGAAGGAAAGCCTTCATAATCAAGGGTTGTGACCAAACTCTATCCAAGACTTTGAGGTCAATAGAAGTAGGTAGATCAAGTGAGGTATCCAGATCCACCAATATCCGAGCATAAGTAGTGTGAGTGTAGAATTCCATTTTGGAATCAATGGATAAAAATTTTCCCAAAGAATTTCCTATAACAATCAAGCTTCTCTCCCCCAAAAATGTAGCGTGGGAGATGAGGTAAACGAACCCAGACCAACTTGACATTGAAAGTAGTGATGAGTGGATTAAAGGTAGGAAACCATGGTTTCATCAACAGGTGATGATTCTGAAGTTCCCAAAGCTTGGAAAGGATAAAATACTGTCTTTAATAGAGCTAAAATCCATAAAAAAACCCCAAGCACAACGGTAAATGTCAATCCTACCATCACAAGAGGATGTCAATTTGTATAAATCCACGAGTGTAGGAGCAGAAGTCTAGGATAGAGGTCATTAAAACAACATATCAAACCCTAGGAGGAGAAAAAATATTCAGCCTCTAACACTGAATTCCTAAGGGATACCAAGGGAGAGGTATTAATAGCAGATAGGGGTTTAGAAAGGGAAGAATCGAAACCATAGTGAAAGATCACTTCAAAAAGAAGTACCCAAACCCACCATCACGTCCCGAATATTCAAGGAAACACTCACCTGCTTCCATTAGAGAGGACAACATATTAAGGGATAAGAGGATTACGTGTGGCATGAGGGCCCAAGTGCCATCGAAAGGGTGTCGCCTTGATCCTAGCCACAACAAGAGAAACACAGATGGGAAGCAAAGAGGATTTCTAAGAAGAAAACAAAGAGAGGGCCATTAGAACCCTAACAAATATTAATGATAATACTAACCATTAAATGGTCTTGTCTTCGGATTAAAGGTTCCCTTTATGATATATGGGGTTTTAGGCCCTTGATGATGTACATACATTTTGATATATATATATATATATATATATATATATATATATATATATATAATTTTGTCATTGAGTTATGTTTTGTGTTTACTTATGATTGAAATGTGATGTGGTTAATGATGCTTTAATTAATGATTTTTGTTATGATGGGAATATTTTAAATATATGATTTAGATTGTAGATGCATGTGGTTATGTGATGATCTTGATGATTTTAGATGTTGTCGTGACAAATGGTAATCTTGTTGTATGATTTACTCACTTATATGACGAACAAGAAATTATCATACAATGTTTTCTTTTTACAGTTTTGAACACATATAGTGTAGGATCATAAAATGATTTAAACATATGATACTGCACATAGGCCTTATATTATACAGATTAGTCATAATAGGATCATAGATAAATATGAGATAGTTGGATCTTTTCCTTTTCCAACACGAGAAAAGTTTTGTGTGTAGTAAACATAGGGAAATGGGTTCTTCCTAATAGTTCCCATGGTTTTTCCCAAGATTTATTATATTTGACACAAGTTGATCAATGCAGAAGCTTTCATTTGGGGAAAAATGATCAATGTGGGAATCTTGTATTTTGGGAAATTTGATCATTGCGGGAATCTTTCCTGGGATGGTTTGATTTTTTGATTTTTGTATGAGGGATGATCAATGCAAGAAGCCCATTTTGATATCGGGGGATGATCAATGCAGAATTCCTTATTGTGTATTCGATTGGGTATCTATCCCTGTAAGGGAGTGGTCTACGATTTTACTGATTTTTGATTTGATAGCAACCATCCTTTCGGGAGTGGTCTATAGCTTTATTTGATATGTTTTCTTTTTTATATTTATCTTTCAGGGAAACGGTCTATATTTTGATTATATCCATCCCATAGATATTTTGATTATGAGTGAGGGAAACCCTAGGGTAACCATGCGAGAAGGGGATAAGATAAGTGTGTAAGCTACACTTATGTCCTTTTCATTTCATTTAATAGGATAAGATAGGGGGATGGTGTGATTATTGATTGTGAGGTTCCATAACAATGATCGGGAACTTGTTCATGAGAAATATGTTATGAGAAGAGTTTTTCTGCTCATATTCAAGGTTTTGATTGATGGGTTGATGGGGAGACCACATGATTCCAAATCATTATGGGAGTGATAAGATGCGTAGATTAATGGAAGAAGATCATAGATTTATTAAGACCTCATGAGTTGATAGGTTAATAGTAGAATGACCGAAAGTGCAACACATTAAGAGGTTCATTTTTCATTTTTACCATTGAGAGAGGCTAAGTGATGAGCCCAAAAACCATATTTATGAGTGATAATATACAATCAAATCCAATTTGGATAAAAATTTATGTGCTCACTCTTTTCCATGTTAGTAACGTGCTGGTTTTTTTAGAACAAGATCACCAATATTAAAGTTGTGTTGTTTGAGATGTTTTTGTAGGCTCGTTTGATGCGTTCTTGATAGACATTGATATGTTTGAGGGTTGTTAGGTGACATTCATCTAACAGTTCAAGTTGTGATAAGCGTTCTTGAAGATAATCCTCATCTAGGAGGATATCTTTAAGGGAAATGTAAAGAGATGGGATTTGGACTTCGAGAGGAAGGACGAATTTGATGTCATAAACTAAGAAGAAGGGTGTAGTGCCCATAGGGTTACGAAAGCTAGTCCAATTTACCCATAATGCAAATGGGATTTAAATATGCTAATCTCTACCAACTTGTTCAACATTTTTCATGAGGATTTTGTTGAGTGTTTTTTTATAGGCCTCTACTTGAACATTTTCTTATGGATAGTAAGGAGATGAAAAGCTGAGTTTGATGTTGTAGGTGTCAAATTTTTTTGAACTTTCTTATTGTTATCCAATTTTGTACCCCTTGCAAAATTGGTCAACTTGCGAAATCTAGATTTGGGAAGTATGATGAAGTCTTGAGGAGGAAGCTGGAGAAAACATGTATTTTTCATGTTTTGGGGAAATCAAAATTGTTTTGGGGCATTCCTCTCCTTCTCTTCAGGCCTTAGAAATCCAAACACTTATAAAAATTGAGAAATTTAAGAAATATGAGTCATTTCTAGTGTTTTATGGGTTTTACGGGTTTTGATGAATTAGAGGGAACAATTCTTAAGTTCCCCGAGTTACCTAATTTTCCAATTTGGCCACAACACTAAGGGTTTGGATGAAGTAACAATGTATTGCAGAGATATGAGTCATAGATGGAGCAGTGGAATAGTTCCACCGAGTCGGTGGTTCTTTGCATTAATGGATGCTACCAACAAACACCAAGGAATTATGCCACTGGCCGACACAAAGGAATTATGCTACTAATGGGGTATTAGCATATTTTAATACAAAAGATAATATATCAACTCTTTAATGATTCAACATGAAAATTACACGTGCCAATATATAGGCAAAACAATAGGTAAACTACTTATAAAATAGGAAGTGAGAATAACAAATAAACCAAGTATAGATACACAAGTATAACAATATACACTAAGATAATAACAAACGACCCCAAATAACAATCTAACCGTAAGTAAATAATAATTTACTATACGGTGAAAACTAAACTCTTATGTAAACAATAAATTTCCTAACATTCCCCCAGTGTTTACATGGTGAAAAAAACATTCACACTTCCTCTCTGTAGCTTGCATGCCTCTACTCACTCATGATCTTGGCACACATCTTGAAATGCAGGTTATGAAGGAACACATCAAATTCTTATCAACCAAGCATTTTCGGGAACTTATCTGACTGAATCAATGTGGGAACTTCATAGAGGAACCATCTACTTATCAACCAATCATTGTAGGGAACACATCTAACCTAGCTAGTGCTGAAACCTTAGCAAGAACTATCTATATAACCTTTAATGGTTTTGCAAGGCTTACCACAAACTTAGGTATGAATAGGAACACATCTAACTCTTCAACCTTTTTAAAAAAATGATGTTTCTTTTTACTATGCTATTTGTTCTTCACAATGCTATTACATTGGGGAATTATGTAGGAATTGCCACATATACATGTGAACATGAATGGACCTTTGTTCTTATTTTTCACACCACACTGAAATTTTGAAAAACTGAAAAAAAAATTTCTCGCTAAAATAATCATACACACATGCCACCAAATCATTTTGAGCGGCCATGTCATTGGCGATTGATGAGAGGCCATTGATTGACCTCCAACCTCTTATGCCTTCATCCTCTTGTTTTAATACAACCAATCATATGAATGTGGTTATATGCAAAGCATTTGGGAGTGCAAACACAATCATTACTAAGGTGAATAAGATCTCAAGTAACACCATGGACTGTGGGATAATCAACTATCCTCCCATGGCAATATCCATGCAGATCTCCAAAAGAGTGGTTGAGATAAAATAATGCAAAAAACCACGTGTGAATGTGCCAAATTCTAATGAGATATATGTCAATGAAAAAATAATGGGAGTAATGTGAGCAGAAATTCATTCCAAAATCAAAGAAAAATTTTAAAGCTATCATGTTTAAGCCGGGAACATTTGGGTTGAGCTCGATGTTGAAGAGATTCTCTTTATGGAAGAGGATGTACGGGGTTGTGGTAGCCAACAATTTGATAGATACACAGCTTGTTTGATTCCCCAAAATGCTCAAATCAATCAAACATATATAAACTTCCGGCTCATATCACCTCTTACTAATATTCGACTTTGAAATAGTGCGAAGAAGATTTAAAAATATTTTAATCTCTTTATAGATTTCATGAGAGCTTAGTGGCAAAGAATTTAGTTTTCCATGGATGATGATGCCTTTAGCTATTACTTGACAAAATGACCACTGGCTTGTAGTAATGCTTGTGATAATTTGAACAAGGACACCTTTCCAACACCATGTACATCTTCTCAATCAAAACGAAACAAAAATTAAGTAATAATTTCAATAAAGACTAGAACTAACAGACATGGACTAAAAGCACATATACGCCAATCACTTAGTTGTATATAACTTTTCCAACTCCCATCACTCGGGGCAAGACTAGAATAATAATTGCCCCTCCCAATGATTTATTCTTCCATTAAGCACATCTCACTACGATGCCAAATAATGGGGTATGAACATGTTTAAATACAAAATATAATATATCAAATCTTCATTGATTCAACTAGAACATTACATAGGCCAATATATAGGCAAAACAATAGGCAAACTACTTCCTATAAAATAGGAAGTAGGAATAACAAATAACCCGGTATAGATACACGAGTATAACAATATACACTAAGATAATAACAAACAACCCCAAATAACAATCTAACCATAAGTAAATAACAATTTACTATATGGTGAAAACCAAACTCCTATGTACCGACCGACACCAAAGAATGATGCTACCGAACGACACAAAGGAATTATGCTACCGACCGATACAAAAGAATTATGTTACTAGACAACACCAATGAATGATGCTACCAACCATTACAAAGGAATTATGCTACCTTCCAACAAAAGGAATTATGCTATCGGTCGACACCAAAGAATGATGCTACGAATCGAACTAAAATAATTATGCTACCGGTCGACACCAAAGAATTATGCTACTTTCCAACACCAAAGAATGATGTTACCAGATGACACAAAGGAATTATGCTACCAGACAACAAAAATAATTATGCTACCAGATGACACAAAATAATTATGCTATGATGATCGATACCAGAGAATGGGAAATGATGGCACACACATTAATTAGAAATTTCATTTACATGCATTTATAATTAGAAGAAAAAAAAATCATAGGAGAAGCTACAAGACCGAATGAAACTCATTGGTCATCAAAGTACCAATTAATTCCTCAATCAAAGAGGAAAATTCCTTCTTTTATTATTGAAGCTCGAGAAGAGTTTGTACATAGCTTGAGAATGGAAGAAATTGAGGAAGAAAAAGAGAAAATAGAAGAAGAATGGCATTTTTATCTTTTAGGTAGTCTAGAGCACTCTGGTCTTTTTGAAAATCAATCGCTGACCCTTGGAATGATTCAAGGAAGAAGAGAAAATGAGAAGCCATTATATCCTTTTTTTCAAAATCAAAATGAAACATTAATTACAACTTCACAAATCCTCAACGCCTTTTCAAATTCCTTTGTTGTGAAGAAAATGCTCATGGCGGGTTAAAAACTAGATCTTGCAAAGCAACCATTACATTTGATTTGCCAGTTTAAATATAGACCATTTGATTTGCTCCTATACTTTGAAATCGGGCCGTCACATGGGAAGGAAGGGATTGGAGCGGTTATGGGGAAGCCCTTTTGCATTTTGTGATTTTTTAGAGATTTGGCAATTTGGAACAAATTGGCCCTTGCACCCCACTTTGACTTTTCAACTTAGACACGTGGCACTTTTGATTGGAAATGGGGTCGGCCCTTTTCTCAACATTTTAACCTTTTTTTGTAAAAAGGCTCAAAAACTCAATTTCCTCTTTGCCCGCTTCTTCTTTGATTTTGATTTAGGACATGGCACCGCTTTGATTTTTTGCGGGCTTCAACTTTGAATTTTTCCCTTTTGGTAAGGATGGGGTCGGGTCACTTTTAAACATTTTAACCTTTTTGGAAAAAGGCTCAAAAAACAAATTTTTCCTCATGCCCTTCTTTGACTAGGACATGTGGGCTTTTGATTTAGGACACATGGCTTCAACTTTGACTTTTTTTGGGGCTTTTGAATTTTCTTTTTTTTTAACATTTTAACCTTTTTGGAAAAAGGCTCAAAAACTCAAATTTTCTCCTTTGGCCCACTCTCACGATTTTGAATTTTTGACAAGTTTTCACAACTTTTAATTTTAACCTTTTTTGAAAAAGGGTCTTTGACTTTCCCAACTTCAAAAATTTTTCAAGGGGAAAACTTTCCCTTTTTTTTCGCGCTTTTCGGCATTTTCACTTTTGGGTTTTTGTTTTTGTCCCAATTGTCCCTTTTGAACGAACTTATGTTTGACTTTAGGACAAAAAAACTTCACTTTTTTACTTTCCAACAATTTGGAGCTTTTGGGTCCCCAGTGTCCTAATTGAAATTTGGGACAAAACTTCAGCTTACCCGGAATTTTAGCTTTTGGTCAAGTGTCCCTTGAACTTGTGTGAGCTTTGGGACAAAAACTTCCACTTTTTTTTTTTGATTTGAACTTTTCATTTGAATTTCAAACTTTTTGGGGTCCGGGGAAAATTTACCATTTTTGCCAAAAGTGACCAAAAGTGTTAAGTTCACCAAAAATCCCATTCCTCCCCATCCAATAGGATCTGACCACGTACCTGCATTCATTGGGGCCAAAATTTGATGGGAAAAAAGACCCCGTCATCATCATTTGTGGAAAAAATACAGAGGAAGAGAACTTCATCATTTTGAGTCCAATTTTTGAATTTCCTTCATGAACCAGAGGCATGGAGGCAAAAAAAATGATTTGATGACCCAGGCCATAGAATAAGTGAACAATTTTGATCAAAAAGGAGATTGTAAAGAGGATATTTCATGCACAGACCAGGAGATGGAGAATTTCTCAAAATGAGAAAAACAAGAGATTTAAACAGCACTAGGGCATGAATTTTGCTAATTTCTTGAATCTCTAACTTGGCTTAAACACCAACAAAGGCATGAGCTAAAAAAAAATTTGAATTTGGCTATGAAAACGCAGAGTAGTTTTAGGAGACAACAATTGGCTCTAGCTTGGGGACATGGCGTGAACTGGGCATGGCTAGGGCATGACATGAGGATCAGAATCTCAAGTTTCAAAACATATTACGTTGACCAGTGCCTTATCCATTGGGCCTTGTAGAGTCATGTACAATTTTAGAGAAAGAATGGAAGAAGGAGAAACACACAAACAAACCACACAAAAAAAAAACCAAAACAAAACTAAACAAAACCACACAACAAGAAAAGGAAAAACACACCTACGAAAATCACCTATGGTACAAGGTGGGGGACAACCCACTTTCATTGATGATATAGTTTCAAGTATTTCCCACTTGAGGCAATTCCAATGGTGTTCCATCCAAGTATGAGAGGAGAAAAACATTCTCACCACAAGTTCCATGAATTTGGAATGGGCCGAGCCATAATGAATCAAACTTTCCATGGCTGCCCTTTGGTTCTCTTCTCTTGTCCCATAGTAAGACAAAATCTCCAACCTTGAATTCTCTTGCCTTTTCCTTCTTGTCAAAGATCTTCTTCACTTTCAATTGGTGTTCTTTAATTCTATCCACCACTTGGCATCTGCTTTCTTCCAGCTTCTCAGGAAGAGGATCCTCTTGTCAATGGAGTCTTTGTATTGACCATCTTCTATTTCTTGCTAGCAACTTGAGAGCTGGCATCTCAATTGTGAGGGGAATCTCTGCCTCAACTCCATACAACATTTGGAAAGGTGACATACCTATTGCCTTCTTAGGAGTGATCCTATCAGCCCACAATGCATCATATAACTTCTTGTGCCAGTTCCTTTGATTCTCATCTACCAACTTGTGGACAATGGTCACAATGTTCTTGTTGCTTGACTCAGCTTGCCCATTTCCTATGGGTAGTAGTCAAAAGAGTGAGATAGGGAGATTCCAAAGCCATAAAAAACTCTGTGAGCTCCTTGGAAGAGAAATAGGTGGCATTGTCTACAACAATTTTTGTGGTATTCCAAAATGAACAATGATATTCTCCTTGATGAAGTTGCAGACTATTTCAGAGTTGGCTTGCTTGGTTGGGATGGCTTCCACCCATTTAGTGAAGTAATTAGTTGTAGTGAGTACATAAGTATGCCCTGCACTAGAATGAGGATTTAGAACACCAATAAAATCTAGCCCCCATTGCTGAAATGGTTCTTCAATCACCACAGGCTGAGTGGCAATGCAACTAGTTGTGGCTTTCCAACAAATTGTTGGCATGCTTTGCATTTGGAAACCCAATCTGAGTGTCTGCAAAGATGGAGGGCCAATAATATCTCCCTCTGAGGATCTTATGTGTGGTGACCATTGTTGAGAAATGTCCACCACAAGCTTGATCATGATATGCCCTGAAACTTTTCTTGTTGCTCCTTATCTACACACCTGAGGAAACAACCATCTAGGCCTCTCTTGTAAAGTGCATGATTCAGATCACAAACTTGGCTGCCTTTAGCTTGAGTGTCCTTCTTTGTTTGTAATCAAGATGAGGAGGGAATTCTCCATAAGTGAGTAGTAAGCAATGTCAGCATACCACTCATCAGTAGTGGTGACAAAGAGCACTGTGGACTGTCTCTGAACAGGTTGAGAAAACACCATATTTTTCTCTCCCTTGAGCTTTGAGAGCTTCATCTTCAGCAATCAGCTTGCACAAACCATTTCCTCTTACCAGATTAGAGGGTCTAATCTCCAAGTCATACTCTTGGGTCTTTGCAATCCAACTTCCTCTCTTAGCCCCAGGATCTTGTTGAGTCAAAATGGACTTGATTGCACTTCCAAGGACCATCACCACTGTATGGGAATTGAGAATGTAGAATCTGAAACTTTTAACAACTTTGACCATTGCGTAGGCATGTTTCTCAATTGGTTGTACTTTAGCTCATGATTTTTCAAAGGACAACTCATGAAAGCAATGGGTGCTTCCAAACCTTCATCATTTTTTGAACAAGGACAGAGAGAGTGTATGTTCTGATGCATAGCAATACATGATGAACTCCTTGTTGAAATCTGGAGATACAAGAGTTGGAGCTTTGGCAATGGCTTTCTTGATCTCCTCAAATGTTGTTTTTCCTTCCTTATTCCACTTGAAACTTGCTTGAGGCTTCATCATGGAAGTTATATGCTTAGTCAGTTTAGAAAACTCAGGCACAAAATGATGAAGGAAGTTTACCTTTCCAAAGAATGAATGAACTCCCTTCTTGTTGGTTGGTAAGGCTAGTGCTTGGATAGCTCTAACCCTCTCAGGATCAATGTGTGCTCCATGTTTGTTCACAATGTGTCCCAACAACTTACCTTTGTGACTCCAAAAATGCACTTCTTTGGATTTAGAGAAATGCCATGTTTCCTACACCTTACAAGGACTTGCTCCAAATGACTGATATGATCTCCCTCCTCTTTGAAAAAACCATGAGGTCATCAAGGTAAATGACAATGCAATGTTTCAAATCTTTGAAGGCCAAGTCCATTGCTCTCTGGAAAGTGGCTCAGCATTGATCAAGCCAAAAGGCATTCTGTTGTAGGAAAAAGTGCCCCAAGGTGTTGTGAAGGTTGTTTTTGTTGCAATCTCTCTTACCACCTTGATTTGGTTGTACCCTGAGAATCCATCAAGCAAAGAGAGCATCTCAGATCTAGTGACTTACTTGCAAAATATGATCCATGATTGGAAGAGGGTAGTTGTCCTTGAGAGATGCTGATTCAGATTTTGGAAGTCTACACAAATCCTTATTTCCCCATTCTTCTTCCTTACTGGCACAATGTTAGCCACCCATGTTGAATGGTGGATGGGGAAAATGATTCTAGCATTGAGCATCTTTGTCACCTCTTCTTTGATAACATCAGCAATCTTTGGATTGTAGGGCCTTTTTTTTTCTGAAGGGCTTAGCTCCTTGCTTCAAAGGAATGGAGTGATGCATTTCCTTTGGCTGAAAAGATTTGAGTTCATCATAGGAGTAGGCAGGACATCTGAGTACTTTTTAGTAGAGAAAACAAACTTTCTCTTCTCTTCTGGTGAGTAGCATTTACCAATGTTAACCATCCTTGGATTCTCTAAAGTGCCAATGTTTTCTTGATCAAAATCAGATGGACACCGAGAAGACTATTTTTCTTTCTCTTGGATGAACCTATCATGCTTGTCAAAGAGGTCTTCCAAAGAAACTAGGCCTTTGGGGATTTTGTTTCCTTTTAGTTTGATTACTCCCTCTTCATCAATTCCCTCAATTCCTTCCTTCTCTTCTTTGGGGATTGATTCATGGTGTGGGTTTTCACTTCCTTCAAAGAAAATTATTGAAGTTATCCCTTTGTTCTAAGAAGGCTAGGATCTGATTATCATCATTGAAGAGACTTACAGTGATTTGCATTATCTGGTATGTTGGGTCTGAACACCATCTCAATGGTCACTTTATCCTTGCCAAAAGAAGGATGAGGTGTCACTAAGGAAGTGACACTGCTAGAGAATCAGCCTTTCATTTTCTCCCTAGGGATAGCTTCAATGGAGAATGCATCAAAGGATTCAATGCAGTCCCACACTCTATTTCTATAGTGCCTGAGCCTTGGATTTTTCACCTGATATTGTTGGTGGACCTGCTTCACCACAATCTCTGCATCACCTTTGCATCTCAACTTCTTGATTCCCATGTCCTCTGTTGCATTCATGCCTAAGAGAAATGCTTCATACTCTGTAGTATTGTTTGTATTATCAAATTGCAGCTTGTAGGAAAAAGGATATACCTCATTGGAGGGAGAGTATAATACTACACCAGCTCTGAACCTACTCTGGAATGACTTGCCATCAAACTCCATTGTCCAAATCTGATCTTCTTCTTCCTCCATGAGGAGTGGCAAGTTCTCTTCCTTTTGTGATGTAAGGAAGTAGTTTCCTAGCCCACAATCTTGAAAGAGGATGTTAGCTCTTGGATCATCAGATTTCCTTACTGTGAATTTCATTTTCTTGACTGGCAACAACTTCTTCATTTCTCCTTTCACTGGGATAGTTGTAGATGACCAATCCATTTTTATTTCTCCACCTAGATCTCTGCAAAAACTTCTACTCAAAAACATACCAAAAGATGTTGGGATATGCCACCAAAATGGTCAAGAGTATCTTCTTGTCAGGGTAATCAGCTAGTGCAACCTGAGCATCCTTGATTCTTCCTACCAATGGAACTTGTTTGGATTCCATTGAATAGCATGTGCCATTTACCAGGTCAAAGTGAGGCCAAGAGCATTTGTAAACTTTTTTTGGCATCACATTATCTGAGGCTCCAGAATCTATAATGTAATTGTTCAACTGGAAACCTTTGATGAGAAGTGACAGGTAAAAAGGCTCAACTCTGTTGGTGGTGGAGGCATTGAGGGCTAACATGTTTTGAGAAGGTGGTATGGATGGTGTGGGTAATAAGCCTTTAGAATTAGAGATTTGGGAAGAAAAGAGTTACCACATGGATTGCCTTGATAATCTGTCAAATTGGGTAGGATGTGTTTGTAGGTATTCAATCTCAGAGAGCTGAACTTTGGTTTTGCTTGCATGCTCCACAAAGTCAAATGGAGTTATGGTAGATGAGGAAGAGGTTCCAGTAGTGGATGAGGACTTAAATGGTAGAGGTTTTGTTACTTTTGGTGTTGGGTTCTCCTTTTCAAATGTAGCAATTGGCTTGGAAGGAGAGGTGGGGTGTAGCCTTTGATTGAAATTTAGATGTTCTTGCAGAACCAGTATTTAGAAGAGAATTGCTCTTAACAACTTTTGAGTTGGGAGAAGAATCAGATAACTTACTTGGCATACACAAATAGTGTGATCCTTGACAACTGGTGAATCTGATTTCTCTAGCTGATTCCATGGAAGGTGGTAATGGTGATCCCCTGCTGATGATCTTGTTTAGTGGAGGCTTTGAAGAGCTATCTTCTTTGTTCTTCCTACTCTCAGTTCATAACTGTTGAGGCTGAAACACCATTCTTGGATTGTGCATGAGTGAAAACAACACATGAAAAACTTGGAGCTTCTTCATCACCTTCCTCCTCATCATCAACGTATTCAATCAGGCCATTGTGCATGCCAACCTCTTCAATTTCAAGATAGTTTTCATAGTCATCCATGCTTTCTTCTTCAGTTTCCTCAATGTTTGTTCCTTCTTTTGATTCCCTAGTGTCACAGATGGCATTGACTGGTGGTGCTTCAAGAAATCCTATGAGGAGGTGGAGCAATTCTTGGTCTATCAGGAGGATTTGGTCTCCTTGGAGCATTCCTCATTGTGATTTGTGATAGTTGCTTCTTCAAAGCAACTAGGTCATTTGCCATTTTTTGGAACATTGGATCAGTGGTGACTGAATTTGAACTCTGACCTTTTTGCTTCCCATTTGGTCCTTTCACTTTTCAGAAAGAATTAGATCATCATCAGTCTCAATTACAAAGTCTTGAACCTCCCTCAATGTTCTTGGTTGGGCTCTTCTGAGGAAGAAACCAACTTTCTGGTGAAAAAGCACGATGAAGAACCTTTTCAAGTTGTTTTCAGGGGGTACCACATCTTAGGATCCTTCTTGTCAACCTATTATACCTTGCTACAAAATCTCTCATTGATTCAGAGGTCTCCTTCTTCATCTGAACCAATTGGACCAGCAGATCTGACAAATCTTGTGCTCTTGAACCTATGTTCAAATGCACTTCTTATATCTTCCCAACATGTGACAGATCTTGGGGGCAACATGTAGAACCATTCAACAGCCTTTTCTTGGAGTGACTCCACAAAGAGCCTAACTGAAACATCTTCATCTTCAACTCCCAACACTCCACAAGTAGTGATGAATGCTGCTACATGTTCTTCTGGAGTTGAGAACCATCCCCTTTGAATTTTGGGAAGTTCTTTCTTGAGCCTCTTGGGAGGTCATGAAGTGGTTGTGGAAGAGCAAGTGGACCAGTATTTCTTCCCCATGGTACGTTAGGCCTGTGTTCCTCATGCTCATGATCACCCATTCTATTCTTGTTTCTATCCTCCAGTCTTCTTGCTAAGGCTAGCTTGCTACTGCTGCTCTTTCTTTTGCTTCAATTTGGAGTCTTTCTATTTCTTCAAGTTGAGCCCTTATCTCCTCTTCAACAACTGCCTCTCTTTCAAGCTCTTCAAATGTGGGATCAATTTGTCCTCCAAGCCTCAGTTGTTGGGTGTACCTTCTATCAGCCAGCTTGAAAGTTTATGCTCTTCTCTGGGGTGCTGGAATTTGTCTCTGCCTTTCCAATTGACAACACGTTCCTCTTCAGGTCTAGAATCCTTATGGAAATGAAGTATTGATTGACACTTTGTCTATTATGCCAAATAGCTTCTCTCAGATCAGAAGCAATGTCTTCTTGGATGTGAAAGAGTAAATCAGGTCTCTCAATAGGAGGATTTCCTAGAATAGCCATGATTTACATCCATGAAGTTTGTGTGATTATTCAATCTCAGAAAATTTTTCTTTCTAGAATATTTTTTTGTATTTTATGACCTTGAGGTCATTTTTAGGTGCAGATGTTACAAAATCTACCCCACGGTGGGGCCAAAAAGCTATTGGTGAGAAAATTTGTCTTGTGGACAAATTGGTGGGTTTCAAGCCAACACTATGGGAATCTAAGTCCCTCTACTTGAATGGTGCAGCTTCCGTATGTGCATGCGTGAAAAAGTGGATTTCAATGGTGGCCTTTTGACCAGAGATCCAACAAGGGGCACTCCATTGACCCTGTGGCAAAGCTAGCAATTTCTCACTAGAGAAGAACTTTTTGTCGAGAAGGGGAAAGGGAGTGAGAATGGAGATAGGAGAAACTAATGTTGTGAGTAGAATATCAGATGCCCACACACATTAATTAGAAATTTCATTTACATGCATTTATAATAGAAGAAAAACAAATCCATAGGAGAAGCTACAAGACCGAATGAAACTCATTGGTCACAAAGTACCAATTAATTCCTCAATCAAAGAGGCAAAAATTCCTTCTTTTTATTATTGAAGCTTGAGAAGAGTTTGTACATAGCTTGAGAATGGAAGAAATTTGAGGAAGAAGAGAAAATAGAAGAAGAATGGCATTTTTTTGTCTTTTCAGGTACAGAGCACTCTGGTCTTTTGAAAAAATCAATCGCCACCCTTGGAATGACGTCGAGAAGCCATTATATCCTTTTCCAAAATGGTTACAATCTTTACAAATCCTCGACATGCCTTTTCAAATTCCTTTGTTGTGAAGAAAATGCTCATGGTGGGTTAAAAACCAGATCTTGCAAAGCAACCATTACATTTGATTTTCTAGTTTAAATATAGACCATTTGATTTGCTCCTATAGCTTTGAAATCGGGCCGTCCACGTGGTAGGAAGGGATTGGAGTGGTTATGGGGGAAAGCCCTTTGCATTTTGTGATTTTTTAGAGATTTGGCAATTTGGAACAAATTGGCCCGCACCCCCACTTTGACTTTTCAACTTAGACACGTGGCACCTTCTGATTGGAAATGGGGTCATGGCCCTTTTCTCAACATTTTAACCTTTTTTGGAAAAAGGCTCAAAAACTCAATTTCTCTCCCGGCCCATTCTTCCACTTTGAATTTTCACATGTGGGTCTTCACCTTTGATTTTTTTCCTATGGGCTTCAACTTTGAATTTTTCCCTTTAAAGCTTTAGGATCGGGGTCATGTGGTCACTTTTTAACTTTTAAACCTTTTTGGAAAAAGGCTCAAAAACTCAAATTTCTCCTCCTCTGACCCGCTGCTCTCGACTTTGACTTAGGACATGGTGGCACATTCACCTTTGACTTCTCTTGATTGGAACTTTGACTTTGGGCTTGATGACTTTTCTCAACTTTTTAACCTTTTTTGGAAAAAGGCTCAAAAACTCAATTTCTCTGATGGCCCGCTTCCGCTTGACTTTCACATTTTTTTGAATTTTTTTTGGTGGAGTTCCTTTTTCCTTTTGACTTTTTTTAGAACTTGCTCAAAAGCCCAATTTTTCCCTTTTCCCAAACTTTTTTTTGCAAAAGGACAAAACTTCACTTTTTCTCACGATGCCTTTTCACAATTTGACAATTTCAGCTTTTTCAATTAAGTGTCCTGCTTTTTGGGTCCCAAGTGTCCCTCGATTGAACTTAACTTTGGGACAAAAACTTCCACTTTTTTACTTAATTGAAATTTTCAGCTTTTGGGTCCCAAGTGTCTGACACAATTGAACTTGTGCATGCACTTGGGACAAAAACTTTCACTTTTTCCACTTTTTGAACCAAAATCGGAAATTTGATTTTTGGGTCCGTGGGGAAAATTTACCATTTTTGCCAAAAGTGACCAAAAGTGTTAAGTTCACAAAAAATCCCATTCCTCCCCATCCAATAGGATCTGACCATGTACCTACATTCATTGGGGCCAAAATTTGATGGGAAAAGACACCCATCATCCTGACTATGGGAAAAATACACAGAGGAAGAGAACTTCATCATTTTGAGTCCAATTTTTGAATTTCCTTCGTGAACCAGAGGCATGGAGGCAAAACAATGATTTGATGACCTAGGCCATAGAAAGTGAACAATTTCGATCAAAAAGGAGATTGTAAAGAGGATATTTCGTGTGCATCAGACCAGGAGATGGAGAATTTCTCAAAATGAGCAAAATAGAGATTTAAACAACACTAGGGCATGACTTTTGCTAATAGTATGTTGAGCATGTTTTATTCTCCTTGCAGGGTTTGAATTTATTGTGCTCCATGGAAATGGTGGTTTGAATGTTGTTTTGGACTGTGGTACTCATGTATGCCCTCTCCTTCATTTTCTTCCCATTTTCACTCATTTAAAAGTTGTGTTCCCTTTGTTCTTAGTGTTATCACATATATTTAGTATTTATGTTTCACGCATCTCCTTTTCACCCCGATCCCTTTGAATCATATAGTAGAGTTAGATAGTTGCATTTCCTTTCTTAGGAGTAGTTTGACATTAGGAATAGGTAGAGGAACTATCCCTCTTTGGAGGTATGTCTCAGTTTAAGTCCCAAAGCTTGGAGACAGTCCCATGTTTCCTTAAATCCCTATATCACTTTTATTTGGCACTGGGTGCAATTTTGAACTCCAACAGTTCAGCACACCCTGTGGGAGCCTTGAAAGCTTTATTTTCAGTATTTTACTAAGTTTTTGTGTGTAACTTAGTAATTTCTAGCCATTAAAGGCTTATTTCTACACATCTGGTGAATCCTAGCATTCTATTTACTAGTTTCAGCAGTGTTAGTGCCTCCATTTCATGAGAAGGATATCAGAAAGTTCAAGAACAAGAAAGAAGGATATTTTGATTGCTTACAACTATCACCAAGGAGAATAAGAAGAGGCAGATCAGTTTAGATATCACCATCACCACCAAATAGAACTCTCTCTACTCCACCTTATGGTAGGCCTTTCTTGTTGTCTTCTAGAGTTCTATAAACCATCTCATTAATGGCAGCACAAAGGAATTTACCCTTTGTTAGCTTCAATAGTGGTAGTCCCTCATCTCTTCCTACTCAACATGATACATCAATAACTACACTCAAAAGTATTACATACTTTACTAGAGAGAATCCATTTATCCCTACTTAGCACATTCAAGATGTTGTAAATGCATGCTTTGTTCACCTAGTTACCAAGGATAATGTAGTAATTAGGCTACTAGATTCTTCACTCAAAGGTAAAAACTCAATGATACAAAATCTTGAGACTGCCTTTATTACCAACTAGGATGGACTTGCATGCCATTGTAGACACCTGAAAATTTGCACCTTCATCTAATAAATTTATTGTCCCTTATCCTAATTCATATCCCCTTCATTTTATTTACCTCACGTAAATATCCTTTCTACAACTATCAAATCCCACTTAACCACTTAGAATCATCTTTAAATCAAAATTAAATAAGGACAAATCACACTTAACATATTTCAAAACCCCCTTAACCATCACACCTTGATCCCAACAAATTAATAAACTATTTACCCAAATCCCAACCAAAACAACTTCATTTGGAAGTGGTTTTAACCACTTTTCCACCCCAAATCTGGAGGAAACCGGATTGCCAACGATCAGGTAATCAATATCGATTATAAATACAATTTTTTTAGCCTCCTTCCAAGATCCTCAACTTTGAACCTCAAGCCTCTACTTTTAGATTTTTTCCTCCAAAGATCTCCGCACATCATCACTTAACACAAAAATATCAAAATTATCATTGAGAATCATTATCAACTTGCATTAAGCATTTTCAAAGGAACTTCAGAGCTTCTATGGATTATATTTCCACCATTAAAGTTGTATATTGCACCACCATCTCGGGACATCTTCCAATGAGATTTGAGACTTATTTTATCTCCATTACAACCTCCAGGTACCTCTTGTATGTTCATTTATATCTTTTTCATTATTTTTCAGTCAAAAAACAAACCGAACGTTAATCGAAACTTCAAACATTTAATTTTATTAAACTATCAAAATCACCCAAATCGCCGCGATTCCTATCAAACTCACCTTTTGTTAAATTTTATCAAATTTTATCAATATTTCATATATGTTTCTATGATGCTTGTTTCTTCTAACATGTCTATAAGCATGGCTCTCTATTAGATGGCAATCCCTAGTCAATTATATGAAATCACCAACATCCACTCTCTACCGATAGTTTGACACCTTTTATGGGAACAATACAACCTTCTAAACGATCTAACACTTTGTGCCATCCGATACACACTGACGAATAACTAGAGGACATCATTGAGTTTCTCTAAGATATTAGAAGTCAAGGAATTTTGGAACGATTATTTCGAGTGCATTCGCATCACATCCACACTTGCCTGGGCCACATTTGAAGTTGAACATGACTTGTCATTTGATCTTAAATTCTAATCATACCTATCTCTTATCTCATACATATTTATCTTGTATCCATTCCAAACATGCATACCTAAACATTCTAGCATGCTTGGTGGGATGCTAAGTCCCTTATTTGATTCATTTAAATTTCAAAATTTTCACATCTAGGTTTTCTACTCTGTAATCACTAGCAATTTGATTAATCGTCAGCGATCAGGTGAATTTCCATCAATTTAGTCAATCACCGACAATTTCTCTAAGTTATTTTGATTACTCAGCATTCATCCTTCTAACCCCTATTTTTTGTTGTTTTCTTAGTTTCTACTAACCCTTTCTTGTGGGTTGTTGTTTTGGAGGCTTTTTGCTTGCTAGATTTCTATATTGCTAAAAAAATGCAAAAAAATTAAAAAGTGTTGTCAAGGTGAGTCCTTTTCCTTCTTTTTACTTTTTGTATTGCATCTTTGTTTATCCTGTCCTCATCGAAATCAACCTTTTATTTTGGATTAAAATGAACATTACATACTACTTGATCATATAGTTTTAATTAGGAAGGTTAATTGATTGAATTCACTTGATTCTTCCCCCACACACAACCAAACCACATCAAACATCAAACTTGCATCAAATACTCCTACCCAGGTGTTAAAATATTGGGATTTCATCACCCAATAGGAAACTAACTCGGTGTTCTGACCGAGTATAAATAATTAGTTGTCGATATATTGGCTAAGTACCTAACTCCCTTATCATTGTGGGACCGTGAAGTGAGGGGTAGGCCCCAAAACTAGGTCCCATACCGGTACCAACACATAGTTGAGCCTCACATACCTTTGGGTATATCAAGGATGCCAGACCTTAAACAATCTTGAAACCAGCCATAGACAACCATTTCCTAGGACCCCATCATCCATTTTACACATTTCACCTTTCTTAATTAATTCAAGATAATCTAAAAATTTGTTTTGATTAATTTGTCTATTTTTTGTAATCAACCCACTTAGATATCTTTCATTTCTTAGGTGATTTTGTGTTTGTTATCATGGTACTTACCAGACAACTATCCCGTATCCAAACATCAAAAACATGTCCACCCCATTTCAATAATCTACACCATTACCTCATCAAATTCCATAACCTCAACCAATCATAGATCCAAATCAAGAAGTATCCACTCCTCATTCTAAAAACCAACAAATTTGGGATGAGGAAAATCAACGTTATAATGAAAGCATCCAAAAATCCTTTTAGATTTTGTACACCTATTCCATCATCATACCTCTCATCTATCTCGAGATAGAAAAGTTAGAACAACCACATTCTCCTAGCTCTCAATCTACGTCATATGAAATCCTGAACCCACTAGCCCTCACTTCTTTGATAGTGATGACCTTGTATTTTCGAGAGATTTTAGATTCAAACCTTTTGGCCCTTAATGCTTATCTTGAAACTAGGGGTTTCGACTCCAACCATCAATACGAACCGCCTCCTTATATTCCGGATCCTTCGTGTGGTTTTGTCATCTTATTGATCCAAATCAACAAATTGCTCTTCAACAATTATATTCATATCCACCTACTAATCAGCCTGAAACATCTAATGGTATGTATTTCATTACCATTTTTAAATCTCTGTATGATTTCTTCACAAGATACATCCATCCAACATCCCACATCCTCATCCGATCCTTCTACGGCTCCACACCTCTTCAAAAAAATAATCATACTTCCTCATCCACCCCTTTAACATCCTCAGTCATTTAGACACCTCCCATAAGTTATGTTTTCATTTCCATCACTATATCTTAGCCACCTAATTCTCAACAAAACACCAATCCTGTTCAAAACATCACTATGTCCATTCCCGCATCTAAACCTTTAATCAACACTAATGCCATTGCTAGCACTCATCCTATTTCGTACAATATTCTATCCCTCTTATCTCAAATCATATACCACAACCATCATAACCACTCATTTCCATACCACAATCTATTCCTCTTCAGAACATCCCACAACAAGCACCATCTTCTGTTTCTTCTTCAATACCCTTCCAACAACCATCCAGGATATTCACAATCCCTTACCTATACATCTGTTCCTTTCCAACATATCCCAGCCATCATAGCCTCTTATTAACACATCTATTCCCATCCCTTACCAATATATTTAGTTTTCATAACCCTTGGTGTCTTAACCTACTTATAACATCCCTACTAGCATTCCGTATCAACAAAATACCCCTTATCATCAACAATATCATCATGCCCACAACCTAGCTAGTTCTCATTTAATCAACCTAGCTCATCTTCACAACAACCATCATGACCAAACCCTCTTCAAGCTCTCATGAATAGAATATCCAACCTTGAATTTGTTATCCAATTTTCCCCTCGAGCAAAAGTGAATAAACACGACCTTGCACACTAAGAAAATGGAGGGATTGATTCAGTCATGGGAGCTTGCATTTTGAGGTTGGCCAAATAGGTTAAAGTAGGTTGAGCATTACAGAGAAATTAGGAAATGAAGAAGCTCGATGTCTAAATTTTGGACTTCAGAGGTTGGGCCTTTCAGAGGTAGGAGAATCGGGTAAAAACAAGAAAAGACCTGAAAGTCTGAAAAGGCTTGGGGGTGTTTCAGGTCAACTCCCTTTCGAGATTCAATGGCATCATAGATCGGAGATGTCGCAGTCTGAACTCCGAAGTCTGAATTTTAGACTTCAGAGGTTCAGAGGTTTGGAAGTTTCATGTGCCCAAATGGTTAAAACTCGAAAATTTGAACCCCGAAACACAAACCTCAAATTCCTAAAAACCCAAATCCCAAAATCCTGAAACCCTCAAAATTACAAAGGTATGAAATCCAAAGTCTGAATTTTGTACTTCAGGGTTTCATAGTTTTGGAACCTTTAACCCCACCAGTTTGAAAAATCACAACTCGAATTCCAAAACCCAAAGTCATAATTTCAGGACTTTTGACTTTAGGAGTTTTGGAGGTTTCACATGCCCTACTAAATGAACAGTAACATCAACCACCAAATTTAAAATGCCCAAAATTCCAAAATTTTGGATTTCGGAGGTTGCGAGGTAATTTCAAATTCCAAAAAGAAAAGATCAACCACCTGCATTTATTGCAGAATGGCACCCCATCTTCAAATGGCCATAACTTTTGATTGGGAGCTCAAATTTTCACAAGAAGGGACTTTTTGGAAATCTCTCAATGTTTTTTAGATTTCTAACCTACCAAAATGATGAGGTATATGCTCCTTTCTTTCATAATAGGGAAAAGTACATGGATGCATGGATTTTGCAGTGGCACCCATAATTGTTGCGTAGGAGAGTTTAATGAATTTTTGGGTGGTTGAAGCAAAATTTTAAACTTCTTGTTAGGATATAAGGGATTAAATATGCGGAATAATCCCTCATCGCAATATAAGTAGAAACTAATATGAAAAAAATATTACAGATCTCAAATAAAATTATAGAATAAAATAACACAACACAAAGAGAAAGTATTTAACATGGTTCACCCAATTTGGGCTACATCCACCAAGAATCACTCACTCAGATTTTATTACAAGCCACCACTCTCTCAATACAATACCCATATCTGTTTGGAGCTATGCTCAACAAACTCTATAGAATTCACACCTGAATTCAAAACACATCTACAATGTTTTTATATTACCTACCATATGCACAAAACCATATAAATAGACAACTACTTAAGCAGTTTTACAAAATTGTGGGTATCAAAACCATGGGAAAAAACCGTCCCATAAACCTATGGGTCAAAATCCTACCCATATGAGAAAAGCACATTTCTCGGTATATCGGGCACGTTTTAAGGCCAAAACGTACCCCTACTACTGGCTCGGCCCGGCCTTGAACCCCGGCGAGACAACTATGGAAAGTGTATAATACTCTTAGTGTATAGTCTTCAACACTTTCTCACATGAAAACAAGATCCACAACCTAAAAATCTTCCACTTACAAACCAGTTTTCCTCTCGAACAAGCTTCTCAACCCTTCATTAGTTTCGTGAAGATCAACCAAAGCTAAACACTGACTTCATTTTTTCCCTTGTGACCACCTTGGTCATCATGTCTACAGGATTTTGAATGGTATGAATCTTCTCCAGCTTGAACTTCTCTTCCTCCAAAGTTATCATGATGAAATGGTACCTTAACTGTATATGCTTTGTCCTAGAGTGGAAAGAAAAGTTCTTAGCTAGGTGTATAACACTCTGACTATCACTATGCAACTTTCCTTCCTCCTGCTTATGCCCCAACTCCTCAAGAAATTGTTGTAACCAAATCATTTCTTTACTTGCCTATGTGGTTCATAAAGCCACCAACTTCTATAGTCATGAAATCCAACTCAACGTTGTCCCACCTACAGTGTAAACATAACCTGTCGTGCTCCTCCTTCTATCTACATCTTCAGCCATATCTTAATATACATAACCACACAAAGTGGTGTCCGATCCACTATAGCACAAAATTATCCCCATGGTCTCTCTCAAATCTTGAAGGATCCACTTTACTTCCGCGGTGATCTCTACTGGATCATGCATAAATCTACTCATCGCTCCTCTTTTGTATGGGCAATATCAAACTGGTACACACCATGGCATACATCAAGCTGTCAACCAGTTGATGAGTAAGGTACCTTGGACATCTAGTTTCTCTCCTTCTCTTTCTTGGGATGATGCTCCTTTGATAACTTGAAATGGCACACAAAGGAGTCCCAACTAGTTTAGCATCCTACATGTTAAACCTCTCAAGACATTCTTAATGTACTCTTCACGAGATAAAGTCAGCTTAGTTCCTTCCTATCCCGAGATATCCTAATACCAAGGATTTTTTTGGTTGCCCCCAAATCCTTCATAGCAAAGGTTTAACTTAGCTACTTCTTGAGTACTTTTATTTCTGCTGACCAACATGTCATCCACATACGAGACAAAGGATAATATAAGCGCCATCCTCAAATTTCTTTGTATACACGTAATGGTCGAATGACATCTAATATAACCTTGCTCCTGTCAACATTAAAATTTTCCTTCGTAATTTCTATTTTATTAATGTCTGTATTAGGAATAGGATGTTGTTAAGTATAATTAGTAGTGGCATCCAATAGAAGATAACGGCGTTGTCGGTATGATGCACTTGATAAAGTAGAGTATGGTAATAGTCAAAGTACAAAAGGAATGTTGTGGTAAAAGTAAATATTTTCGTAAGTAAGCTTGGTCTCAGTAATCTTAAAATGTCAAAGTTGGGGTAAGTAGAGAAGCAAGGTCTACATGATTAGGAATTATAAATATTATATTTTTAATAAGGACAAGGAGTGATGTCATAAATATTTTGTGTATTTTATTTTAGAAAAGTCTAAAAGGTGAACCCATGTGAGATGATAAGGTTTATCTTATCTTAGAAGATAAGCCTACATGTAAAGGCAAGAGTTTAGGCATGGAATATGATTGGCCGGAAGAGATTTCCTATCCTATCTTAGAGATAGGATGGATAAGCAATTCCTATAAATAAAGAGGCCACCCCCTCATTTAGCATAGAGAGAAGTAGTGAAAAATATTGTATGAGTAAGTGTGTAAAGGAAACCATCATTTAGAAGGTGTGTTAAAGAATCCATTGTGAAGTTTCTCCCATAGTTATTGTTGGAAGGCAAGTGAAGTCAGTAACACTTGAAGTACCTCATGGGTGAGATTGTAACAATTTCATGTTGATATTATAATTTACACTTATATTTTACAATTTTTCATCATTCCTTCGTATCATAGTCTATGGTATTCTTGTGTTATGTTTGTTGTTGTGTTTCCAGATTACATCCACCAAACTAAAGGTTGTGCATTAGTAAATAATCATAGCACGAGGAGTTCCGGTGGAGAATTATCATAGTGCCAGATTGGTGATGACATTTTGGTTTCATTCAGGGATCATTCCTCGTTGGTGGATTTTCGGAGAAATATTCCCCTTAGTCAAAAATCATTTGGAGGGTAACCTTGTTTTTACTGTGCATAGTAGTTACCATGGTAAAGTCACTTTTTACCATGAATAGTATTTACCACAGTAACTTCACTTTTTACCATGAATAGTGTTTACCACAGTAAAGTTAGTTTTTACCGCAGTAAGTCAAGTTTTACCGTGGTCATTCCTATTTTACTGTAGAAAGGTGTAAAGTCACTTTCTATTGTAGTGAGTCCAATTATTTGTGCACACAAGTCTTACTGATTGTACTTGTGAATTGGTATTTCACTGTGGTTACTTTTTAAAATGGGGAAGATTCCTATTTTTTTAGCCCAATCTAATGAAGATGTTTCCTCTTTCATTCAAGAGTTTAAACGATCTTGTATTTGTAATGGCCTCATAAGAAGGGAACAATGGACTAAATTTTTTCCTACCTTTTTGGATGGTTCAACTCTTAGGTGGTTTGAAACACTAGGTGATAATGTGAAAAATTCATGGGATTTATTAACTGAAAGTTTTCTTGAAGAATTTGGTGAACAACAAAAATATGCAGATCTCATGATCGATATCACAAAGCTATCCCAAGGAGAGAAGGAGAAGATAAGGGATTATCATGCTCATGTTCTAGAGCTAAGGAGGAAGCTCGATGCCTAGATCCGGAAGGAAGGATTAGCGGATGGGTTGATGAATGGCGTGGATAATCTCTTCTATAAGCACTTCATTCTTGGGATGAATCCAAAGATCAGACAACGAGTGAAGTATGACCGCCCGACTACCATTGAACAAGAAAAGAAGATTGCAAGAAGGTAAGAAGAAATCATGAAAGAGGAGCCCAAAGAAATTTACTACTAAAGTAGAGCCTACACCAACACCTTTGGTCCAGAATCCACAACCACTCTCGGTGAGTACAAATATTTCTCCTAGTATATCTACTGAGTATCAAGATCTACTCAGGAAGATGGGCCAATTAACTATTAATCTTCTTCAAGGAAAGAATTTAGTTCTTAGGGAGGAGATAGAGGTCCAAAAAAAATATATTTATGAAGTTGTATGTTATGGTTTTCATAAAAGGGTCATTATAAGTATAATCGTCTAGATAGAGCTTCTACATCATGTACAAGAGATAATGATAAAGAAAAGCACTGTGAATTCTTTTGATGTAGTAGATAAGAGTATAAATAATGAAGTAGATGTGTTTGTAACAAAAAGAAAGAAAGAAAAAGATAACCAAGATGGAAATGATCCTAAGAAGATGAAAGGAGAAACTAGTAAGAAACATAGGAGAAGAAAGTTGGGTGTGCAGGATTTTCTGATTTCACAGGGACAAGGACCATACTTCATCTTAAAAGATCTGTCCAAAAGGCTGCAAATATTACATATGGTCAACTCTTGGCTATGTCTTTTGAGAAGAGGTGGGAGCTGCAAAGTGGACTCAATGCTCGACAAAGGAAGGAGGTTGAGGTCCCTGTTTTGGAGGCAGAGGCGGATCCCTACGCTCCACAAGCTAAGGTATTATGTAATGGTATTTCAATTCATGATGTCTTAGTTGATGGAGGTGCTGCAGTTAATGTAATGACCGAGTTTGTAATGAATATGTTGGGTTTAAAAATTGATCGCCCCTCAACACTTATGTTAAGGTCATTAAATAAGGGAAAAACTAAACCAGAAGGTGTTGTTTCAAATGTGGCAATATCTGTTATGGGTGTTGTATGTGTGGTAGACTTTTAGGTGATGAAAAATAGTATTGTTGTGTACCCAATGTTGTTGGGAAGACCATGGCTAAGGAGATTTCATACAAGAAACTACTAGAATGAAGGTTTCATGACACTTGGACATGGTAGAGAGAGGGTGAAGATAAATGTGATCCCTCGGCATCATAAGGCAGAACCTGTGGATTCAAGTGATGAAACTAATGATTGGACATCCTTTGATTACTCTAGTACCAGTGAAGTGGACACAAAAGATGAAGAAAGTGAGGTTGATATTTCGGTCATGGATATCCTTCAGTCACACCGACTCATGAACCCATAAAATTATCTGAAGAAGAAATTGATGATCGTATCCAACAAATAAATATTGGTGATCTTTGTGATGGAGAGTGAGAAGGAATGCTACCTACAACTCTTTCGAATGTACATACACCTATTCACTTTTGATTGCAAGGAACTCGTCAAGTAAGTTGGGTAGAACATTCTATTGAGCTAGTAGATGGTGTTAAGCCCATAAAGCAAATGCCATATATAATGAATCCTAATTTTTCCAAGACTGTAAAAGAAGAAATAGATAAGTTGCTTGATGCAGGATTCATATTTGTTGTGGAGAATTCAGAATGGGTTTCTCCCATTGTGATCTCAATAAAAAAGAATGGGAAGCTACACATTTGTGTTGATTATAGGAAGCTTAATAAGGCAACAAAGAAGGATCATTACCCTCTTCCATTCTCAGATCAGATCTTGGACGAAGTAGCTAGCTAGGAGTGTTATAGTTTTGTTGATGGATATAGCGGATACAACCAAGTTCGTATAGTAGAGAAATATCAGCTGAAGACCACATTCACCACTCCTTGGGGAATGTTTGCTTATAGAGTTATGTCTTTTGGGTTGTGTAATGCTCCAACAACGTTCCAGCGCTTGATGAATAGGGTGTTTGAACCCTACATTGGGAACTTCATCAGAGTATTTCTAGATGATTTTTACATCTATGGGAGTAAGATGGACCACCTGCACCAGATGGAGACAACATTTCAAAGGTTAGATGAAGCACAAGCCTCACTAAACCCTACAAAGTGTGTCTTTGGATGTTCTAAAGGTGTTTTGTTAGGGCATGTTGTATCCAGAGATGGTATTGGTACTAATCTTGATAAAGTTTCAAAAATCAAAGAGTTACCATTTCCTATGAATAGAAGTAAGTTGAGATCATTTTTAGGCCATGTGGGTTACTATAGAAGGTTCATCAAGAATTTCTCAAAGATTGCACAGCCACTAACTCAGTTCTTGAAGAAGGATGTTACTTATGAACCAATAAATAAGGCACATGAAGCTTTTGAACAATTGAAGGAAGCTTTGGTGTCTTCACCTGTTTTAAAGAATCCATATTAGAGCAAGCCATTCATTGTGTATACTAATGCCTCAGATGCAGCACTAGGAAGTACTCTGAGCCAAAAAGATGAAAATGGGAATGATCATCCAGTTTACTTTGGGAGCAGACAAATGAGAAGTGTTGAGGTAAATTATACTGTAACTGAAAAAGAGGCTCTAGCTATCATTTTTGTTGTAAATAAATTTATAAATTACTTGCTAGGGTAGAAATTTATAGTTATAACAAACCATCAGGCTCTAAAATATATTATAAATAAGCCTAACCCATCAGGGAGGATAGCAAGATGGATAATTTTGCTACAAGAATTTGAATTTGATATTATAGATAGGCTAGGAAAGAAGCATGTCAATGTAGATGCACTCTCTCGAGCCTATGATGGTTTAGGTTCATCTTGTGATGATGATGATTTCCCATATACAACATTGTTATCCCTTGACACAATCCCTAGTGAATACATAGATATTTAGAATTATCTGAATGAATTCAAGTTTCTTAATGGTGCCAATGCAAAGACTAAGAGGAAGATTACTCAAGCCAGTCGTCCATATTCTATTTTGCATGGAGTATTATTTTGAATAGGACCTGATGGACAGTACAAGAGGGTAGTTAGACGTGATCAAGGGAAGGAGCTGATAGAAGAATTCCACAATGGTACATGTGGAGGACACTTCTCTGGATAACTTACAACAAGAAGGATCTTGGATGCAGGTTATCACTGGCCCACTCTTTTTAGAGATTGTTATAATTATTGTAAGACATGTGATATTTGTCAAACACATGGTAACCGTAAGACTTCATCAGCTCCATTATGCCCTATTCTTCCACTTGGTCCCTTTGAAAAGTGGGGAATAGATATTGTAGGTCCACTTCCAACTTCCCCACACCAAAATAAGTATATTGTAGTTGCCACAAATGACTTAACCAAGTGGGTTAAAGTTAGGCCATTGAAAATAGCTTCCATGGATGAAGTGGAAAGGTTCATATATGAACGCATTGTCATCAGATTTGGTTGCCCATTAGAAATTGTAACATATCAAGGAAGCCACTTCATTAATGAGGTGGTAGAAGCCCTAGTCAAAAAAAAAAATTCTATTAAGCACAAGAAGGCAACAACATACAAGCCAAACAAAAATAGCGGGTGGAACGATTATTTTTGTGTTATGTCAAATTCTAACAAAAGATGCAACCTTGCAGGTACATAAATGGGATAAAAGGATTCATGCAACATTGTGGGCATATAGGGCAACATCAAAGTCAACAAAAGGATACTCCCCATTTCAGTTGGCTTATGGCATTGATCCAGTTATTCCTATTGAGTTTGATATTCCCACTGTGAGAGTTATGAAAAAGGAAAGGATGGATGAAAGTGATTCAGTAAAAGAAAGGTTGGTGCATCTTCATTTGCTAGAGGAAATGAGGGAAATAGTGAAGGATACAAGCTATAAGAAGAAAATGAAGCAGAAGGAATACTTTGATCAAAAGATCCGTTGGTCTCCATTTCATGTGAATGACTTGGTTCTAGTCTATAATTCCAGATAAAAAAAAGAAGGCAGAGAAAATTTCTTCCCAAATGGATGGGGCCCTACAAAATAGCAGCTGTGCATGAAAATGGTACATATCGACTAGAGGAATTGGATGGCACTCCCATTACGAAATGGGTCAACCACGACAAGTTAAAGATTTTCTAAGCACCATAATAGTCTACTCGAGGATGGAGTAGAAGCTAGGAAGGGGGAAAATGTTGACATTAAAATTTTCCTCCATAATTTCTATTTTATTAATGTATGTATTAGGAATAGGATGTTGTTAAGTATAATTAGTAGTGGTGTCCAATAGAAGATAACGGTGTCGTCAGTACGGTGCCGCCAATAAAGTAGAGTACGGTAATAGTCAAAGTACAAAAGGAATGTTGTGGTAAAAAGTAAATATTTATCGTAAGTAGTCCGGTAATGTTAAAATGTCAAAGTTGGGGTAAGTAGAGAAGTAGCGTCTACATGATTAGGAATTATAAATATTATATTTGTAATAAGGAAAAAGAGTGATGTCATAAATATTTTGTGTATTTTATTTTTAGAAAAGTCTAAAAAGGTGGAACCCATGTGAGATTATAAGGTTTATCTTATCTTAGAAGATAATCCTACATGTAAAGGCAAGAGTTTAGGCATGGAATATGATTGGCTGAAAGATATTTCCTATCCTATCTTAGAGATATGGTGGATAAGCCTGAATTCCTATAAATAAATAGGTCACCCCCCTCATTTAGCATAGAGAGAAGTAGTGAGAAATATTGTATGAGTAAGTGTGTAAAGGAATCCATCATTTAGAAGGTGTGTTAAAGAATCCATTGTGAAGTTTCTCCCATAGTTATTGTTGGAAGGCAAGTGAAGTCAGTAACACTTGAAGTACCTCATGGGTGAGATTGTAACAATTTCATGTTGATATTATAATTTACACTTATATTTCAGATTTGTCATCATTCCTTCGTATCATAGTCTATGGTATTCTTGTGTTATGTTTGTTGTTGTGTTTCCATATTACATCCACCAAACTAAAGGTTGTGCATTAGTAAATAATCATAGCACAAGGAGTTCTCGGTGGAGAATTATCATAGTGTCAGATTGGTGATGACATTTTGGTTCTATTGTAGGGACCATTCCTCGTTGGTGGATTTTCTAGAGAAATATCCCCCTTAGTGTTTAAGGAAATCATTTGGAGGGTAACCTTGTTTTTATTGTGCATAGTCCCAAGTGCACAATAAAATCTCATTCTACATCTGTCATTCTCAAGGGTTTGTTCACCTTCTCGAGATAGTGAAATATAAATATCCTTCTAATAAAGGTAATCTTCTATCTCGCATCTTCCAAAGACTGAAATTATGCCCATTAAATTTATCAACCCTAGATCTTCCATCATCTGCCATAACTCCCACTCAAGATAAAAAATTCCTTGCGATTCAACACTTCAAACAAACCAAACCAAGCTCTGATACTAATTTTTAGGATGTAAGGGATAAAATATGCAAAATAATCCCTCACAGAATTACAACAATAGAAACTAATATACAAAAAATATTACAGATCTCAAATAAAATTGCAGAATAAAATAACACAACACAAAGAGACAATATTTAACGTGGTTCACCCAATTTGGGCTACATCCACTAAGAATCACTTGCTCATATTTTACTACAAGCCGTCGCTCTCTCAATACAATACCCAGATCTATTTGGAGCTATGCTCAACAAACTCTACAAAATTCACACCCAAATTCAAAACACATCTGCAATGTTTTTATATTACCTACCATATGCACAAAACCATATAAATAGACAACTACTTAAGTAGTTTTACAAAACCATGGGTATCAAAACCATGGGCCAAAACTATCCCATAAACCTATGGGTCAAAATCCCCATATGAGAAAATCACGTTTTTGGTATATCAGGCACGTTTTAAGGCCAAAAAAATTCTCAAGGGTTACCACCCTCGGACCCCGTTTAGTGGCCGGTCTGGCCCCAAACCCTAGTAAGACAACTATGGAAAGTGTACAATACTCTTAGTGTATAGTCTTCAACAATTTCTCACATGAAAATAGGCTCCACAACCTAACAATCTCTCTCTTGGAGACTAGTTTTCCTTTGAGCAAGCTTCTCAACACTTCACTAGTTTTTGTGAAGACCAACCAAAGTTGTACACAGCTTTAGTTTTTCCCTTGTGACCACCTTGGTCATCATTTCTAAAGGATTATGACTGGTATGAATCTTCTCCATCTTGAACTTCTCTTCCTCTAAAGTTGTCCTGATGAAATGGTACCTTAACTATATATGCTTCATCCTAGAGTGGAAAGAAGAGTTCTTAGCTAGGTGTATAGCACTCGACTATCACTATGTAGTTTTCCTTCCTCCTAATTATACCCTAACTACTCAAGAAATTTTTGTAACCAAATCATTTCTTTGCTTACCTCTATGGCTGCAACATACTCGGCTTTTGTGGTTGACAAAGCCACCGGCTTTCGTAGTCGTGAAATCCATCTCACTTTGTCATCCCACCTACAAGTGTGAACAAAACCTATCATGCTCCTCCCGTTGTCTACATCTCTAGTCGTAACCAAATCTACATAACCACACAAATTGGTGTCCGATCCACTATATCACAAAAATGTCCACATCGTCCCTCTCAAATACCGAAGGATCCACTTTACTACTGTCGGTGATCTCTACCGGATCACTCATAAATCTACTCACCACTCCCACTGCATGGGAAATATGAGGCCTGGTGCACACCATGACATACATCAAATTTCCAATCGCTAATGAGTAAGGTACGTTAGACTTTGGTTTCTCTCTGCTCTGTCTTTGGACACTTTGCTCCTTTGATAACTTGAAATGGCTCACAAAGGAGTCCCACCTGGTTTAGCATCCTACATGTTAAACCTCTCCAAGACATTCTTAATGTACTCTTCCTAAGATAAAGTCATCTTACGTTCCTTCCTATCTCGAGATATCCTAATACCAAATATTTTTTTGGTTGCCCCCAAATCCTTCATAGCAAAGGATTAACTTAGCTGCTTCTTGAGTACTTTTATTTCTTGCATGTTTTTACCTGCAACCAACATGTCATCCACATACAGATAAAGGATAATATAACTGCCATCCTCAAATTTCTTTGTATACACGCAATGGTCAGAATGACATCTAATATAACCTTGCTCCATCATGAAGCTATAAAATTTCTTATACCATTGATGTGGAGCTTGTTTCAAGCCATATAAGCTCTTCTTCAGTTTTCACACCAACTCCTCTTTTCCTTTGACCTTATAGCCCTCTGGTTTCTACATATATAGTTCCTCCTCCAAATCACCATGGATAAATGCAGTCTTTACATCAAGCTATTATAATTGCAACTATTCTACTGTAACTATTCCTAGAACAATTCTAATAGAAGTCATTTTTACTACAAGAGAAAAATCTCATCAAAATCTATACTTTTTTCTATGCAAACCCCTTTACCACCAACCGAGCCTTGTATCTTTTCTTGTGTCCTTCTTCCTCTTTCACTCTAAAACACCCACTTGTTCTGTAATGCTCTTTTTCCTTCAGGTAGCTTCACCAAATCCCATGTCTGGTTCTCCATGAGAGCTTGATGCTCCTCATCTATGGCTTGCTCCCACTTCTTCCTAGCATTTACCTACATGGCTTCATCAAATCTCTATGGATCTCCACTATCATTGAGTAATAAATAATAAAGATAAGGAGAAAAATGTTTAGGTTCTCTTCTTACCCTAGTAGACCTCCTCAATATAGGAGTTTGGGGTTCTGAACTCCGATTCATGTGTCACTTTTCCATCCTAAAGATTCTCTACCACTACATATTATTTCTTAGATTCTTCCATGTTTTCCTTCAATCTTAACTGCTTATACATGAATTTAGATTGAATGATTTTCTTGTCCTTAATACTCCAACATTTATATCCAAATTCATCACCACCATAACTAATGAAAGTACACTTTTCTGATTTAGCCTCTAGCTTGGTCCTATCATCCTTGTTTATATAGACAAACACCTCACATCCAAAGACTCTAAGAAATGAATAATCAAATTTCTTACCATACCAAGCCTCCTCAGGTATGCCTCCATCCAAGGAACTTAAGGGTCCTCTATTTATCAAGTACACAGTTGTGCTCACCACTTCTACCCAAAAAGAAAGAGGTAGTCTTGCATTTAACCTCATGCTCCCAACACGTTCGATTATTGGTTTGTTCATCCTGTCTAACACCCCATTCTGAGGAGTTCCTAGAACCATCATTTTCCTAGGGATTCCATTCTTAGAACAATAATCATCAAATTCATTGCTACAATACTCCCCTCCATTATCTCGACTGAGACATTTTAGATTAAAACTCGCTTCATTCTCTACCAAGGCTTTCCATTTAACAAAAGTTTCAAATACATCATATTTGTTTCTAATACAATAAACCCAAACTTTCCTTGTTGCATCATCAATAAAAGTAACATAATAACTTAAACCCCCAAGAGATGATACCTGAGCCAATCCTCATACATTAGAATGCACTAACTCTAACTTACTCTCTTTCTTTGTAGGTCCAACCTTGAGAAACCTTACTTACTTTTGTTTCCCATATATGTAGTCCTCACAGAACTCTAAACCTATTTTTGTATAGCCAAGAAAATCTTCTTTATGATCTCCATGCCCTTATGGCTCATATGACCGAGCCTATAGTGCCACAATGTTGTATCTACTTCTGAAGCCACAAGAATACAAACATTAGTGCTATAAATGGTTAAATACAAGGTTTCAACCTTCTTACCTCTTGCCACCACAAGAGAACCTTTGGTAACCTTCCAAGAGTCCCTTTGTAAATATCACAGTACAACCATCACTTCCCAACTACCCCCGTCGATATCAAATTTCATCTTAATGTAGGCACATGTCTAACATCCTTCAATATCCAAGTATTCCCATTCTACATCTTAACCTGAACATAACATTTTCCAACTATACGAAAAGGCTCATCATCACCAAGAAAAACATGCCCAAAATCTCCTTGAACATAATCAAAAAAATAATGCCTAGTAGCATGGAAAGAAGCCCCCGAATCTAAAACCTAAGATTTAGTAATATTGTGCAAGGAAAGAATCAAAGCATCCTAACATACATTACCCGTTACCACATTTACCTCCTTGTTTTCTTCATGTTGTTTCTTCTTGTCATGAAGCTCCCAACAGTCCTTTACATGCCCAGACTTTCCACAGTGCCAACATACTATCTTGCTTTTGGATTTTGACCTTGCCCAATCCTTTTATTTTCCACGGCTTCCTCTATTCTTCGTATGTCCTGTCTAGTTTCGATGTCAAAGCATTCCCTAAAGTAGAAGATTCCCCAGAGATTTTTCTTCACATTTCCTCACTTAGAATCACCCCTATAATATCCTCAAACTTCAACTTTTAGTTATCTAGAACCGAGTTGCTTACCGCCATTACAGGCTATTCCAACTCTCGGGTAAAGAGCATGAGAACTAATAAAGCCCTAACTTCTTCATCAAATTCTATTGTAATGAAGCTAGCATATATAGAACCGTATTAAAATCATTTAGATGATTTGCTACTTGAGCTACATCCAATTTGGGCTACATCCACCAAGAATCACTTGCTCAAATTTTATTATAAGTCACCACTCTCTCAATACAATACCTAGATACTGTTTGGAGCTATGCTTAAAAACTCTCTGAGAATTCACACCCCAATCAAAACACATCGTAATGTTTTTATATTACCTACTATATGCACAAAACCATATAAATAGACAACTACTTAAGCAATTTTAAAAAACCATGGGTATCAAAATCATGGGCCAAAACCGTTCCATAAACATATGGGTCAAAATCCTTTCCATATGAGAAAATCATGTTTCTCGGTATATTGGGCACGTTTTAAGGCCACAAAAATGTATCCCGCTCGGGGCCCAGACCAGCCCGAACCCCGGTGAGACAACTGTGGAAAGTGTATAGTACTCTTAGTGTACATTCTTCAACACTTTCTCACATGAAAACATTCTCCACAACCTAACATTTCTTCCCTCTCTCCCTTATCTCATTCTTCCTATATATTATAATGAGGGGAATTGTTCTAATGTTGGATAATTTTTCTTTGCACCCTCCCTTCTTCCCTTGTCTGTAAGCGAATTTGTGGAGTTTAAACCTCCCATTAAAGTTGTAATGCAATTTTGTGCCTCTTGGCCATTGTAATGCATTGTATCAAATCTATGGAGTAATAATATAAGTTTTGGATGAATTTTAACCCTCTCTTGTGTTCATTGTTTTCTTCTAATCTCTCATTGCAATCCTGGTTATCTGTGTATGGTGGTTGTATTACATTGTTAATGGTTTGTGTTTAATGGTTAGTGGATTCTCATCAGTGGATTGATCTGTGGTGTGTTTTCATCCTCCTTAATCTAATTGTGGTTTCCATCTCCATGCAAAGAAGGTGTTCAACATTCCTTTTGGTGTATCACCTCTGTTAGTTTAGGTTTAATTTCTTATAATCTTCTTAACCTTGTCTCCTTGGCAAGTTAGAGTAGATTTTAGAGTGGATCCTCTACAATTTGGATGTGTCCATAGGAATAGAGGAATAAGATCCGGCCTTCATCCGGAGGGTTATCCCGATTGCAAAGTCCCACACTTTGGGATAACTTCATGTTTGATGAATCACATTGGTTTCCTCAACCATCCACTTGCGAGCAATCGGGGTGCTACGATTTTGCCATAACATGAAGCTACCTCCTCGGGTCCTAAGCATTTCCTCTCTTACGAACAAATCAGTAATGATCTCATACACCCTTATGTACCTTATAAAGCATATCCACCCCATTGGGAACTTCCAAATTTTATCAAATTTTATATTAAAGAAGATCCCAAACACCTAGTTATATCCCATGGTCAAGACCTAATGTTGAGGAATTTTCCAATGTCCCTCTGCGGAATGTACTCTGGATTGGTATAATAGTATCTCTCAGTATTCCCTTTTCTCATTCACACAACTCACACAACTCTTCCTAGAACACTTCTCCATAAAAATCACCCAAAAATCACTCGACCTCGTGCCATCAAACATTCGAAGATGAGTCCATTGATGATTCCATTACTTGTTGGAGGGGTATAATTAATCAATTATCCTTTTCACTTCCCCAAACTGAATTAATCGAATTATTTTTCCATTCATGTGCTAAACAAATTTCATCCACACTTCAAAAACATTTATTCTAGACATTTCAAAAATCTTTCACCATGGCCCATAAGTTAGAACTGTGAGCCCTCAAAGAAGGCAGAGTTAAAGTGCAACCTAAGAAACCAAAAACTAACTTTCCATCTAAATTATCCTCCAATCGACAAACCCAAATCATCGCCAATGTCATAGTCATAAAATATGATCCTAATTAAAAATTGACTACTAAATGCTCTCTTCCACAACATAGTTATACACCCATTGGAGAGACTTATAACGTGGTCTTTGAAAAACATCTTGTTGCAAACATGATCTCTCTTCCACCTATACATCCTATGGATACATATGTCTCTAAGTCCACTTGGTATAGAGATATTGATTACTGTAAATACCATATGGTAAAGGGACACGATATCGAAATATCTCTCTCATTCTACAACGTCCTTTAGGATCCAATCAAAAAGGGTGAACTCCATCTAGGCAATCCAAATGCTCCCCAAAATCAAAATCTTGATGTGTTTAAGCAACCATTTCTAAATCATTCCTTATCCATTGATCAACTACAAACAAACAATTTCCATGCTCATCATACCATCAATACCATCAATAAGACACTACTTACCCATGAATCAACATCTACATCTACTCAATCAACATTCACATCCATCGAATCCTCATACATTAAAAACACTACCAAAACTATACCCCCATCTTCATCACATGCCACTAAACCTCCATCCATATCATCTACACCTCTTAAAGATACAACCAAATCCATATCCAAAAACAACTAGAAACATCCCCTAAGCCTACCATTCGAAATCAACCCTCCTTTGCCACTACTTAGGCATATGCACATGTGATCTGTAAACTCTCTACTTTGGAATCGTTCATAGAATCACAATTAAATGTTGTTGTTCTACTTTTGATTAGAAAATGACAGAGATAGCTAGTGAATGAATTTTCTTATGCTTAGAATCAACAATTGCAGGAAAGGAAAGAATGTAAACTCATGAACACCAACAATTTTTATCCTGGAAACCTCCGAAGGAGGAAAACCGATTGGAAGGGAAAACACTCTTTCTTCCCACTTTTATTGGCCAATTCAAATAAGAAGTACATAATTTACAATAAGTATGAAAGAGAAGTAGATAATATCTCACACTTCCTCCTAATTACTTGCTTGCTTTTCCTTAAAAACTCCTTTCTTCTACAAACACAATTCCAGCACTAATAATTCCTTGCTCACTTGCTTTCATGCTTTAATAATCAAAACTCTCCTTCCTACATGTATTTATAGCCTTTCTCATGTCCTCCCATGCACTGGAGGATGAGAAAGTTCATGGAGGAGAAGAGACACAGACAACCTTTCCAATTTTGGGACTGTTCGTTTTGAATTTTATTTTTCTGTCTAAAAGTGTCAGGACCGCCACCCAATACAAATCAGTGGTTATAGGACCATTGCCCCTAGCTAGGCAATGGTAATGTGACCTCCATCCGGGTTGGGAGGAAGTTATTTAACCACCTCTTTACACATAGTGGTGGTTTTGTTAACGTAAATATAGAACCTACGTTTCTTCATTTTCCTTCTTTTTGATGGTTGATCGATGAAATAGAGTCATTTTGGATCCCTATGGATCACACCTCCCCTGTTTAGGATGATTTTTTTCCCACAAAATATTAGTGGGGGAGTTGATGAGGAAATAATTCCCTCACTTGCTCCTTCAAGTACCACTAGGCCTGCCTTGGTGTCTTTCCTTTTAGTCCAACTTGCCAAGATTCTTGCGGACCTCTCCTAGTCTCCCCGACCTTCTACTTTTGCAACACTACATCCTCCTCCAATTCACCTCGTGATTCCAAGACAAAATATTCAATAGAAGGTATAAATTGTAGTCCTTCGTATTCATCTAGCATGGATGGATCATATAGGTGCAAGCTCTCACGGTTTACTACCGAGTACATCCTCGGGAATGACATCAAATCAAGTCGAAAAGAATTTTCTCCAACCAGCTCCAATATGGTGAAGGGTCCAAATTGTAGTGGCTTAAGCTTCGTGCTTGACCTTGTAATGTTTCCTTGCTCAAGTAAAGCCAAAATCTATCTCCAACATGAAGCTTATGCTCTCGCATGTGCTGATTGTGCCTAGCTTTGTACTTTTCTTGAGATTTCTCTAACTGTTCTTTGAATTTGAGATGGATTTGTCAAATCCTCTCAATGAATTTGTTTTCTCTAGTACCTTTGTGTCTCGTGTATCCTCCTCATCCTACTATCCAACCTGTTATGTCCAATGGATTTATAGATAGATATCCCAAGCATGTTTTAAATGGCAACTTCATAGTGGATGTGTATCGCTTGCTCGGTTATAGGAATGTTGAATGTAGGTTAAGGACTCATCCCAAGTCCTTGGGTATTTTCTATTATACCCTCTCGATCGGTTGTACCAAATTCTTGTTCACCACCTCTCTTTGTTCATCCGTCTACATGGATGGAAAGTTGTGCTCTATGTAATATGGTATCCATCTTGTCCCACAAAGTAGTCCAAAACTTCCCCAAGAACCTGGAATCCCTGTTATAAACAATAGAATTTGGCAAGACAAAATGCACCCATACATTAGAAAATAAAATATATATTGCCTCATGCACTTTTACTGTCTTTTAACATGCCATAAGAATACACATCTTATTGAATCTATCAACAATAACATATAGATAGTCATGGCCATGTTTAGACATAGGTAATCCTCCTACAAAGTCCATAGAAATGTCCTCCCACGGATGAGTAAGTCTTGGAAAAGGCATATACAAACCCTCTTTCATATTCTTAGGCTTTCAGTACAAAAATTTTACATCCACGTATAAATATCAATACTTCTTCTTCCATATTGGGTCAATACACGTACCTTTGCAAGTGGAATAGGGTCTTACCAAGACCGAAATGTCTTGCTACTTTCGAGGTATCTTCTTCCTCGTCAATAGAAGTATTTATTCTTTAGGCACACAAAGCTTCCCCATTGGTAAAGTAGCCCTTCCTTGAGATAACACTATTCAATCCCCATCCTTTCAGCCCCTTGGGATTACAATGCTGAAATTTCATCCCAAATTCTATGTCCTAGGAATATGCCTCTCTGTAAGCTTCCTTCATGAAGGGCTCTATCTAAGAGATCATGGCCAAGAAGAAGAACTTCTCCTATGTGAGCAGCCTAGACAACATGTCTCGCCACCAAGTTTGTAATACCCTTCTTGTATTTGATCACCAGATGGAACTATTGAAGGAAACCCATCCATTTGTAGTGCCTTTATTGCTACAATTTAGACTATGCTTGTAAATACTGCAGAGGTTTTTGGTCAGTGTGCACAATAGTTTCTTTACCCAAGAAATAATGCTTCAATTTTTTAATTACCTAAACTAGTACATACATTTCCTTATCATATACCGAATATCCTTTAACTGCTGAATTAAAAATTTTAGGATGATAGCATACGAGTTTACCTCCCTAAAGCAACATTGTGCCCATATCATAATCATGGAATTTGTCTCTACTTCAAAGTGTTGCTAAAAATTAGGAAGAGAAAGTATTGGAGCATGACTAATCTTGTATTTCAATAACTCAAAGGATTTTTCTTGTTCCTTACCCCAGTCAAAACCCTTACTCTTTGCAGCCATTGTGTGTAGAGGTGTTGCAATCGTGGAGAAGCCCAAAATAAACTTCCACATGTATTGTACTTCTCCCATAAAAATCCTAGTCTTTGTGGCTCTGTTAGTGTTTTCCAACTGGTGATGGCTTCCACCTTCTTTGGATCCACTCGTAGCTCTCCTCCTCCAACCACGTGCCCAAGATAGACAAGTGAATGTTTTGCAAATTCACATTTCTACATATTACAAAGTAGTTGTTTCTCCCTAAGAACTTTCAAGACTTGCTGCAAATGAGTAAGATGTTCCTCCTTGTGGCACTAAAAATCAAGATATCATCTAAGTAAACAATGACACATGAATCTATGAAATCCCACAATACATCATTCATAAATCTCATAAATGTAGCAGGTGCATTACATAAACCAAATGGAAGTACTAACCACTCATGCAAACCTTGTTTTGTCTTGAAGGAAGTCTTCTATAAATCCTCCTCCTTCATTCTAACTTGGTGATAACGACTTGAGATCCAACTTCGTGAAGAACTTGGCATGAGAAAGTTGGTCCAATAGATCATCTATGTGGGGAAGTGGATATTTTTTCTTTATGGTGATCTTGTTCAAAGCACACGTAGCGATGCACATTATCCAAGAACTATCCTTCTTCGGCACCATCACAATAGGTGAACCGCATGGTGAGGTGTTTGGATCTATCACACCCTTATCTAGTAGTTCCTAGATTTCTTTATTTACTTCAAGTGCTCTCCAAAGCAAGGATTTCCTATACTGCCCGATGTTCAAGAGAGGGGACTTTGTAAATAATTGAATCTCATGTTATACTTCCCGTTTTGGTGGTAACCAATTCGAGCCTAAAAATTCTGAAAAGACCGAATAATACTATCCAAATCTTGTTTTCCCTAGTTAGAAATCTTTAAAAATTATACCCCATCTTGTTTATCCTTTAACAAAAGTAAACAAAATTGATTATGATTTTTCTAAATAAATCATTTTACTTGGTTAGCACTCACCATAATAACATGTGTCTTACTTTGGTGTGCTCGGATGTTGTATTTGATCCCATCCTTGACCCATCTCGTATTGGTTTTACCTTATCATAAATATAGCATCCCCGATTTACAATAAAGGACTCCCAAAAACAACATCAAAATAATCAAGTGGAATAACATCATCTTCCAATACATAAATATCTTTGGGAATTTATCCCAAACTTGACCTTACATATTTTTGTTACATGAATTTCAACACCCTTCTTCACCCAACCTAAAGGATAAGGGTGTGGATGCTCGTAAGTCTCAAGACAAAGCTTCTTTACAACTGATTCAAAAATCAAGTTATACCGAGAACCGATATCAACCAAAGCATTTACCTTAGTTATCTTGATCTATATTTTGATTTGGAATAGTCTACTCATTTGTTCTTCTGGCTATCCATATTGGTGGTCATGCATCCAAGCCTCTCATCTACATCATATTCATCTTTGATTTTCACCTCTACTTATGTCTTTACAACTGTCATGGACTTCGTTGAGTCCTTGGTTTGGTTCTTCAGATGTAACTTCAGATGCAAATTCCAACATGTAGCATCAGTATGACCATTGATATCACAATTCTTGCAAAAATTATTAGGATATTTACAAGTATTTAAAGTAGTGGCAACTTGTTTACCTTTCCCTTTCCACTTACCTTTTTTACTTGTTTTCCCATGTTCTTTCTTCCACTAATTTGTTGACTACTTTTCCCTTGGATTTGCTTCTCCTTACTTCTTTTCATCATCTATATAGTATGCCTACACACACATGCCTTGTTGAGATATTTGGGCTTCATGGAGATGACTTTTCTTTGAAGGTGAGTGTGAATTCCTCCCAAGTACTTAGTCGAGAATATCCTCATCCTCCAAGTCCATGTTTAGCAACATGGCATGGCTCGGAATGTTTCGGCTTCTGGGAATAGAGTTGCTTCTATCCTTTCATTCCTTTTAGAAACAGATGAGGTTAGGGTTAGGAGGAATACCTGTTGAATGTGGAGATGGTGTGCGCGTACCGTAGGGAAAGATCAGGCTGACTGCGGAGAACTCCTTTTTGTCTTGGAAGGACTACCTGCAAATAAGAACACAAGACCACAAGATTTTGATTAAACAATAAATGAGGAAACTGCCTTGGGCCCAGGAAATATAAAACTTCCCTTCGAAGGTGGTCAGTTCCCCTGCTAATATGAATTAACACAAAAGACTGCAAAATATCAATTAAATTATTTTGTTAAACTGGGTAGGGGGAAAGGCTGGTTTTCTGGTTTTGATCAGAGGAACCGATGGCGGTTATTGATGACCGACGCCGGTTACTGATAACCGATACCGGCGGGTTATAGGATCTTTTTGATACAGATGGTGTTTGTAATGGCTGGTTTTTTGGATGGTATTAGGAAATGGGATGGTTAGAAGCAAAAGAATGATGATTCGATGCAATGGCACGTTGGGTAGTGGATTGAAACGGATTTAAGAGGACTGAGATTCAAAAAACATAAGAAATGTTATGACAAAGGGACATGCAAGATCTGACTTACTAGTTTTGACCGAGATGCAAGTTGATCTCCTTGGTTGCAAAAACCTCTGGTTTCTTTTCTCGTCTCTGCTTTGTCAAGTGAAGATCTGGACTCTGTTCCTCGCTCGCAATGCTCTCTGTTGATCCGAGAAATCCTTTGGTGATCTCTCAAAATGAAATTCCGATCCGTTGTTTTGGTTTGGGAGCCCATTTACGAGGAACCGATGGCGGTTGCGTAAACCGACGGCGGCGGTCAGTAGAACCGGCATCGGTAAGAAAAAGTAGGCTATTTTTAGTAAAATAGCCCACCTTCCTCCCCGCTTTTCCCGAGAGATCGGTTGCGGGCTTGGTCAAGTGGCTAGAAGGTCGGATTTTGGTGCGAGTAAGGAGGCATTAGTTATGGATGTGAGTCTAGACCAAGTCATGGGTCTTAATTAGGTTAGTTTAGGGTTAGGGCTAGGTCATGATGAGGTGGCAAAGTGAGGTGGCGGGTAAGGTGATGTGGATTTATCAATTACAAGGTAATTAATAAATAATTGTGTAAAGTTTAGATAATGAGGTTAGGTTGCGAAATGGGATGCGGGTCACAGGGGGTCGTGAGACACGAATTTGGTGTCTACATTAGCCCCTTATTGTCATGTAGCTTGTTCTGTAAAGCTGCGCGGACAATAATATGAAGTGGTTTCTCATGTTAAGGATATAGGTAATCCCCCTCAAATCTATCACAGATTGAGTGAACGGGAAATCAGGGATAGGGTTGATAAAGGGTATATGTGGTAGAGAGGATGGTAAGGTGGTGGGGTATGTCCAAGGAAGCAGACGCATGTTGAAATGCAATAGTACGACTAGGGTACATGATTTGACTAGCAAACCAGCAATGCATAGGCAAAGGTCGATAGTTTATCCAAACAAGGGTGATATAATCCTGGTATCCAAGGCATAGGAAGTAGCTCCAGGGTATATAACAGGTGAGGTACAGGAACGTTTAGGCATGTTCGGCAGTACCAAGTGGTTGGTTTGGTTGAAATAAACGTCACGGTCTAGGTCTGGGCAAAGCTGGTCGACAGATCAAGTCAAGGACCCTAATCATGCGAAAACACGAACAGGTGAGCTCGATTGAACACAAGGTACATGATGGATGTATAAAATAAAACGTTGATTGTGGGTATGGTATGGAAGTGATACGGCCTTGGGTCAGGCCAAGTGGTTGGGCGGTGGCCCTGGGTCGGGCTAAATAGGTAGGGCGAGGCCTTGGGTCGGGCCAATTGGTAGGTTGAGGCCTTAGGTCGGGCCGAATGGTAGGTTGAGGCCTTGGGTCGGGCCAAATAGGTAGGTTGAGGCCTTGGGTCGGGCCAATTGGTAGGTTGAGGCCTTAGGTCGGGCCGAATGGTAGGTTGAGGCCTTGGGTCGGGCCAAATAGGTAGGTTGAGGCCTTGGGTCGGGCCAATTGGTAGGTTGAGGCCTTAGGTCGGGCCAAATAGGTAGGTTGAGGATGAATGATAGTGGGCAGAAGTGGCAATGGTAGGTTGTCAGAATCCGAGGGATGTAACACCGAATGGACATTGATAAATCATTTGGGGTTAAGTGGAATCCGTTATTATTCACGAATCGCACGTAACCATGGTATGTTACAGGCGTTGATTGAAAGATGGAATCCCGAGACAAATACCTTCTATCTGCCAACAGGTGAAATGACAGTAACATTGGAAGATGTGTTTCGGATTTTGAGACTTCCTATTACAGGAGAACCAGTATATCAGGCACTACCTAGCGGCACGGGGAGCGATAACAGCAGTATTTGGTCCATACGCACGAGATTTGACACAGCGAGGTTTATCGTTTACATATGGGGTAATGTATGCAGCACACCCTGAGGAGACAAGGTTAGCAGTGATATTAATGATAGCAGTAGGGTATTATGCATTACCGAGGGCGGAAGGGGGAAGATTTCCAAAGGCATTGATGTGTGTTATCTGGGAGATGATAGAAAGGAACGTTACGTTTGCATGGGCACCTGCATATTTGGCGGAGCTATACAGGGGTTTATGGGCTTGTAGGCGAAATCACAGGGCGCACTGGATAGTTCATACTTATTACACTTCGGTTGGGCCTATGAGCACATTGTTTGTGTAAAACCAATAGGCCGATCCATGTCAGCTTTTGTTAGTAGAGAGACCAAAGTACGAGGTTGGGATTGGGCGATGGGTCAGGAGTGAACAAGAGGCCAGATCCCAGGCCGTGACGGGTGATATTGAGTATTACAGGCAGGTATGGGAGAGAGTGACGGTTGCGGATATCTGTTGGAGGCCATACGGAAACTATATGGTAACAGAGAACATAGCTGAGGAGTTGAGGGGTGTTGAGCGATTGAGGTGGATCGCAGGGCACAGGCCGGGTGAGTATGAGAGGATTCCTATAGATCGCGTGCGGCGACAATTTGGATTTGTGCAGGATATACCCCTGGCTTATAGACCATATATGAGGATCGACGCCGAGGCAGCATTCTCACCTCCCGCCAACACCTCCGAAGGGCACGAAGAGGTAGCGGCCCGATCGCGAGGTAATGGATGCGGGAACGAGCAGAGGCCTATAGATTATGGTGGGTAGCGAAGCTGCGAGGTGTGCGTGAGCGCCCCGACATTACGGTGGTGATTACAGCGAGAGAGAGGATCGTGCAGCGTTTGGTTCAAGCAGCTCCAAACGCAGTGAATGAGACAAGAGGATTGTTAGTGGCGGAGTCACGGGCGGGAGACTAGAGGCTGAAGTCCTCCATGCGGCGGGCGTATTCATATGTTTACAGGAGAGATTGGCGAGATCGGTGGGCGGTACCAATAGCCGTGGTACCTTTGAGGACGAGAGAGGCCCGGCGAGAGGGTCGACGATCACGATCATCACCTAGTTCGGGATGAGGCGTGATGGTCTGAGTACATGTTAGCAAGGTATAAGAATAAATAAGGATGCCGACCTGCGTGTCGATGATAGAGAAGATGTATTTGTTTAACATCTAAATAAAACTGAATATGTATGTTGATTTAAGTTACGATAATAATAAGATTGTTTGTGTTTTGATTTTCGGTGTTTTGAAAAAAGGATAAAGAGGACTGTGATTAAATAGAAATACACAAAAATATTTATATTCACCACACAGGATAGGTTATGGTAGGGGATGGTCGAGCTAACCTTGGGAGACCCCATGTCTCCGAAGTGCTGCCTACATAGCCCATTGCACAAAGCAAGGAGGGGCCTCAGACCGATGTAGTTCTCCCTTAGGACCAGGGAAAGGTGAATTCAGGCAATTTGGGTATGGTTAGGCAGTTTGTTGGTTGATAAGATTTTGATGTTGATAGGGTAATGTTGTTGGTGTTGGTAAGGTATGGGCGATGTTGATGTAGGTATAGGTAAAGCGAAAGTTAGCTTACCCAAAGAGAAGGGAACCATGTCCTGATTAAGATCAACACACAATCCTAGATGCGAGGCAAAGAGGAAAGAGTGTCCCGTAGTTGAGAAGAGCTAAACAAACCACATATTAACATAGGATGAGCTTGAATCCCTAGGTACCTTGCATAGGCGAGAAGTCGATAGGTGAAAAGAGTTGTATAATCACAATATATCGGATATACGTCACATCCCTTGAGTTGAAACAAGTGGTGAGGTGAGGTGGATGATATAACTGAGGTACGCAGAACTTATTACAAAGTGAGTGCTCTGACGAAAGAGAACCTACCCTAAATAGACAAGTCCATGACTCAAAAGTCCTTTTGAATGAGGCTTTTCTTTTATTGAATGTAGACTGATCGATGCGGGAAGTCTACAGGGGATATTGATTGTATTATTCTCGAGGTCTTCACGAAGCTGATCAATGCGAGAAGCTTCTGATAAAGGCTGACTGTGTATAGCTGTCCTTCGAGGGAGCAGTCTATTTATAGTAGCAGATATGATTGTAATGCATAGCTGTCCTTCGGGGGAGCAGTCTATATATAATAGCGGCAATAGTTCGGCATATAGCTGTCCTTCGAGGGAGCAGTCTATATTTAATTTAAATGACTAGATGTTCATTTGGCGTGAAGCATCTAGTTAGTAGGAAGTTTGACTCAAGAAAATCCCAGAAGAATACGGCTTATTTTAATACTTTGAAGTCATGGACTAGACTAAAAAGGGGAAGGCATCATCAAGGGGAGGTGAGGATCAAACTATGTGAGCCTGATTGTTATTATGAAGTGTAGGAAACAGAGTGTATGTAGTGGTAAGTGAGCTCAAGGGACGAGCGACAGGTAGATAAGAAGTGATATAATACTAATTTCAACAGTAGAATGGTCGAAGATGCAAGGCATTAAGGGGTTCAGGCTCAGGTTTACCATTAAGCGAAGCTAAACGATAAGTACCAGATCCATAGGTATGAGTGATTATATAAGGCCCGATCCAATTGGGAGCAAATTTTCCACGTTTGCTCTTTTCTAGTTTGGTTACATGTTGATTCTCTTTGAGAACAAGATCACCAACCTTAAAGGTACGCTCATGAAGTCGCTTATCATAAGCACGTTTAATGCGTTTTTGATAGATTTGAAGGTGATCAAGAGCTGTAAGACGGCGTTCGTCAAGAAGCTCCAATTGGGCTAACCGCTCTTGGCGGAAATCATCGTTGGTGAGAATATCCTGAAGAGATATTCTAAGGGAGGGTATTTGTATTTCGAGAGGCAAAACAGCCTCGGTACCGTATACCAAAGAAAAAGGTGTGGCATTAGTAGAAGTACGAATGCTAGTACGATAAGCCCAAAGGGCAAAGGGAATGTGATCGTGCCAATTTCTTCCGGATTCATTGACAACTTTCATGAGGATTTTGGTTAGTGTTTTATTAGAGGACTCGGCTTGCCCATTGGCTTGTGGATAGTAAGGTGATGAGAAACTAAGTTTGATACCAAAGTTGTCACAAAGGTCTTGCAACAACTTGTTTTTGAAAGATTTTCCATTATCTGTTATCAGGCGATGAGGAACACCAAAACGACAGATAATGTGGTGGTTAATGAACTCGACAATTTTTTCTTTTTTGATTGAAATGAGTGGAATAGCCTCCACCCATTTTGTGTAATATTCGGTCGCTGTGAGTATCCAACGGTGACGTTGTGAAGAGGTTGGGTGAATCTCACCAATAAGGTCTAAACCCCATTGTGAGAAAGGCCAAAGATCTCGAGCGATCTGGAGCGGGTGGCTAGGAGTATGTTGAAGGTTGGCATGTTGCTGACACATAACACAACGCTTAACATATTCGTAGCAGTCGTTATTGAGAGTAGGCCAATAATAACCAAGGCGAAGGATTCGTTTGGCCATGGCAAGGCCGCTAAAATGTCCACCACAAATACCGTCATGGACCTGTTGGATGGTATGAGTGGCCTCCACGCCAGTTAGACAGCGAAGGAGGATACCATCAAAGCCACGTTTATAGAGGAGTCCCCCCATGACAACATAACGCGAAACACTTTTAAGAAAAGCACGTTTTCCGTTACTAGTAAGGTCAGGTGGGAGGACAGAGATTGTAAGGTAGTCGTGGAATTGGTGGTACCAGGTATCCTGTGAATTAGTGGACACAGTATTTATCATACAAACTACCGGGGTTGAATAGGATGGGGCAAAAAGTTGTTGGACCACGACGAATAATTCAGAGTCAGTTGGCGCGGCGGGAATTTGCGAGGCTAAGCAAGCCATAGTATCCGCAAATTTGTTAGTGGAGCGGGGAATGGTTTGTATAGAATAGTGGGTAAATAAAGCTAGAAGTGAATCCACGTAGTGTTTGTATTTTTGAAGTTCCTCGTTTTTGCATTGGTAGACGCCCATAACTTGATTGACTACCAATTGAGAGTCGCCAAAAATGTTGATAGATTTGATACCTAAGTGTAATGCAACTTGGAGACCAGAACAAGGGCCTCGTATTCCGCTGTATTATTAGTGCAAGGGAAATCAAGTCGGAATGAAAGAGGCATAGGTTCAGCGTTGAGAGGAATGAGAACAACGCCGGCTCCTCCGCCGCGCTGGCATTTAGATCCATCGAAGAAGAGGGTCATTGGGTACGACTCCTCTGTGAGGGAAAGAGTAGCGATGAGTTCGTCGGGAAATGTGAAATTGGTAAATTGTTCCCCCGGTACAGGAGCGTCCGCAAGTTGGTCTGCGATGGTTTGTCCTTTGATTGATTTCTGGTGGATAAACTCAAGGTCGAGGTCGGCGAGAAGCATGAGCCATCTAGCAATGCGTTGGTTCAGATGAGGTTTGGCGTACATGTAATGGATGGGGTCTGTATTGGTGATGACGAAAGTCTTGTGATTTAGAAGGTAGTGTCGGAGTTTGGTGGCCACGAATGATAGGGCAAGGCATAATTTTTCTACATGTGTGTACCTAGTCTCATAGTCCACCAAAGTACGACTTATATAATAAACGGCTTGTTCGTGATTCTCAGAGTCACGATGTGCAAGCATGGCTCCTACAGCGTGGTCGGTGGCGGAAAGGTAAAGGTAGAAAGGGCGGTTGTCTTGGGGTGGGATAAGCACGGGTGGCTGCAAGAGATAGGATTTGAGAGCTTCGAAGGCTTGGTGACATTCTTCGCTCCATTGGAATGCAATATCCTTTTTAAGGAGGTGATGGAAAGGTTGACACCGATCCGAGAGTTGGGAGATGAAACGTCGGATAGATTGGAGCTTACCTTGTAAACTACGCAATTGTTTGAGATTTTTGGGTGGGGGCATTTCTAGGATAGCTTTGACTTTCGATGGATCGACCTCAATGCCACGCAAAGAGACGATAAAGCCAAGAAGTTTTCCCGAAAGAACACCAAAGACACATTTCTTCGGTTGAAGGCGACGAAGAATATTGTAACAGGCGATCAAAAATAATGGTTAAAACATCGAGATGTTCACTACGATGTTTAGACTTGCCGAGAAGATCGTCGACATAGTCTTCAAGGATAGTGTGCATAATGTCATGAAAAATGTAGGTCATAGCCCGCTGATAGGTAGCCCCAGCATTCTTAAGGCCAAATGGCATGACACGATAACAGAAGGTTCCCCACGGAGTTATGAAGGCAGTTTTGTGTTGATCGGCAGGGGCAACCAAAATTTGGTTGTATCCTGAAAAGCCATCCATGAGAGAAAGCATTTCATGGCCCGCAGTGAGATCAACAAGTTGATCAATACTTGGGAGGGGGAAGTCATCCTTGGGGCAAGCGAGGTTAAGATCCCGGAAATCTGTGCATATCCGAAGTCCCCCTGTCGCTTTAGTGACAGGTACGATGTTAGAAATCCATTGAGGATAGTCAATAGGCAAGATGAAGGAAACAGAAAGGAGTCGTTGGAGCTCCTCTTTGACCAAGAGAGCAATGCGTGGATGCATTTTTCTCAATTTCTGTTTGACTGGTTTGGAATCGGGGTTTAGGGTGATGTTATGGACGGCGATAGTAGGATCAATTCCTGGCATGTCAGCGTAAGACCATGCGAAAGCTTGGTTACGAGCACGGAGAAAGGTAGTAAAGGCGGCTTGTTCTGATGTGTTAAGAGATTGTCCAATCTTCACAATGTGAGGATCCTCCTCCGTGTGGATATTGATTTCTATGGTAGATTCGTTCAGCATAGTTTGGGTTTCAGATGGCAAGGCTCGTTGAATATAAGAATCATCCGCACCAAGGTAAGTGAGGATGGAGTCGTCATCCTGGCATTCAACAACATTAATCAAAGGCGAATCCTCTTCGATCATGTCTGGATACAGAAGGGGAAGAGAAGATGGGTCCTCATTATCGCGTTGATAAGTGAGAGGACCTATGAAGATAGCATTTATGAAAAAAAAAAGTTAGGGGGGATGGATTCAGGGTCTATAGATTCTGTGGGTGATGATGGCAAAGTGGGTGATGATGGTTTGGTAGGGGCGACGTCTTCTTCTTCCAGGATACAGCTGACAGGAGGTGTCTCCTGTGTAGGTGTTTCGGGAAAACCGAGACCACTGCGATCGTTATGTTTACGGGTAGTCACGGGAATGAGTGTATGTCGGCCTTGTTCGTAAAGGCCAAAACCAAAGCCTTTCCATGCACAACGAGTCAAGAAGGTGAGGGCGAAACGACGATTTGTCAAGTATTGAAAATCGGATTGGAAAGGAACCACACCAAGAGGAGGTTCAGGGGTAATGGAGGATGCGTCAACACCCCCATACGTTAGGTTAGTGCGGCAATAGGGTGGTCCGTAAGAGATTATCTCCCCCACGCGACGGTCGTAGGTGGGATGTGCATGTAATTGTCCGTACTCCTGCGGGGTAGGGAAAGAACTAACGTTATATAGGCGGTACTCCCCCAGCGTAAGGCGCTGAAAAACATCTACTAAGGGGTCGGAGGTTGGAATGTTAGCTGCGGGAAGGGAAGTGGTTTTTGCGATGGTGGTTTCATCAATTGAAGGCGTAGGCGCGGTTGGGGTGGATGGTTGAGGTACATTTGAGGAGGACGGTTGAGTTGAATGTATGGGTGTCTTGATTGGTATAAGCACATCGTTAGGGCGGTATAACATATTGCAGGTTTTAAAGGGGGGAGGGTCAGCTTTTACGGTGTAAGACTTCCCCTCGTACTCAAATTTTATGCATCTATGTAATGTTGAGGGAACGCATCCCATGGCTCGGATCCAAGGACGACCCAGCAATATATTATATTGGAACTCTCCCTCAAGGACATAGAAGAGTTCGGGTAAAGTACGTGGTCCTACGCGAATGTTGAGGATCACGGTGCCTAAGGTAGAAGTAATAGCGTCATTGAATGACCGCAACATGATGGGGTTGGCACACATGCAACTAGAAGGGATGTTCATCTGTTGGAAGGCTTTTGAAGAGATGATGTTTAGGCTAGCGCCCCCGTCAATCATAACCCGACGTACTCGAATGTCCCGGACGTAAGCGGAGATGAAAAGGGCAGGGTCGGGATCTTCTGTACCAAAGTCGACAATTTCATCTTCAGAGAAACTGACTGCAGCAGCTTGTTGTACAGAGACAGAAGTGGTTGGGGCAGTGGGTTGTTTGGTGAGAGAAGCAACGTGATTGGGTGTTAGAATGGAGGTAACAGGCAGGGTTTCATTAGGCAAAACCTCTATCCCTTGAAGGATCTCAACGAGAGCTTGTCGATGAGATTCAGAAGTCTGAATGAGATCATACAGTGTCATTTTTACGGGCGATTGGTGAAGCTGTTTAATCATATTTCGGTGGGCAATGCCATTAGAGACGGGATAGGCGGGTCCGCGAATGACCACTTTAGGTGGTGGTGCAATCGGGATGTTTGACGGAGAAAGAGATGCCGCAGGTGTGTTTTCTTTGCTTTTCCCATTGTTTTTCTGCCCTCGAGTAGCGACACTAATCATATTAATCTCGTAGACCTGAGATGAGGAAGATGGTGGGGATAACTCATGGTCTTCACGAGGTGGGGTTGTAATAATGATAGATCTTGGTGAGGCGGGGACAGATGGTATAGGAGAGGGAATGGAAACTAAAGGTCTCTCCCTTCGTAAGTTGTCTTTCTTAATCTTTCTATCCGGGAGAGGTGACTGGCGAAGGATGGTTTTTAGAGCTTTGCATCCCTCCACATCATGTCCTGGTGTGCGGTGATAAGCGCAGATTTTAGACTCATCGTAATCCATAGGTCGGGGCTTAGACGGGTCATAAGGTCTAAGTGGAGGTAGGGAAATGGTCGCATTCTCCACCAACATAGCAAGGATTTTGGCGTAAGATCCTTTGAGTGGGTCAAAATCGGAAGAGGATGAGGGTATTGATTGTGTGGGTTTTGGTAATGTTTGGGCGTGGTTAGTTCGTATGGGTGGCGGTTTAGCCGAGGGGTGTTGATACATGGTTTTTACTAAACGTGATTTCTTTGGCGCAGAAGCTATGTTGGATGATGAGGCCGCAGATGACGTGGTATCAGAAAACAACCACGGGAAATAGGAGTAACTGAAAACAAATCTTTTGATGATGGTATTTGTTTAGGGTTGATAGGTGGACAGGATACGCGGAGTGACGGTGTTGCTATACCCTGGAATTTCTGTATAGGTGCGGAAGGCGTAGGTTGTTCTAAAGAAAACGCAGGAGGTATGATATATTGGTGTAAGGTAGAGGGATGGGGTCCCAATATGGAAGGTAGGTATGACGATGATGGTTTTGATTGTGATAGGGGCACGGATTGAGTTTGTCTCCTAGGTGGCGGAACGGATTTATTTTTGGATAGATCGAGTCGCTTAGGCGGGTGTGTTAGACTGGGCATTGGTGAGGTCCCAAGCGTAGGGGAAGATCTGGTTAAGTTGATAGAAGTGGACGGGGCATTTGGTAGAGGTGAGGGGGGTGAAGGTGAGAACAGGGGCATTTTAAGCTTCTGTAAGCACTTCGGGTATATGGTGGAGACATCAGGATCAGTCATTTGCATTTGAGTAGAAAAAGGGGTACTCAAACGTTCCCATAGGGCCTGTCTATCTTCTGTGGAATGACAGTCTCCAGGTGTGATTTGTAATTTTGGTATGGAAGAAAGGTGGGTTGTAATTCCAGTCCATCGCGGGTGTGACACAGGAGGTAGATGAGGCACTGTATCAATAGATGTTAAGAGGTCAACCGGTCGTTGAAAAGATTTAGGCGATGAGGGACTAATAGGTAGGAGGGCGTGTTCGAGGGGATCTGTCACGTTTAAAGAATGTGGTGATGTTAGTGTAAGAGATTTCTCGTCTAAGGATGTCAAAAGGAGTGGTGAGCCTTCCTCTTGTGTAGCAAGAGTGGTAGAAGGGGACGTTTGGGAAATAGATAAATTAGATAGCATCCGCTCACAGTCTTGTAGGGATGTGGTGTAAGAAGACTCGTTGATGAGAAGAGAAGTCCGGGCAGTTAACTCTTCTATGGGTAAAGGAATGATTTCACTTTGGCTTGATGGTGGTGAAGGAGGTTCAAACTCCTGTGTTGGTGGAGAGGCTTGATTTAAAATTTTTTCAATAGAGGCTTTTGGCTGAGAATCGAAGACTGCATGGATCTCATGAACACTCTCCTCGGCTAAGATATCTTGGTTCACGTTACTGTTGGACGAGTGATTCGGGAATGGCTTGTTGAAAATTTTCAGATTTCGGTTAGCAGGGGCGTTAGGATTATCGAGGGTTATATCCCCTGCGTCAACCATTTCCTGCACTATGTTTTTCAACATCTTGCAGTTTTCATGACTATGTCCTTTTACGCGGTGAAAGTTACAAAAGTCATTTTCTTTGTACCAGGAAGGTATTGCGCGGGTGGAGTCAAACCCAGAGTGAGGTTTAACAGGGGGCAAGGTGATAGCCCCAGCTTTGAGCAATTTCTCCAGGATGACGCCATAAGTTTCTCCCAAGGGAGTGTAATTGGTGGGCTCGGCTTTGTACTTATAAGTGGTTTTCGGCGGAGTATTGGATGGTGTTTGAGATTTGACCATTACCGCGTGGACAGCTCCTTTTGATTTAGAAGAAGTGGACGCGTGAGGAGTGGTGGTGTTTGGCTTGTTGGTAGAATCAGGAGTTCGGAAATTGGGGTTTTTGTTACGCAACCGCAATTTCTCTTCTTCTAAGGCTCGAATTTCTAGCTTCCGAGCCATGGTAAAGGCCTCGTCGAATGTGCGGAAAGTTTGAATTTGGAGGGTAGGGGAGATGTGCTTAGCGCAGGCCCGCGTAAATAGTTCGATGAGTTCGGTTTGAGGCAAGGCATACGTAAGTTGGTTGATAAGGCCCCGCCATCGTCCAACGAAATCTGCGATAGATTCGTCTTCAAATTGTCGGATGGCATAGAGGTCAGTGATAGATACTTTCTTGGCAATGTTAATGGAGAAATGATCCAAGAAAGATTGGGCTAGTTGGTTAAAAGAGAAGATTGAGTGCTGGGTTAAAGCACCTTTGTACCACTCAAGGCAGCCCCGATAAGGACATGGGAAAGGTGCGGAGTAACAAGGCATCATCATGGGCAATCAAATAACAAGCATGTCTAAATGATCGCAAGTGTTGTTGAGGATCCTCTTTACTGTTAAAACGAGTAAACTTTGGCAACTCCCATTGAGGAGGATATGAATGAAGGGGGACAGAAGGGTGAATGGGCTCCCGACAAACTTGCTCGTATGTCAAGGCGCTACGACTTCCTGACACGGAAGCCTCCAGGTTTTGCATTTTGTCCATCATTTGTTTGATGAAATCTGTGGTTGGATGAGGTGATGGTGCCACAGAATAGGGATGTCCCATATAAGGTGTTGAGGTTACTGGATACGTGTATGGGAATGAAAAGGTAGGCGGAGCTTGAGAAAGAAAGCTCGTGTGAATAGGTGGCAGAGAGTAAGTCATGAATGGAGTGGTCTGAAAGAGAGATGAGATAGGGGCAGTTGGTGGTAACGATACGTGAGGTCCAAGGTTAACCAAAGGAAAGCTAATCGGGGTCGTATGAACCTCTGAAGCTGTCGGATTGGGAGACGGGGCTAGTGATGCAGGAAGTAAGGTATTGTTATCAGGAGGAGTGGGAGCTAAATGAGCAGCTATACTAATAGGCATGCCAATAAGGAGCTGACCATCAGGCGTACGGTCAGGGGTATGAGACAAATAGTATTGTACAGCGCTGGGATTAGCATCCAGAAATTTGGCAAAGTCCTTGTCTCCTACAGGAATTTGGGGGATCTCACTGGTGTCCGTAGGGTTCCCTATAGAATGTGAAGGGGGTGATTCAGGCAAAGACACAGAGCAGGCATGTGAAACCATGGCGGCGGCTTGCTTCCGAGTGATGACAACCATAGACCAGAACACACAGGAAAGTTTCAATCTATCAAGAACAAAAACAACCTCTGAATGGTGAATTTGGCAAGCTGCTGGTTTGTCAGGGGCTGATGAAGACAGTAACCGATATCGGTTTAGTAACCGGTGTCGGTCACAGATCAAACGACGTCGGTCCCTTAACCGATGCCGGTGTCAAAAGTCTAGGATAAGAAGATATAAAAGGCTGCTGATTTGATTTTAGCAACGTTGAGTATGTTTAGCAACTTATTGATCACAGAAGACAAAGTATGACAGAGAAAACAGGATTTGAAAACAAGCAAGAGGCACACGCAAATCTAGAGACTAACCCTAGGGTTAATTTTAGTTATCGTGGGCTTATGCCTTTAGACGTAAGATGATGTCAGAATCCTAAACAACAAGACCTAGGGGAAATGTCAAGTTTGTTTTGGCTTATAAGGTTACCTCAATCGGGCGGAGGAATACCGCGGAAAAGGGGGGATGTTTGAGTTGTTGTGTTAATTGTGAAGTGATTCGGTATGTGTTGTGCAGTGAAACTAAGGTTAATTTCCTGTCAATACCGTGGATATCACCCCCACGTGTACGACCTGTTACTTAATCTATGTTCACTAGAATTGGAGAACAACAAGCAGGAATGCAATGCACGTGTTTTAAACCCAAATCGAAAATTATATTCGATGAAGCAAGAGAGATGACTTTCACTAATGCGAAACCAGGAAAGCAAGACAAATTCTTTACTAAATATATAACAAAAACAGCAACAGCAAATATGCTTCCTAAAATGAAAATAAGCAAGAGAAAGAAACCCAAAATGGGTCCCACCGGGCGTGCCAAAATGTTTCGCTCGGAATGTTTCGGCTTCTGGGAATAGAGTTGCTTCTATCCTTTCATTCCTTTTAGAAACAGATGAGGTTAGGGTTAGGAGGAATACCTGTTGAATGTGGAGATGGTGTGCGCGTACCGTAGGGAAAGATCAGGCTGACTGCGGAGAACTCCTTTTTGTCTTGGAAGGACTACCTGCAAATAAGAACACAAGACCACAAGATTTTGATTAAACAATAAATGAGGAAACTGCCTTGGGCCGGGAAATATAAAACTTCCCTTCGAAGGTGGTCAGTTCCCCTGCTAATATGAATTAACACAAAAGACTGCAAAATATCAATTAAATTATTTTGTTAAACTGGGTAGGGGGAAAGGCTGGTTTTCTGGTTTTGATCAGAGGAACCGATGGCGGTTATTGATGACCGACGCCGGTTACTGATAACCGATACCGGCGGGTTATAGGATCTTTTTGATACAGATGGTGTTTGTAATGGCTGGTTTTTTGGATGGTATTAGGAAATGGGATGGTTAGAAGCAAAAGAATGACAGTTCGATGCAATGGCACGTTGGGTAGTGGATTCAGAAACGGATTTAAGAGGACTGAGATTCAAAAAACATAAGAAATGTTATGACAAAGGGACATGCAAGATCTGACTTACTGGTTTTGACCGAGATGCAAGTTGATCTCCTTGGTTGCAAACACTTCTGGTTTCTTTTCTCGTCTCTGCTTTGTCAAGTGAAGATCTGGACTCTGTTCCTCGCTCGCAATGCTCTCTGTTGATCCAGAAATCCTTTGACTGATCTCTCAAAATGAAATTCCGATCCGTTGTTTTGGTTTGGGGAGCCCATTTACAGGGAACCGATGGCGGTTGCGTAACCGACGGCGGTCGAGTAGGAACCGGCATCGGTAAGGAAAAAGTAGGCTATTTTTAGTAAAATAGCCCACCTTCCCTGCTTTTCTCCCGAGAGATCAGTTGCGGGCTTGGTCAAGTGGCTAGAAGGTCGGCTTTTGGTGCGAGTAAGGAGGCATTAGTTATGGATGTGAGTCTAGACCAAGTCATGGGTCTTAATTAGGTTAGTTTAGGGTTAGGGCTAGGTCATGATGAGGTGGCAAAGTGAGGTGGCGGGTAAGGTGATGTGGATTTATCAATTACAAGGTAATTAATAAATAATTGTGTAAAGTTTAGGTAATGAGGTTAGGTTGCGAAATGGGATGCGGGTCACAGGGGGTCGTGAGACACGAATTTCACTAAGTAATTCTTTAAATTCTTGCCAAGATTTCACAATAGGATGTTTCTTCTTTTCACAAGTGGCTAGATGGGTTTCCCACCAAATCAAAGCATGTCCCTCCATTTTAAGATGTGCAAAGGTGATCCTTTATGCCTCAATGACATTATGGATGCTAAATTATACTTCTAATTGTTTTAACCATTTATCAAGCAACTTTGCATCTACTTGTCCTTTAAATATTTTAATTTCAACTTTTGTCTCAACTTTAAAAGGAGCATGATCAGATTTTACCTTCTCTCTTGCATTTGAAGTCTCTTATTCACGCTCTTTCCTAGATTCTTCCTCATGGTGGCTCCTCCCTATGCCAAAATTTTTAGCTAAGCCTCGAACCACTGATTCCATGGAGTCTTTCTTAACGAAGTCATCATCTTCGCAAATCTACAAGTTCTTCTTATCTTCTAAACATCCTATCCATCATGGTTTCCAGCATCTCAATTTTATGGACCAAGTTATCTTCCTCCATTTTCCCCGAATTCTTTGTTTTCAATTCCTTGTAGAAATATTGATCGTAAGGTAAATCCTCTTCATCTTTGGATCTCATCACTTTCATAAAAATCCAATAACAAATACCACAAATTCTAGATACTTGTTAGCTATTATACCAAAATGATCTCAGTAAACTCTCTACTTTGGAATCATTCATTTAATCACAATTAAATGTTGTTGTTCTACTTTGGAATTAATTTACTTATGCTTAGAATCAATAATTGTAGGAAAGTAAAGAATGTAAGCTTAGGAACACCAACAATTTTTATCCTGAAACCTTCGAAAAGGAAAACTAGATGGGAAGGGAAAAATGCTCTTTCTTCTCAATTTTATTGGAAAATTCAAATAAGAAGTATAAAATTTACAATAAGTATGAAAGAGAAGTAGATAATATCTCACACTTCCTCCCAATTACTTGCTTTCTCTGCCTCAAAAACTCCTTTCTTCTACAAACACAATTCTAGCACTAAGAATTCCTTGCTCACTTGCTTTCATGTTTTGATAATCAAAACTCTCCTTCATACATGTATTTATAGCCTTTCTCATGTCCTCCCATGCACTGAAGGATGGGAAAGGTCATGGAGGAGAAGAGACATGAAAAACCTTTCCATCTCGGGATTGTTCATTTCAATTTTTATTTTTCCATCCAAAAGTGTCGGGACCACCACCCAATGCAAATTAGAAGTCACAGGACCGCCGCCCCTAGTTGGGCAAAGTGGTTACAAGATCACCACCGGATTGGGTGGCGGTTCTATAACCGAGTGGTGGTTCTGTTAACATAAAGACAGAACCTATGTTTCTTCATTTTCCTTCTTTTTGCTAGTTGATCTGATGAAGTAGAGTCATTTTGGATCCCTATGGATCAACTCGGCTCATCTAAAAAACTATGAAGGAAACTAAAAACCCAAAGTGTCCAAGTATTCAAAAGTCCCTATTATTTTTTTCATATCATTACCGCTTGCGTGAACATTAAACCATTATACCAAACAATCATCTTATCATCTCGGCTCTAAAACCCACCTATCCTGGAATTTATATCGGGTCTTTTTCCCCATCTATCACACCATCCAAGAATCCTCCTTGATAAAAAAATAAACAATCCACATCCAAAACCGTGTCTCATTCGAACATTAAATCAAGTGAAACCTCATCACCATCCACATTTGCACCAAGAGGACGTTATGTAACTATCTTCGATGAACTCTTTCAACAATCACTCATAATACTACCATCTCCTAAACCATTTGACCCACGAGGTTGGAAACCCTCCTAGTACGAATTCAACATTTCTTTTGATTATCATCGAACACTAGGAAATTCTATAGAAGAATGCAAATCCTTTAATGTGATCACTAAGAAACTCATAAACCCATCCATCCTTCCTTCCTTCAAACCACACACAACATCGAAATCATCACTTTCATCCAAATCCAAAAATCCACATCCAAAATATCTCCCCATCGATTGATGATGTTCATATAACTACTCGCTCACAAAACTATAATCATGATTCATCTCGAACCAAATAAATCCAAAACATTTGTATCTATACCTCCACCTCCGTAACTCGATGTTCCATCCGAAAAACCTAAACTTTTATAGCCCCCGAATCATTTAATCAAACAACATCATCCAAGGATAAGGTTTCAATACTTACCGCACCACCTTCATCCATCAAAATATAGAAGGATGTTATAAAATAGCTACACCAAGCTCCCATCAAGATGTCACTTTACGAGCTAGTTTAAACATCACCTTCTCATAAACAAGCCATGATCGAATCCCTCCAATCAATATTAGTACTGCGGATGACCCCTTATCTTTCACAAACTTTAGATGAGAAATTAAATCATCCACCACTATATCATTTGAATCATCCAAAATAACCTCACTTAGACCAGAAGTCCATGACTTACCACTCTTCATCACCACTCAAATCAATGATGTCCTCATTAAGAGGGTTGTGATTGATGGGGGTGCACCATTAACATCATATCATCCATTACTTTCAATCAACTTAGATCACCCCACACCGTCATTGCCCAAACTCCGTCTTTATGCGAGCTTTCAACGAAATAATAACAACCATCTTAGGTACCATTATATTACCTCTTAAATTCAATGTTAATACCTTACCGAAATCTTCTACATCATGAAGGAGATTCAATATAATATGTTATAGCGACAACCTTGGATACACACTATGCGGTGTGTTCCTTCTACACTTCATGAAGTCTTAAATATGAACATGAAGGTCAAACATTTACCGTCCCTACATATCCATACCCCTTTGTCGACTTTAACATGAAATATCTCTCGAATGATGTTGTCATACCCGAATCCCCATATGAATCTTATGACGAAGAATCCACTAGCACATTTATCCCCTCATCCAAATTACCCTGATGATTCTTCCCTTAGCGATGTTATGCAATGCCTTATGGTAGAGGAGTATTGTCTCCTCATGCTTAAATCCATTCCAACACTTAATATGTATGGCTGACCCGACAAGCAACCCATGTACAAGCCTAACATAGGAGATGTTATCTCTTATGGCCCCGCATATCTAAAAACAAATCTTGTTTATGGGGGAATTCATCACCCTCCATCTCACTCCATCAATCAACATGACATTATGTCATTCTCATTTGGTTTCAAATCCTTAGAAAATCTAGATTTCACACACATGTACCTTCTGTTGTTGTACATGAAGGGTTTTGGTTTTTTCCGTTATGAACAAAGTGAATACATGATTTGATTGTTCAAAATTACCTTAAATCTCACGAGAAATATAGTTTAGGTTATGAAAATCCCGACTCGAAACATCTAAACCTACCACATCCATACACATCACCAAATTAGAACCATGGTCACCCATAAACTCTAAAGATCCTATGGACATTGACAAAACCATTTCCATCCCACCTAACTATTTTTTTAGCCAATGTTATTTCCTTAGGACTGCTAACTTATCAATCTAATCACACTATCAAATCATTGCCTCTTGTTTGGCTAGAAATGGTTGAAGAAGACTCACCCACCATCGATGTCCTCCAATGTCGCGATCATCAAGACATCCTTTCTCATATGGGAGAAGAAGGTCACTTCCTTCATAAATCCCTCGCATGATACATCTACTCTTATTAATGAATCCACTTGTCGAGCGTTAACTTAGGAACCCTCATGAACCTTAAGTAAAAGTTGGTCAATCATTAAATCCACATGAAGTAGATGACTTCACCGCCTTATTCTAAAAATACAACCAAACATTCACCTTGTCATATAATTATATGCCCAGTATTAACCCGAATATTGTCGTACATAATATTGTCACATATCCCGATGCTAAACTGTTAAACCGAAGATCTCGTAGGATGCATCCCCATGTGGCTCTCCTTATTAAAGAAGAGTTACAACATCTTCTTTCCAATAGCTTCATCATACCCATTGATTATCCACAATGGGTCTCCCAATAGTGTTCTCACAACCAAAGCCTCATGCAAGTTACATATCTATACTAATTTCCAGGATCTCAATCTTGCATGCCCTAAAGAAGATTTTCCCCTCCAAATATCAATTAGCTCATCGATCTAACAGTTGGCCATGAAATTCTCTCCCTCATGGATGAATTTTCTAGTTACAATCAAATCCTCATCACTACTAATGATCAACATAAAACATCCTTCATCACCCCTTAGGTAACCTTCTACTACCGCGCTATGTCATTTGATCTTAAAAATACAGGAGACACTTATCAATGCACTATGACCTACATCTTCCATGACCTCATCCATAAAACTGTCTAAGACTACACCGATGACCTTTTAGTAAAATCAAAGTTTCAAAAAGATCACCTCAACGTCCTTGAATCAATCTTCACCCACCTTATCCAATATTTTCTTTGTCTTAATCCTTCAAAGTGTATCTTTGGTGTTATCACTAGAAAACTTTTAGGATTCATCATATCTATCTGAGGTATTGAATTTTACCTAGCCAAAGTTAAAGAAATTGTCAAAATGCCTCCTCCATCCAATCTTAAACAAGTGTGTAGCCTTCAAGGTAAACTACAATTTATTCGACACTTTATATCTCAACTTTTCAATTTTTGTCAACCATTTCACTATCTTCTCCACAAGGAAGTAGATTTTAAATGGGATTTTGATTATCACAAGGCCTTCAATGAAATTAAACATTATCTTCTATCATCACACATGCTTACACCATCTCACGAGGGAGAGCCATTTTATTTATACATACCCGCTTTAGATCATGCCTTAGGGGCTATGATCGCTCACCATGATGACCAAGGTCATGAACAAGCCATATTATATCATTCACACACTCCATGATTATGAAACTCATTACATCGAAGCCGAAAAACTATGTTGCACCCTATACTTTGTAACTTCTAAACTATGCCATTATCTCCTTGATCACAAGACCTATTTCATTAATAGATTTAACACACTTAGAACCATGCACTCCAAACCATATCATAGTGACCATATAACTCGATGGCTTATGCTTATGATTGAGTTTGACCTCGAGTTCATATCACATAAACATATCAAGGGCCAGGATATTGTAGAACAACTTACCGATGCACCCCTTCCTAACAATCAACTTCTCCACGAATATTTTCTAGACGAATCCATCAAAATGAACCTCTTCTTCGATGGATCAAATGCCAACAAGGGTGAGGGTCTAGTATTGTCATCATACCTCCCTGGGATATTCCTATTCCACTATCATTTAAACTTAACTTTGAATACACTAATAACATGGCAGAGTATGAATCTTTAATCATGGGTCTTACAACCGCTATCCTTCTAGGTGTCCACATTATAGAAATCTCACGAGAGATTCATGACTCATCGTTAATCAAATCAAAGGAGAATATTAATGTAAGAATGAAATCTTATAGAAATATAAATTTGTTGTTTGATTTTCTCCTTGAATCCTTTGATCACTACACCATCCAAAACATCCTGCGATCCTCTAACAAGTTTGTAGACACTATGGCCTCTTTAGGAGAACTCATTCCCTTATCAACTGAAGAATCAACTGATAACCCCAAACTATCCATAATCGTTCAAATACCAGATCATCCCTCACATCAAAATTGGCTCCCCTCTATCAATATTATTGAAGATAATCCAACCGAATTATGGTATTCTCATATATATGATTATCTCTCTAAATCTAGAATCCCTTCATTTTTTTCATGAAATGCTAAAATATCATTTCTTCAATGCGCCACCAATTTTTTCATCATAGGAGGTATCCTATACAAACGTGTATTTTATGGTCTCTTACTAAGGTGCCTTAAATCTCATGAATCAATTAAAGCAATCAAAGAAGTCCACGATGGTATTTATGGAGGTCATTTAAGTGGAAATGTTATCGCTAAATGTGTCTTATGGCTAGGTTATTACTAGCCTACTATCAATCAGGACTGTTGTGCATACATTAAGAAATGTGCCAAATACAAAAACACTCATATCTTATCCATGTCCCCATTCAAACGTTCAACCCACTTATGACTTATGGCCTTTCTCTCAGTTGGGTTAGACCTCATTGGTACTATCAACCCTAAATCATCTTGACATCATCACTCACAAGTATGGGTCGGGAGCATATCGTCTTACCTCCCTTTATGGTGAATCTAAAAAGGAACCTTTCAATGCCTTGCACTTGCATCCTTTCTATTGTTAAATGATTGATCGTCATGAAATTAGTTACATCTAAAATATTACCCCATTGCCAACAATTCATCTTCTCATAGTAATGATTATAAAGTATGTGGTTTTCCATAATTATCTTAAACACACCTTAAAGATGAGCGTCATGGATCTATTCATTGAATCTTTCACCATGGAAAATTTCCTCCTTAATAGGAACCCCACAATCATTATATCCACCTACCTTGTATCAACTGAAAACATGACATGGGGAACATATGTGTAGGTCACATACCCAACTTATCCCCTCCTTGAAACGGTCAATTAGGGTCTTTCCCTTAGCTCAAAAGTATGTAAAAGTCAAAATTCTATGGATTCTCCTTATCAAAAAGTCAAAAAAAAAAAATAGACTAATCCCTTGAAGGACAACTATTCAAAATATTGAAATCATATTGTCAAAAATAAAAAAGTAGATTGATCCCTCAAATGATGGATACCCATTCAAAGTTATAGACTAATCCTTGAAGGACGACTATATGTAAAAAATCAAAAAGTCAAAAAGTCAAATTCATATACCATACCTTCGAAGGATGGATACCTATGTAATAAGGCTTCTTGCATTGATCATCCTTCAAAAATTCAAATATATAAGTATCCTAGGAAATCTTCCCACATCGATCAACTTTCCCATTAAAGAAACTTCCCACATCGATCATTTTGTGTCAAAATAAAAATATGTCAATCTAGGGCTCTCTATATGAAAGCTGTTGAAAAGGAGAACCCACCTCCTGCATTGATCTACACATATACATAAACCCCCTTTCATGTCCTATGAAGGTACATTCACATCATTCCACTTTTATGACTAAGATCTTGTGTAACTACCCATTAATAATCTCATTTAATATTCATTGTTAAGGCTACAAGTGTAAGTGCTTTCACATTTTCACACCCATCATGTATGTATCAAATCCATATAAAGGAAATCATTTCTTTTTTACCCCTATCTTAGTAGTCACATTTTGATAAAATTCATAATGATATCCCATTTTAAGTCATGGCATAATCATTTAATCCCTACTTAACATATTTTGTAAATATACTTAACATTTTTAAGTCAAAATTTTCTATCATTACATCCATGCATCTATTTGAAACACATGTGTCGACATCCATCATGATCCAACATATATAAATCAAAAAAATCATATATCATAACATCAACAAATAATAATTAAATAATATGAATCATAACCACATTATATATGTATATACATAATCCAAAGTCTTGAATACATTATAGTCAAAGTCATATAACATCACATATACATCATCATATCAAGGTTGTATACATAATCAATTCATACAATTCAACGGCTGCCAAAATCTATATACATAAAAGTCACCAAATACAAGTCATTAACCAAGAAATGAATGTCTCCCAAGAACTCATCTGAAATGGATGGTACTACCATCTCCCCCTAAGCACCTACTCATCAACAGTAATAAACAATCTACCCACTGAAGCCCTCGAGTCTCGAATCCCCATCCTCCCATATATACTAAACTAGCTCCTCGAAAACATCCTAAACCAACCCAAACTACCATCTCACATGACTAAATCGAACCATCTCATATTCGCCACCCCTCTTTTCCCGAACCCATGTGTCTTGTTGTGTGTTAGCAAGCTCGTGGTCTTACCCAGACTAGTCTTGAAAATCTGGATATGGTCTCCATATAACATCTCCCACTTGTAATCATGTCACCATGTCCTGTAGTAACTCAGCTTCCTCTTCCTCTTCGCTCTCCCCATATCATGTCTCCATCTAATAAATCATGCATGTCTACCCCTAATTCCCCATGGAAATCCCTATGGCCGAGCAATGGAAATGTTCTCAAATGCCTAGTATCGTAGTAAGAAAGAGATATAAATCCCGAACCTCTTGTGAGCCTTCCAAGCCCATAATTCTCTGTATGTCTGAGCTAGAAAAGTGGGTGCCCACTCGAACATTGTCCGTCTCTCCATCATCTCTATTAAGACCCTTGTCATCATCCAGGGAAACCTACCTCCTCCAGAATCGGTAGGGAAAAACATAATATGGCCATCATCATCATGGTCATACTAGTGCAACTATCTCTCGATGGAAAATACAAGCCCCGATATGTAAATCCTCCCGACACATACTTCACATGATCCCCTCATCTCCGTATAGCCTCCTCATCACATCCAATCTCGAGAATCCTTTATCATATATATATCGTCCCCTCACACCGCTAGTCTCATAATACGATGAACATCCTCCAACGCAATAGTCGTGTCCCCATGGGTAACCAAAAAGTGCTAGTGGAAGGATTCCACCTCTCCATCAATGCTAGCATTAATCCCCAACATCTATGTACCTATCTACAGTCTCATACCCCCAAAACCCACTACCTCCACATGCTCCCAATCCTCATCTGACATATCATCTCGCACCTCCTCCAAAATGATAGGGATCCTATCTCAAATCGTCAACTTCACATCCACCGCATACACAAACACATAAACAAACATTAGCACACATATAAACATCAAAACTAAGAATTGCACATCAAAAATATCAATCGCACCTTTACCAGTTGAATCACCGATGATTCATCTTAATTCTTTGGTGATCGCATGAATCATCGGTGATTCTGTAATTCTGATTTTTGAAATCCGTACGCTACCATATATTACAAAATTTTGAAATCCACTTAAAACAATAAAAATTCAAACAAAAACAAACATAATTTATCTTACCTCTTCTTGAGTGGATTTTGTATGCTCCATTGGAGGACACCATTTCGATCTAATCATGTTTTCCTTGCTTAATTTTCTCTAAAATCACACCAAATCGATAAGCTCAATTGAACTATTCACCATGAATTTCACTATTTATAGGCCCAAATTACTTTCACACTAATCATCGGTGATCGTATAAGTCACCAACGATTCCCTAAATCACCATCAATTGGCCTAATCATTAGTGATTCACCCTGCTTTGACAACTACACCCATTTTTCATCAAAACCATATCATTTTATCACACTTTTCCACAAACGACCTCTTTCAAAGGACCCTAATCCACGAATTGAAAAACATTGAACAATCAAATCATCCTCATGATACATCATATGTCTATGAGACACGTTCCCTTTGGCCCCTATCACTTGACTTCCCTACCTTTGCAGCCCTACCTTTGTGGATCATATGTTTATATGCATCAAACACTTTAGTTCCCCCTATCACTTTATTCCATGGTAGCACATCTCGTTTTGATACCCCTTGGACTTGGGAAACCTTTCGAAAACAAATATCAAATCTATCCAATCAAAGCAGTCAAACCGGTGTTCCTTGCACTACGTTGAAATCACCCCAATTTGAGGGGGACACCCATACTAATCAACTCGTCATTATTTTTGTCTTGCACTTTGCCGACGTCAAACTACTAGAAAAAACAGGTAAATGTAGACACCAACAATTTTCACCCTTCATCCAATAAATTTATCATCCCTTATCCTAAGTCATATCCTTTTCACCATATTTACCTCATGTAAATCTCCTTTCTATAATCACAAATCCCACTTAACCACCTAGAATAATCTTAAAATCAAAATTAAATATAGACAAATCACATTTAACCTATTTCACAACCCCCTTAACCATCACACCTCGATCCCAAAAAAATAATAAACTATTTACGAATCCTAAATGAAAAAAATTCATTTAGAAGTGGTTTTAACCACTTTTCCACCCCAAATCCTAAGAAAACCAGATCAGGCAATTTAGGTAATTGTCGGTGATTATAAATACAAGTTTTTCAACCTCCTTCCAGGATCCTCAACTTTGAACCAAGAGATTCTGCTTTCAGTATTTTCCTCTAACATCTTGCACATCATCACTTAGCACTAAACTATCAAAATTATCATTGAACATCATTATCAACCTTCATCAAGTGTTTTCAAAGGCACTTCAGAGCTTCTATGGATCATCTTTCCACCATGCAAGTTTCAAATTACACCAACCATCTCAGGACATCTTCCAACGAGGTTTGAGGCTTCTTTTAGCTCTATTACAACCTCCAGGTATCTCTTGTATATTCATTTATCTCTTTTTCATCATTTTCAGTCAAAAAAACATGAAATGTTAATCAGAAACTTCAAACATTTGATTTTATTAAACTATCAAAATCACCCAAATCACCGCCGATTGGCCCAAGCTGCTAGCAATTCTGTCAAACTTACCTTTTTCAACTTTTATCGGTTTTATCAATCTTTCATATTTTTATATCATGTCTATTTCTTCTAACATTTCTATAAGCATGAATCTATGTTAGATGGAAATCCCTAGTCAATCACATAAAATCACTAGCATCCACTCTCGTCGATAGTTCGACACCCTTTTATCGGGAACAATACAACCTTCTACACGATATGACACTTTACGCCATCCAATGTTCACTTGAAGAATAACTAGAGGACATCATTGAGTTTCTCTCGTGATATTCTCTAAGAAGTCAAGGAATTTTAGTATGATTAATTCGAGCGCGTTTGTATCGCATCCACACTTTCCTAGGCCACATTTGAAGCTGAACAGGACCTACCATTTGATCATGAATTTTAATCATACATGTCTCTTATCTCATTTATATTTATCTTGTATCTGTTTATCATTCATTGCTTATCAGTTACTACTCACTTTATTATGTACAAAGCAAGATGACATCCTTCGAGGAAGTCCCTTTGGATTCTCGGAATCATCCTTTGTCGAGCATCTCATTTATCTATCTAACTAATCCATATTTTTAGTGTCTTTGAGCATGCGTTTCCTCGCGAGACAAAATATTTTACACACGTTTGGACAGAGCACAAATTCTATCGACATCAACATCAACATCCATCATCTACACGTGTATCGTTAAACCCCACATCTTCAAGGTCGGTTTGTTTTTATTATTTCACTTTGTTAATTCTAGTAGAAAGGTAAAAACGTCTCTAAATAACTACACTTTGCAATCCATTTGGGGACAAGGAAGACAACATTTCCTTGTTGGAACAACTGAAAATTTTTAAGAGATCTCCCAATGAGCTCATGGAATATTTCAATTTCAGATTTCAGAGGACATGGGAAAAAATTCCAACTCTCTTGAGACCATCTCCATAATATGTTTTCCTTTATTTCTGGGAGCATTGAATTATGATATTATTGTTATGATATAATTTATGGGTGCTATTTAGTTTCTTGATGCCTATCCAATAGCCATTAAGTGAGAATTGTCTAATACAAGCTAGAAAAATAGCCCCTAGGATGCCTATACCTTTGTTCCTTGAATTGCCTCAAGATCCACAACCTACCATTGCTCCCATTCCTGAGAAAAGTTCCCAACCCGCTCCCTCAACATCCTATTCTTCATGAAATTAAAAGGATGATGATGAAATGAAAGCCTTGATCAAAAAAATTTCAAACAAATTTATATCCTTGGAAAAACAACAAGCCCAATCTTATATAAATTATCCTAACCAAGGACAATCTTCTAACCAAGGATTTAACCAAGGTTACGGTAATATAGAAATCAATACCCTAACCAAAGATATGGGAAGAATCAACAAAATGATAGGTGGAAAGGTCAAAATGCACCTCTTCCACTTCAAACAGTTGTTCCTACTCAATCACTTCCTATTGCTAGCTCAAGTAAAGCATTGGTTCCAGTGCAAAACAATGTGATATAAGAAACAAAATGATGTTTCCCATGTAACCGATCACATAATCAATATATTTGTGTAGATGTATTACAATATCAAGCCTTTATGGTTAAAAATTCTTCCATCAACATGAACCATTTGTAGAAGCACCTATCCTAATGTAGGATTTCAAGAGGTCAATGTAGATATTAATCTTTCGTTCTTTGGTAATCGATGAATTTTGTGTAATGAATCAAGCAATGGGCGGTTCAATAGGAATCGAGACTCATGTCACCGATAATACAAGGTTTAAGAAGAGAATTTTAGACAAAGGATTTAACCAAGGTTACCAAAGTAATATAGAAATCAATACCCTAACCAAAGACATGGGAAGAATTAACAAAATGATAGGTGGAAAAGTCAAAATGGACCTCTTCCACTTCAAACAATTGTTCCTATTCAATCACTTCCTTTTGCTAGCTCAAGTAAAGCATTGGGTCCAATGCGAGAACAATGTGATATAAGAAACAAGACGATGTTTCCCATGTAACCAGATCACATAATCAATATATTTGTGTAGATGTATTACAATCTCAAGCCTTTATGGTTAAAAATTCTTCCAGATCAACAGGAACCATTTGTAGAAGAAGTATCCTATCCTAATGTAGGATTTCAAGAGGTCAATGTAGATATTAATCTTTTGTTCTTTGTACTGCGATGACTTTTGTGTAATGAATCAAGCAATGGGCAGTTCAATAGGAATCGGACTCATGTCACTCGATAATACAAGGTTTAAGAAGAGAATTTTGGATTCTAAACCTTCATATTCTTCTAATCAAGGAAACACTATCAACAAGGAGGAGTTTGATATATATGCAAGTAAAAATAGATTTCTTGAGGTTCCTAGCAAACTTGTTTTAGACAAGGAAGTTATTTCCCAATTAAAAATGCCTATCCTAACGTTGTATCAATCAAGGAAAGAGAATATCGTACCTAAATTCACAAGCTCGTTGGCCTTCCTTTCAATATTGTTGAACGGTTGAAGATGACACATGTTAATGTAAAAATGTGGGTTGTTATGGCTATTCCATAACAAAGGGATATCCTACATGAAGCTCTCAAGAAACTTCCTCAAGCTGATTCAATTTTTCAAAAGACTCATGTTGTTGTCAAATATTTTTAGGAAAAAGAAGAGCAGGTAAGCAAATTTTTAAAAACCACAAACTTTTATATGTCCTTAATTATTGGAAAACATTTGGTTCATAATTGCATGATTGATTTAGGGGCTAGTACTTCTATAATGCCTAAAAATATTGTTGATATCCTAGGTCTTAAGTACAATCCTATTTCTAAAGGTGTCTTTGCAACTTGATGGTTCAACCGTTGGTGTATTAGGAGTGATAAAATATCTTGAGTTAACCCTTCACACTTGTCGAGTTAACCATAACTCATGATATATCAGTAATTGACTTTCCTCCCATGTTTTCCATTTACTTATCAAGATATTTCATTGCTAAAGTAGGTGGCTACTTGTCTTCAGATTAGACTCATATGCTCTTAAGAAATAGATATGGTACAATATTTACCATACAAGTTGAGCCTATATTTTCTTACCATATTAAGTCTTATGATCCTACCCCCCTCCAATCAAACTTCCTAATCCAAGACAATCAAGAGCATGAGTTAGTTTCAAAAGAACAACCTATTCCTCCTTCAATTCATGATCTTTTATTAGATGAATGGGATAAATAACACTATGAGTTTGATCCTTATGACACAAATTTGGAAACTAGACTTGGAACCTATTGCATTCTTGAAGAAGGGTCTACTTTACCTGCACCACTCAAGAAAGAAAAGGATAGTGCTTCTGGATTATGGAAGATGTTCTTTGATGGTTCTAGAAGCATAAATGGAGCTAGGGTAGTTGTACTAATTTCTCTAATAAACAAAAAAAAATATTTTCCAATAGATTGTAATTTGCATGTTCAAACAATGTAGCAGAGTATGAGGCATTGGTGCATGGTCTTCAAATTATTGAAAAGAAGGGAATAAAAACATTGCAAATATTTGGGGATATTGAATTGGTCATCCACTAGGTTAGAGGGAAGTGTGCTACAAAGAATAATCTTTTGAAATATTATAAACACAGAGTTTGGGATCTTTTGGAGAGTTTTAATGCTCTTGATCTACAAGTGGTGCCTAGGAAATTGAACAAAGAAGTAGACTAGATGGCAGCCCTTAGTTCACAATTATCACATGTTGAAGATCTTGTTAAAGGTAATGTGAAACACATCAAGGTAGTGGTCAGACCATCTATTCCAAATAATGAAACCAGTTGGCAAGTATTTGACAGCGATGAACAAATTATTTAATTCATCCAGAATGAAGCTAAATTTTCTTCAAGAATGCAATTTGATTTGCATGACAACTATGGTGATCAAATTATTCAATTGAAGAAAAAAATTCCAAAAGGATTGGTCACTTGAGCATATTTTTAGTCTTGATGATGAATTTAAAGGTGAAGAAAAAATATAACATCAAAGCAAGAAGATTGTCAAACAATCACAATTTTACAAGGCAAAGAACTTCGCTTGGAAAGGTATGTGATGAGAATGAGAAGCAAGATTTTATCTCCTTGTGTCAAAATTTTAATGATGTATTCTCATGGGATTATGAATACCTTAAGGGTTTAATCCAAACATTGTCCAACATTCCATTGATCTTGATCCTAACGTGAAGCTAATCAAACAAAAGAAGAGATTAAGTTAAGCTGCATGAGAAGAGCCCCTCATGAGGAAGGAATTATCAAAACTATCAAATGCTCTACTTGGGTGGAAAAAATTTCCCAGAGTAAGGAAGAAGAATGGATAAATCAGACTTTGTGTTGATTTTAGAGATTTGAACAAAGCCTCCCTAAAGGATCATTATCCTCTACCTTCTATGGAGCAAATTCTACAAACAGTAGTAGGAGATGAAAGGTTTTATATGCTTGATGGCTACTCAAGTTTCAATTAGATCAAGGTTAGGGAGGAGGATCAGTTCAATACTACATTTAAAACCAAATGGGGAACATATGCTTATTAGAAAATGCCTTTTGGTTTATCAAATGCAGGTGCTACATTCCAAAGAGAAATGGATATTACTTTCAAAGGGTATATCAATGAATTCATCCTTGTCTATCTGGATGATATTACCATTTTATCAAAAAGAGTAAATATCATATCAGCCATCTTGAGAAGGTCTTTGAGAGATGTAGGGAATATGGGGTGTCTCTTAACCCCAAGAAGTGTAACTTTGCATTCCATAGGGGTAAGATTTTGGGGAATATTATTTATAAGGAGGGCATTACCATTGATCTAGAAAGAATCTCATCCATATTGTATCTCTCCTTGCCAACTCACAATAAAGCATTACAATCATTCCTGGAAATATTAACTTTTTAGGAGATTCATTCCTAATTTTGTAGGATTAGTCAGGCCTATCACTCTAATGTTGAAGAAGGATTCAATTTTCAAATGGAAATAGAAGGGAAAGAGAGCTTTTCCAAGATTAAACAGGAAATTACTCAAGCTCCTACACTTGTTAACCCGACTATTCTAAGGATTTCATCATATATGCATATGAGATGAATCCAACAATGTTGTTATTTTGACTCAGCAAAATGATCAAGGATTAGAACAACTAGTGGATTTCTTTAGTAAAAACGAAAAAATTGAAGTATAATCACATTGAAAAACATGTCTTTTCTATCATGAGGGCTCTGAATAAATTTAAAAGTATGCTTTCCACTAATCATATCAAAGTTCTAGTCTCACATTCCAGTGTGAGAGACTTTATTATGGAAGCAAAATCAGTGAGAAAATATTTGAATGGGTGACCAAAATCATGGAATATGATGTGATTATTAAAGCCAAAAATTTGGTAAGAGGTAGAGCACTTGTGAGTAGCTTGCTTTGGATGCCCAGAATGACCAAGAAACCTCATTTTTCATGAATGAGGAATCTTCACATAATGGTGAAATTCAATAGGATGAAGGAAATGCAGTTAATAATCATAATTAGATTGGTGATATGACTACCTTTTTATCTACTAGTACATATCCTCTTGGCCTAAACAAGACAAAAAGGATACATCTGAGGTTGCAGTCCATTCCTTATGCATTAATTGATGGGATTTTATTCAAAAGAAACATTGGTTAGGTGAACAAGTAGATAAGATATTAATAGAATTTCATGATTGTTTCTCTGGTGGAAATTTCTCTTCCCAAGCCACTGTAATGAAAATTTTGAAATCATGTTACTTTTGGACCACATTATTTGTTAATTTGACAAATGGGTCAGAAAATGTAGGGAATGTGCTTTCTTCACTAGTAAGAAAAGGTTGGTTTCCCTTCCACTTCATCCAATTCAAGCGGATGGTCCATTTGCCTAATGGGGTCTTGATTTCATTGACATGATCAACCCTCCATCAAGTGTTAGTCATAAATGGGTTTTGAAAATGAAATATTACTTTACCATGTGGAAAAGGTTGTGCCACTCAAGGAAACAAATGATTCATTATATTGGATTTCCTTGAAGACATTGTGACAAGGTTTGGTATCCCTCAAACTATCATCTTTGATAATGTAAAATATTTCTTAGGATCTAAAATTTTGATTGGGCTCTTGGACTTGGAATTTATTTGAAGAATTCTTCCAACTACTACCCTCAAGGTAATGGTTTGGAAGAATCCACTAACAAGAACTTGATTAGAATCATGAAGAGAACAATGGATATCAACCAAAGAAAGTGGCATACAAAGGTGAGAAATGCTCTTTGGGCTGATAGGATCACAATGAAGAAGGAAATTGGTACTTCCCCTTACAAACTTTTCTATGGAAAAGAAGTCAGGCTTCCTTTTTGTCACTTGAATTAGCCCAATAATTGGAATTTAAGGGTACATATCAAAGAGAAATCAAAATGGAAAACTAGCTAAGCTTAAAGAGTTAAGAAATTATTCCATGATTAGAATGGAACAACATAAAAAATCAACCAAACAGTGGTTTGATAAAAATGGCTAGGGCTCAAACATTCAAAGTTGGTGACTTGGTCTTGAAATAGGATGCAGATAGAGCTAAACTAGGATGACACTCTAAATTTGATGTAATTTGGAGTGGGCCATATATCATTAATGCTTGTAAAGAGGCTAACTCTTTTGAGTTGTTTGACCTTGATGGAAATGTATTACAAATCCCAATCAATGGGATTTATCTCAAACATTCCATTAAGTCATTTTGTTACATATTATACATATTATATTAGTTTTGAATTCCTCTAAGTGTTGCTAGCACATTGGCTTGTTGGTAGTGTAGGTTTCAATTCCCTAATTGATTTGCGTAGTATTTTGTTGCTTTTGGATGGCATGGTTTTGCACAATGTTTCATGGAATATTCGGAGAGCTATGAGTTGGGAAAAATTCAAGAGTTTAAGGATTGGCCACAATATCTCATGGAATCAAATGTAGAGAAACTAAAATAAAATTTGGGGACAATTTCATATGCTCATTCCTTATCTTAATAGATCATTTGTAGGGAAACATGGTCTAGAAAATGCTTCAAGTGGATTCAACGGTAGAGTTTTGAGTTCAAATAAATTTTTAGATTTTCATGTTGACTCCATGCCCAATGGATGCTTCAAGGCCACTAATATATTTAATATACAGTAGAATATTACCCCATGAATCACCAAACTATTATCCAATTTTACACATGTTGCAAAATTGGTTAACTTGCAAAATATGGAATTGGGTAGTATGATGATGTCTTGAGGAGGAAGCTAGAGAAAATATGTATTTTCCATGTTTTGTGTAATTCCTCTCCTTCTCTCCAGGACTTTAGATCAAACACTTAAAAATTATAAATATGAGTCATTTCTAGAGTTTTGTGTGTTTTGTGGATTTGGTGAATTAGAGGGAATAGTTCTCAAGTTCCCGAGTTCCTTGATTTTTAAATTGGGATGCAACACTAAGGGTTTGGATAAAGTAACCTTTTTGTATTGCAAAGATTCGGGTCATGGATAGAATAGTAAATGGAATGGTTCTCTTGTGGAGGTAGTGGCTTCCCACATTAATGATGATACCTGCAGACACCAAGGAATTATGCTACTTGAAAAACACAAAAGAATTATGCTACCAAGACACAAAATAATGATGCTACCCTCGACACAAAGGAATTATGTTACCGGTAAACACAAAAGAATTATTCTTGAGTGGTGACACCAAAGAATGATGCTACCACCCGACACAAAGTAATGATGCTACCACCGACACAAACGAATGATGCTATCGCATGACACAAAGTAATTATGCTATCGAGTGATACCAAATAATGATGCTACCAGCCGACACCAAAGAATCATGCTACCATCCCACACCAAAGAATTATGTCGCCATCCGACACAAAGAATTATGCATCTTGGGTCGACACCAAAGAATGATGATACCAGCCAACATAAAGGAATTATGCTACCCAGATGACACCAAAGAATTATGCTATCAGGTTGACACAAAGGAATTACGCTATATGACACTAAAGAATTATGTTATCGGCCAACACCGAAGAATGATACTACCTGCCGACAAAAAGGAATTATGGTACCGACAAACACCAAGGAATTATGCTACCAACCAACACCAAATAATTATGCTATCAGTCAAATTCTAAAGAATGATGCTACCAACCGACACCAAGAACATAAATGATGGGCTATTTTGATGAACAAAGTGTCACGAGGAAATAGTTAGGTGAGGGTAGGTAGGTGAAAAAGAGGAAAACATCTTCAACATTAAAGAACACAATTCTAGGTAGCTCAACAACTAGGTTTAATGAGGTATTGTGCCCATTTCTTCTTCTGCAAGTAAGGTACCATTGTGAAATGGATTTGGCAGGGTGTTCATACCTAATTTTAGTTATTTAATGCATGTTGTTGGTGGGTGGAAGCATAATTCGAGTTCTCTCTCTTTCCCATTCTCTATATATTATAAAAGGATGCTCATTTGTAAGGGTTGGACATTCTTATAATGTTAGTGCATCCTTCTACAAGTGTTGCATGTGGATTTTGAGTTGCAAGCCTCAGATTTGGACATTTGCAGGGTGATTCTTGCCTTCCTCCTTCATTGTAATGAACTATGCATCTACTTGAAGTAATAAAATACTTGTTTTGTGGTTATTATCTACCCTAGCTTGTGTTTTATTGCATTTTATTTCCTTTCATTGCTTCTGCAGTATGTTGTGCATGTTTTATTCTCCTTGCAAGGTTTAAATCTGTTGTGCTCCATGGAAATGGTGGTTTGAATGTTGTTTTGGACTGTGGTACTCATGTCTTCCCTCTCCTTCTTCATTTTATTCCCATTTTCACTCATTTAAAAGTGTCTTTCCCCTTGTTCTTGGTGTTATCACATCTCTTTAGTTTAGGATTTTTATTTCATGCACCTCATTCTCACCCTGGTCCCTTGGAATCAAATAATAGAGTAGAGTTATATAGTTGCATTTCATTTCCTAGGAGTAGTTCGGCATTAAGAATAGGTATTGAACCGGCCTTCTCTCGGAGGTTTGTATCAGTTCAAGTCTCATAGCTGAGACATTCCCAGGTTGCCTTTAATCCCTAGATCACTCGATTTAGGACGAGTGAAAATTTGAGCTCCAACACTTATTTTTAAATTATTTTCCTTTATTTGTGATGAGATTATGAGGAATACCGAAGTGAAAGATAATGTGATGATGGATGAAGTTGACAATTTTATCTACTTTAGTAGAGATGAGGGGATTGCTTCAACCCATTTGGTAAAATATTCATTTGTTGTGATGACAAAATTATGTCATTATGAAGAAACCAATAAGGTCAAATCCCCATTTTGAGAAGGGTGAAATATCCAGTGGTTGTTTGAAGAGTGTGACTAGGAATGTGTGTGAGGTTGGCATGTAGTTGAAATTTGACACATTTCTTTACATAGTCACAAGAGTCTTTATTAAGCATGGGCCATTAGTATCTCATGCACAAGATTTCTTTAGCAACATCCAAATAGTTGAAGTGTCCACCACATATGCCGTTGTGGAATTTTTGGATAGCTAGAAAAGCCTACAAATTCTTAAGACACCGAGAGAGGAGGAGGTCATCGAATCCTCTTTTGTAAAGGATATTTTTATATTTCTCGGATAGTTCTTAGGGTATTTTGTCGATGTGAAAGATAATCATATGTTTGTGTGTACCATGTGTCGATGGAGTGTTATTTATATGATTGATGGTTGGAATATTAATGTTGTTGTAAGATGGTTGATCAATTTTGTGTATGATGAAAAATAATTTGGAATCGTCAGGTGATATAGGAATAAGAGAGGAAAGAGAAGCCATTGTGTCTATGAATTTGTTAGATGAGTGAGGGTGGTTTTGATGTAGGAGCATTACTCCATGCATAAGAATAATTCATGAAGACATCGATTTTAGATTTTATGTGTGGTTGTATTTCCAAAGGGTCATTTTGAGGTGTTAGTTGGTGTTTGGGTTCTTCAAATTTTAAATGGAGAATTTCCCTCCAAAATGTAAAATTTGAATGTGGAGGACATTTTTGGCTTCTTGTGGTTGCTTTCATGAACTCTTGGAGCATGTAACCTTGAAAAAGGATGGAATGAGATATAATTAAGTGTCTTAGGTCCTCTTTAGGGACTATAAGTCATAATTTGAGTGAGAAAACAATAATTAGAGTCTTTAAGTTAAGAAATCTAGTGTTAAAATCATGTGACCAAGAGGTCTAGGAGCCTATTCGGTTAGAACTTGATGAAAGGACTATAAATTGCAAAAATATAATTGTATTCCTCATTATAATTTGATAATGAATCAAATGTGTGAGTTTCAAGAGATATTGAGAAAAATCAAAACTCAAATATTACTAGTTTTGACATGATCTCAAAGTATTTACTTATGTGTATGTGTCCACTTCTTAGTCTCAGAGCATATTCTTGATCTCTCGAGTGAATACAAGGTGAGATCCTAAGCATTGTGATGAGAATTTAGCTCTTGTAGATTGATTCTTGTGTACTATTACTCCTTGTTACCTGGGTATAAAGGTATGTTTGCATTTTTATAAGTGTGTAATCCTTGGATTTTGTACTTTGTATTTGTAAAATGGATTAAGACTAATAAGAGCTTTGATTGTGTAGTCATGAGGATTGGAGTAAGTTTTTTTTTATAGAGAAAGTTTGTCTTGTTCAAAACTACATCATCTCATAGTGTTTTCTTTAATGTCTATGCATGTGACTTGTGTGAGGAGGATTTCATGAATGGTAGGGACTAGGTAAACATGTGCATATAAGGGTAAAAGGATCTATTCTTGGTGAGAGAAGTTGTAAAGAGTCATCTCAGTGAGTTTGTATGTATCCATTCCTCATGAGTTAATGAATATTGGAAGAATGTGAAACTCTACCTTATTCATGCAAGTTTGTGTGTTATGACAAGATAGTGAGTTTGAAGGTGTTGATAAACCAATAAAAGGAGTTAAGGTCCATAACCGATGTCCTTTCTTACATGTTGGGAGTTTCCTAGTTGATCATGGATTGTGTTACAAATTGATCAAGGTAAGACCCTCTCATCATTGTATTCAAGGAGTAAGGAATCTTGACTACTTTGGGAGGAGTGTAGTATTGAGTAGATCGAGCAAACAAGAATACTTCTTCCCTAGTAAGTTCATTTTTTGCAAACCGTGAAGGATATCTATTTTCCTAATGCATACAAAAGATTATTCTTGTTTGGTTGAAGATGATATGGTCTTGGTTGTGAAGTGCTGGTAAGGAAACATACTTCACATTATTAATATAGTCCTTCTTGCAAGGATTAAGGCTTTGAATAGGTTTCTAGGAGAAGTTACAATAAAAAGAGCCCTCTCGTGCTTGACTGTAAGCTATGGTGAAGGCCTTGAAAGGGCATAAAATTTGAGGCCTCAAACCAAGTTATCCTTACATAAAAATCAAACTAAATGAAAATGAGATGGGGCTTAATGTGATTCAAATGAAATTTTGAGGTTCCATTGGATAGAACTCAAGCCATTTATGACAGTCCCTCTAATAAAAATCCAACACAATCAAAGACCTAGCCTTCAAGGTAGCTTTACAAACAAACTAGGGGTTAAACATAGATTTCAATGCTAAAATTTGGAAATTCATTAAAATGAGGTAATGTGTGGCCAAATATTCCCGCATTTTTTCCCGAGGTCTCCTACAACATGAGTTATACATGGCATTCTTCTTATTAAGACCTAGTTGAGGGTTTGCAAGTTGTGGAAGAGAAAGTGGGATAAGTGGAGAAGGTGGAAGAGTTAAAGTATCAAATTTCATCCACACTTTGGGCACGATGAAGGAAGACCAATGAAGTTGTTATTTTATGAATAGCACCACTAGATCATCCCATACATACATGTAGCAAACATACATTGTCTTAAGGGTATAGAAGACAGTTGGAGCATTTTGGAAAAGGTTAAGATTTGGGAGTTCTTCGATCATTTGAGTGAAGGTTCCAATAGTTGTTTGAATGTGTGAAGTAGGGAGGGAATCCAATAATTATTAAGGAGACTAACAATCCAAATAAGGCATGTTTAGGCATTATCTCGTGGAACAACATCGAGTTAGCAATGTAAAGTGAGTGGCTTGAGAAATTACATGAATGTGAGGATTTTAATGATTTAAGTAACCACTAATGAAGGTGCTAGACAGAGTATGGTGAAATTGTAGTCACTCCTAATGATATTAGTCATCTTGCAAGCCTATAAACCTTTCTAAACTCATAATGGTCCTCCATTGTAGAGTAAAGGTGAAGAACTTATTTGAATCTTATTAGTAAAGTGAGTATGTGCTTGAATGTTTTTGTTTTTCTCTGCATCAGTTTTAAATTTCATAATTTTCAAAGAGTTCTAATAAGTCTTCGACGATGGTTTCATATTTTTGAAGGACCTCATTTTTACATTGATAGATCCATTTGATTTGATTGATGACAAGTTGTGAGTCACCATATATGTCCAAGATTTTTACACCTAAAAAGACAGCGAAATTGAGCCCCATAATGAGAGCTTCATATTCTATCATGTTATTAGTTCATTCGAAGTTGAGATTGATAGACAACAGAATAGGGGTGTCTTAAGGTGGTATTATGACTATTCTGGCACCTCCCACTACCTACATTTAGATCCTTTGAAAAATAAGGTCATTTTGAGAGGAGCATTTTCTTGATCAAGCGTGTTGATTTATTCACGTGGGAAGTGTTCATAGGGTAATTGATTAGATGAAAGGGGAGATTTTGTGAGATGATTAGAAATTAAATTCCCCTAAATTGATTTCTAATAGATGAAATCAAGGTAAATTTCAATCATGAGTATGAGCTAACCAATGATGCAATCATTGTGATATGGTTTGGAATGTATAGATTTCAATGGATTGAAATTTGTGACTACATAAGTTTTGTGATTAAGGAGGTAGTGATGGATTTTAGAGGTCATGAAGTATAAGGCACAACACAACCTTTCAAATTTGGAATAATGAGTTTTGTAATCATGAAGTATGCGACTAATGTAACAGACAACATGTTATTTACCTTGCTCGTCTTGATTCATAAGCATGGCTCCCAAGGCATGGTCAGTTGTGGATATATATAGATATAAACTCTTCCCCTCACGCAGAGGTGTGAGCACGAGTGGTGATAGGAGGTACTATTTGAGGGCGTCAAAGGCCTATTGAAAATTATTGTCCCATTTGAAGTGGATATCTTTTCATAAAAGATGATGAAAGGGTTGACAACGATCTAATAACTATGAGATGAAGTGACAAATAGATTGAATTTTTCCTTAAAGGCTATGAAGTTGTTTAAGATTAGATAGTGGAGGCATTTTGATGATGGATTTGACTTTAGTGGGGTCAACATCAATTCCCCTAATAGACACAATGAATCCAAGGATTTTTCCTATTAGAAATCCAAAGACACACTTAGCAAGACCTGAGATGAAGGAAGAAATGTGGAAGACACATAAATATCATGTAAAGAACAATTATATGGTCTCTTCAATGTTTAGATTTACCTAAGATATTGTCGGTATAGTCGTCCACGGTTTTATGGATGAGATCATGGAGTATATAGGTCATGGCGTGTTGATATGTAGCTTTTACATTTTTCAATCCAAAGGAATTACTCTATAGCAGAAGGTTCCCCATGGGATGATAAAAAGGTATTGTGTTGATCCTCAGGTGCAATTAAGATTTGATTGTAACCAGAAAAACCATCCATAAGAGATAGCATTTCATGGTATGTTGTTAAATTGATGAGGTGGTCAATGTTGGAAAGAGGAAAATCATCCTTGGAGCAAGCGAGGTTCAAGTATCACAAGTTTGTGTAGATGTGTAATTTTCTAGTGGATTTAATGATGGGTATGATATTAGAAACCCATTGCGAGATAATCAATAAGTAGTATGAATTTGGATGAAATAAGATGTTTAATTTCTTTGATTAAAAGTGTGACATGAGGATGAATCCTTTCAAGTTTTTGTTTTGCGGGCTTAGCATTTAGGACGATAACAATATTGTGGATGATGATGTTAGGGTCTATACCTGGCATGTCACTATAGGACCATGCAAAGGATTGAATATGTTTGGATAGGAAAAAATGAATTCTTGGAGTTCACGCGAGTCTAAGGCTTGGCCAATTTTAACAATGTGTGGCTCTTGTAATGTGCCAATGTTAACATCAATAATGGATTCATTAAGGAGGGTAGACGTGTCGGAGGGAAGGTTTTCTAAAGATAATGATCTTCAGCACCCATATAGGTCAGGATGGCATCATCATCATGACAGTGGAGGATTTTGATGGTAGGAGAGTCTTATTTTATCATGTGAGGTAAGTGTAGGGGATGGATTCATTTTTTCGTTAACCTGATAAGTTAATGGTCCAAGTGAAATGGTATTGAATAAAAAGGTTAGGCAAATGGATATGGTGTCTTCATTATCGAGTGTGAGGCTAACAATGGTGACACTGGTTCTTGAGATTCGGATGTTGATGGTGGTGGTTTGGAAGGAGATACTTTGAATCTCATGCCATGTTTTTTGTAAGGTTATTTCCATCCTTCAAAGGGTAAGTCATGTGGACCTTGTTCATATCAACCTAGATCAAGTCTTTCCATGCACAACATTATAGGTATATTTGGGTGAATTAGGGTTCACCTAAGAATGAAAATTAGGATGAGAAGGGATTTGTGTGTGGTTGATCATTGAGGTGAGATGAAGGATGGTTGATTCCTATGTCTATTAACTATGTTCGAAGGAATGGAGGGCCAAAGGAAATGATGTTTCCTACATTAGGCTCGTAAAGTGGTTATTTTTTAGACCTCCCATATGTTTTAGGTGTGGGAAGGGTGTTAAGGGATAGGAGGTGGTACTCCCTAGTGAAAGGTATTACATGATGTTATTGAAAGAGTCATCATTTGATAATTTGGATGTGGGGATCGAATAAATTGTTAAAGATTCATTTGTAGATGTTGGATTTTGTAGAGGAATCAAGACTTCGCTAGGCTGTATGTCATGTGGAAAACTTTAAATGGATTTGGGTCGAGAAAGGACCATGATGGTTTTACCTTCATGTTCGTATTTTAGACATTAGTTTAGATTGGAAGGGACACCATACATTGTGTGTATCTAGGGATGACCAAGTAGCATTTTATACTAGAACTCTCCTACCAGATAGAAGAGTTCAAGAAGGAATTTTCAAACCTATTTTGATGGGTAAGATGACTATGCCCAATGTAGGGCCTATAGTTTCATTGAATGCAATGGGTGATTGGGAAAAATTGTGTTAATAGTTGGATTTTTTGAACGCATGAGATGATATGATGTTTATGCTAGTGTCATTATTGATCATAACTCTTTTAACAAGAGTATCATTGATTTGGGTGGTAAAAAAGGGGAAGATCATGGTCTTTGGGTTGGAGTGATATGATATCAGATTCATCAAATGCAATGGAAGCCAACATCTTCAAGGTGCTAACAAGGTTAGTGAAAGGTTGGGGCTCGTCGAGAAGGAACTGAGATTGATTAGAGGGATTCAATCATGGCTTGGTGATGTTGGGGATATTTCGAATGAGGTTGTAGAGGAAAATTTTAACTAGAGTTTGGTGTATCTATTTTAGAAGTGTGTTTTGAATGGATGGTGTTGGTTAGTTCTTTGGGGTGTGAGTATAGAAACTTTAGTTTTAGATGATGACATATTAGGTGACTTAAAAGGACCCATGAGATAGAGACCTTGGGCCTATCTAGATTTGGGCCTTCAAGTTAAGTGTGTGGGATCTAGTTGTTATGTGGATAATGTCAACCTCAAAACACAATAGTTTATTAGAAGAGGGCACAATTTTTTCAATGAGGATCTCAAATTATTTCTTTGGATTATTCGATTTATGAACCTTAGGAGTATGTGTGATATGATGTTTTGATTTGGTTTATTTGATAGGTGGACTGGGATGATCTTTATTGATTGGGAGGATTCATTTATTAGAAAGGCTTTGAATGATGGTATGAAGGGATTTTCAATCTTCAATGTAATTGCCTATTATCCGATGGTAAGCACAAAATTCTTGGTAATTGTACCAAGAGGGTTTCGATCCCTAAAGGTCGAGAGTTTTATGGGTGATAATGTGATAGTTGATGATCGAATGATTTGTTAAATATTTTTATTATAGTACCATGTCAAATCTTCTTGAGATGATGTTGAGGGGGTAGGATTATGAGTTTCATCAGATGATTCGAGAAGTACGAGACACGACACGTATCCGAGGTGGTATGTCTATATTTTTTGTGGGGATTAGTTTGGATTTACTTGATAGTGATTTTAAGCTTAGAGGACAAATGTGGGCCCAAAATGGAGGACAAAGGGGTTGTATTCATTTTTTGATGGTCCCTGCAACAATTGTACTTTATTAGCAGGTAGGTGATAGTTTTTTACGCGGGATTGTTAGGGTTCTTGATTCAGTGCATGGAAATGTGGTATTTAAAAGAGCTTTCCAAAATTTAAATGAAAAGTTTCTTTTCTTGTGATGTCTACGGAACAATATTAGATGTTTTTTTGGAAGGAGATCTAGTGGATTTTGAGGGTTGAGACCCTAATGGACCTAAGGCCTATGTAGTAATGTTTTCTAGAGAATTTGATCATTCAGTTGGGGTATCAGTCATAGATATCAATAATGTGTTGGGTGTGGGTAAGAGTTTATGAATGGTATTGACAATGTGATGAGACCCTATGACATTGGTTTGAGGTTGGTTTCTAGTTGGAGGATGACTTGGAAAAGGTTGTTTAAATACATCCAAATTTTGATTAGGAGGTGCATTTGATTATCAAGATGTAACTCACCCCATTCAATGAGATCCTGAAGGACATTTCTAAATGATCGAAACCTTTCAATATCATGCCCTCGAACTTGGTGATGTTTTGCAGTAGTCATTAAGATGTGGAAACATCGATGGGTCGGATGGGAGAAAGTGTGATCATACAAGAGGAAATAATTTTTTCAAAGATGGAGCTATATAATTCTTTTAAGGGTTTATTTTTTCACTAAGGTTGGGATTTTTCAGAGTCCGATCATTTTTGGATGTATTTTTCAAAACAAATGCATTTATGGAGCCTTTGGATTTGTCTCGTATGTAGAAGAAGCCTTGAAGGAGGGGTCAAGTTTGGGTTTCTTAGATTGTAATTTCACCTTACCGTCCTCGAGGGCTTAGAGTTCCAATTTTCGGGCCATGGTGAAGGCTTCATCAAAGGTTTGAAATGATTGAATTTGTAATGTGGATGATATATGTTTAGCGCATGATCAAGTGAATAACTCAATTAGCTTAGTATGTGGAAGGGAGAAGGAGAGTTGGTTGATAATCCCTCACCATCTGGTGACGAAATCATAATAGACTCATTTTGATATCATAGATATCGGTGATAGAGATCTTATGAGATATGTTAATAAAGAAGTGTTCGAAAAACAACTATGTTATTTTTGTGCAAATAAGAATAGAGAATGTTGTGGAATAATATTATACCATTCAAGGGAAAGTTTGGCCAACGACATGGGAAATGTCCTCAATATCAACAATTGATCACGCAATGAGATAACAGCATGATGAAATTCCCAAATGTGTTGTCTGAGATCCTCTTTATTGTAAAATTTGATAAACTTAGGTAGTTCCTAGTGAGGAGGATATGTTTTGAATGGTACTGATAGATTGATAGGTTCATTTCATATGTGTTCATAAGAAAGAGTGTTCTTTAGTCCCATGGTAGTAGTTTCGAGACTCGTGATTCTACTTATTAATGCATGCATGGGATCATTTTGAAGAGGTTGTTGGATATTTGAAGAGGATGGGTTGGATTGATGGTAGATATGGGATTAGATTGTTGGTATACATGATATGGTAGGGTATGATGTTGGAAAGGAGGTAGACCTCCTGGGATGTTATGAGGTTGTTGGGAGACTAAAGGTTGTGAAGAGGCTTGAATATATTGATAAGGTAAAGGGAGATATGTATTGACAAGAGGTTGTGTTGGTTATGGTATGTATTAAGAGGATGCATAATCATATTACAGGATGATGGTAGTGGATGTCCTGTTGTCAGAGAAAGGGAGATTATTAGTAACCACACTCATGTTGATAGGTGGTGTAGACATGGGGATGGATAAGACTAGATTTTGGATTGATGACGTAGGTTGTTGTGATGAAACATGTTGAGATATGATCATTGGATTTGTAGAGAGAAGGACATCGGTTGAGTTGATTGGAGGAGGAGTAGTAGAAACTATGTGACTAGGTGTTTATGGGGAGGTACTAGTATGTGTAATGCAAGAAAATATTAGATGAAAGTTAGAAACCAAAAACAAACCAATTGATTCCTAAATATAGTCTTCTCAAACAAAACCTTAGATAGAGAAATAGATTGAAAGGAGAGAGAATATAATGCCTCGCACTTACCGACAAGTCAGTAAATATCCTTCTTTGATGTGTTGGATTTTCTCTTGATGGTGGATTAGATGTGCTTTCTTCATATATTTTGGAGTCACCCTAACAGCACCTCCCCTTTGCTTGCATTAGATGATTGTATTGGATGATTAGATTGGATTGAAGATGGATGATGGATCGACCGAGTGATAAAAATGGAAAAGTTTTATTATGGATTTCCAAGTTGTGCTCTCATGGAAGATGGGAGTTCAATTTATAGTTTTTGGTGAAGGATTCAATGGCTAAGATGAAGGCATGTTGGATTAGGATCAATGGTGGAGAATGCATGTGAGGAATGGATAATTCTAGAATGGAAATTTATAGAAATCGAGAGAAGTCTCCAGATGATTGCTTGATAAATGATGAAGGATTGGATGATTGTATTGGATGATTAGATTGGATTGGATTGGATTGGATTGGATTGAAGATGGATGATGGATTGATTGAGTGATAAAAATGGAAAAGGTTTGTTATGGATTTCCAAGTTGTGCTCTCATGGAGGATGAGAGTTCAATTTATAGTTTGTTGGTGGAGGATTCAATGGCTAAGATGAAGGCATGTTGGATTAGGATCAACGGTGGAGACTGCATGTGAGGAATAGATAATTCTAGAATGGAGATTTATAGAAATTGAGAGAAGTCTCCAGATGATTGCTTGATAAAGGATGAAGGATTGGATGATTGTATTGGATGATTGGATTGGATTGGATTGAAGATGGATGATGGATTAATTGAGTGATAAAAATGGAAAAGGTTTGTTATTGATTTCCAAGTTGTGCTCTCATGGAGGATGATAGTTCAATTTATAGTTTGTGGGTGGAGGATTCAATGGCTAAGATGAAGCCATGTTGGATTTGGATCAATGGTGGAGAATGCATGTGAGGAATGGAGAATTCTAGAATGGAGATTTCTAGAATTTGAGAGAAGTCTCCATTGAATTAAAAATTCAATGGAGGGAGGGAGATATATTTGAATTTTTAAATATGAAAGAGGGAAATTTAGAGAGGCTTCTAGAAATAGAAGCCTCTAGATTTAGAGGTGTGAGGATGTGATTAGGATTAGAATTAGATTAGGTTAATAAATGATGATTAGGGGTGAGGTTACATAGAAAGGATAGGTGTAGGGATGTGTAGGGTAGGTGGGTAGGTAGATGTAGGAATATTAAATTCCTAGAAAATGTTAATGAAGGATTAAAATAGGATAATATGATATAATAATGGATTTATGAGATTAATGATAAAATGGGATATAATAATGGATTTAAAGGATTAATGATGAAATGATAAGATAAATGATAAATGATAAAGGGTAAATATGATAAAATGGATTAATAATAATAGTTAAACTTGTGATTAATTATTATATGGGTGATGTTGGGGTATTTACAGGATAGGTTAATCACAATTAACCATGTCAACATTTTAGATGTCTACAAGATGATTATATGTACCATGTGGGTTATGCAAGAGATCCGATGATGTAGGTTCCTGGCAGCTTTTCCATGTTCTATGAAAATATGGAATCAAGGTAAAAACTAACAAAAGGGACAAACGAAGCAGGTGTTGACACTCTTGTGTCACTAGTGGGGAGGTAAGGAGAGATTTTTTGGATGACAGGTTGATAGTCGGGATCGTAAAGTTTAGAATAATCACAAGTGTTGACCTCAATAAATGGGAATTGTGTTGGATAAGGAGTGGTGTAAATGATATGAACACCTTTTAAGAACAAGATAACCACTAAGGGAAAAAATATTAGTGTCCAAAATTTTCGCAATGACCGGGTCACCACTTAGGAAGAATTGAGGAGGTTTGAGGCAAGGATCCTCTGACATTTCGGATTGAGTGTTCGGGGGAATACGTGGGTTCTAGATTTGTTTCTAAGGGTTGTTTTAGTGGATTAAGGACGTGTTTGGGATGTTTTGCATATGGGACTGAGTTGATTCTAAGGATTATTGGAGTGAATATTCCATATTTGAGAGGTTTTGAAAGCGATCCTATAGTCTAGTCAAAACCATGGACTAATCAAACAATCAATGGAGATAGAAAGAAATGTGGTTATTTAAAAAAACAAAAGTAACACACACAAAGAAATTATGGATTATCTTGATTAGTTAAAAGAATGTGAAAAATAAAAGATGGTTAATGAAGGTACTACAAAAGAGGCTAGCTAAGGGTGGTTTCAGGTAAGTTTAAAGTTGAATTCCTCAATAAACTTGCAGGTACGTGAGGCCCATATCTATTTTGGTGTTGGTACAAGGCATGGTATTGGGGCCTACCCCCTCACTTCATGGTCCCTAAATAATAAGGGTGTTAGATGCTTAGCCAATGTAACGCCCACCATATTGTTTATACTTGGCTAGAACACCGATTTAGCTTCCCTCTTGGTGATGAAATCTAAGTAGGTAGACCTGGAGGAATTTTTTAGATGCAAGTTTGATTTAAGATGTGGTTTGGTTGTGTGTGAGGGAAGATTTTGAATGCAATCGTTTAACCCCTAATTAATCTAGATGAGTAGGCGATATGAAAGTTCATTTTAAGATCCAAAAGGAAATGTTGATTTTGATGAAAGTAGATCAAACAAAATGTAATGTTGAAAGAAAATGAAGGAAAATAAACATACCTGAATTCAATTTCCTTTTTTATTTTCTTTTTCTTTTAAATTTTACATGTTTTTGAAGAAGTGAGAGTGAAGCACTCTAAGATGCAAGGTTAGATGATTTGAAAATAAACAAAAAGATATGAAATTAGATGAAAATGAACTTGCATCCCACCGGGCATGTCAAAATGTTTATGATGATTTTGGTTCATCAATTATATACTAAAACACCAAAAATCGAGAAAACAACAAGGTTTAAAGATACATGCACCTTGAAAGTGCTATGTTGGGATGAAGAGAGACTCCTCCTTCCAATGAATGAGGGAACCTGCATATAAATACAACTAGAAAAGATAGATATTAAATAGAGATTTGATGAGTTTCAAGCAAAGGATGATCCTAGAAACCATCGGGATTCCTCAAAGGGTGTCAAATCATTTTACAATTAAGTGATATTGATAATAAGATGATTGCAAATACAAGGAATGGTTATAATTCCAAGGGGATAGATAGATATTTTTTTGCTTGATCGATGGCCCAAGCGAGGGCTACGACGAGCTCAAATTCAAAGAATTAGTCGAACCATAAGTATTCAAAGAATGTCCCATTCTTCTTATATTATTTCAAGTTGGTCTTCTATGTCTTTGATTTTGGGTGTTAAGGTGATGGCGCAAATTTGGAGTTTGTGAGCGATGTCAAACTATTCCCAAACAAAGAGTTATTGAATGATTGGAAGATTGTAGATGTTTGTAAAGAGATGTGATTCACCTAGCACTGTCATCTACAAGGAGATGATCTTAAAAACAATCTAATTAGACAAAAACAGAGTGAAAAAATGACTCAAAAGTATGTAAATGTGATTAAAATGGTAGAATAATAGGGATCGCTAGTGATTTGGATGGAATTGTTGGTGATTTAGACAGAATCACGTTGGCGATTAGTGATAAAATGATTAATTCTTTAATAGGATGTAGATTAAATGCATAATGATTAATATAATGACTCATTTGGACTAAATAACTGATGTTGAAAGGATTGGCAGCATAATTTAGATGGAGATACTTACTTTGACCGTGTAAAAAAATGGACAAAGTTGAGGAAGCCTTGCTGAGATTGGTGGATTCTCCAAGGGCTTAATTGAGAGGCACTAAAGGTGTCTGGATGTTCATAGTGGTGTCATCTTGGTCTTGAATGCAATAGAGCTTCGCTAATGATGGCTAAGGATCCCTTTCAAAGAAGTTTTGTGATTTATTTATAATCATTAACAATTGTGTTAGAATTGCTGGCGATCTGAGAAAAGTGGGGAAACCTACTTGGAAGTGGTAAACCACTTCCAATAGGGTTTTTCGGGTTTCGATTTGATTGTAAATGGGTGGGGAGGTTTTTGAAAGGTTAAGAAGTTGGGTGATGAGGGTAAAAATAGGTTTAGGTAGGTTAAGGGTGGTTAGGGAGGTTTAGGATAGGTAAATAGGTTTTAAGGTGGGGAAAAGCATGATGTTATGGGGGTTAGAGTGATGGTTTATAATAATGAGATAGGTTTAGAGTTTTTTGAATGAGGGTGTGAGGGGTGTAGGAAGGAAACAGTGTTTATAGTTTGTATTGACTTCGCTCACTTGTGTTTGACTTGACTTTGACGGCTCTTGATTTAGGAATCTTGACTCTTGAAACTTTTTTAGAGTGCTTCAGACCTATGTGGGGAATCTTCCCAATATCTAATGTTTCTTTAGGGAATATTAGGAGAGTTTTTAAGACCTTTTGAGTAATGTGTGCAAGGTGGGTGCTAGGTTTCCATGTAAATTTTAGGTATTTCCAAGTGAGTAAATGAGTGCATTACACTTGATTACATAGTTTTTCATGGATATAAATTTGTATTAAGGCTAACCCAAAGTATAAATATTAGCCTATAAAAGATATAAAATTGAGAAGATGATTGTTGGGTGGTCTTGGACAAGACCGTTTGTGTAGAAATGAATGGTTGACGATTTGGTCCTATTGGATGATTTGGTCCAAGGGTATAGAATGGTCACAATAATTAATATTAATGGACTTCTTATGATTGATAAGAACATTTTTATAAGTGACTGAGAAGCATAATGAGGAGAGCAAGTCTTACAATAGGACTAAGGATGGACAATGATATAACAATTAAGATCTAAATATGTGCATAAGTCATTATTTAACAAATTAAGTCACCACTAACATTATCAAGTGATAAATTACCAAATTTAGGTATTTGACCTGATTCTAGAGCACATGATGAAGGTATTTTTGGGATTCCTACAACCCATGTGAAGTGATTATTACTATAAGATATGCAAAACTTATGTAAGGGAAATGATAAACTTAAATAGTGAACAATTTCTTGTGATAAAGAACACATGTGTTTTATAGAGTGGGTTATGGCTAATGGGATATTTATACATATATGGCATGGTTTATGAGCTTGTGAAACCTTAGTGTTGGTTGGAAACATTTCCTTGAAGATAGTTTGGGATTGGTTATGAGTGAGTAGCCTCTTGGGAGCTAGAATATCTTGCAACAAGGGTAATTCTCGTCATTATTTGAGTTATAGGCATGCCAATATTCTCTTTATTTACCGATAAGTTGTTAGGGGCATTTATTGATGAATATTTGTTGTGAAATCCTTACAAGAGTCTAATTTATATTTTTGTGATTATTTTAAGCTTATATCATTTTGGTTTATATAACATGTCATGTATTTTATTATATGCCCCTATTAATATGTTTGATATTTTTACATAATCATATACACACATATGCCAAATTCAAACATATATTTTAATATTAAATTAGAAAATCGGATGGAAGTATTGTATGGTTTCCTTGACTAGATTGGTTTGTGCATTTTGAATGTGGCTTTGGTATGCTTCCGAATTGTTGTTATGAGGGTTGTGATGGGCCTTTTGAATTCCCATTCCAAAACCCAATTTTTTCATTATTACCTTGTATTGAATTGATATTAGCATTATTGTAAATAATACTTTCATATACTTAAAGAGAAGTTTTGTGCATAAATCTTGGTTATATTTTATCTTTCATATGCTTCATTGGATTGATTGATATAAGTTGGTTTTGTGGTAACAAGTGCGAATAGAAGAACTTTCATAAGCCTAATGCAGGACTCACATAAGCCTAGCACAAGACTCGCATAAGCCTAGCGCAAGACTCACATAAGCCTAGCATAGGACTCACACGACAGAGCGGATGACTTGCCCAATCGGCATGTGATTTATGTAACTTGTGGAGTTGCCTATTCAACATCAATTCCATTCAGGAATTGGACTATTTAGGTGGCGACCGCCTCTTTATACATACTGAGATCATCCAAGTCAACAAGGTTAAACTTGTAGTAACAATTCCTCATTTTTTAGCATCCTCCACTATGTGAGGAGTTTGATTACTTGAGTTTGTCTAGACTCTAGTGATCTCCAAGATCAGCCAAGTGTTGTTTACAATAACTTCACTTTCATTCAAAAGATGAGTGCGATCAATAAGTCACATGTAGGATGACACTTCAACTTAATGATTACTAGTTATATTGTCGTTCGATATAGATATGTTCAGTTAACTCCTATATGTAACTCTTGCATGTATATTAGAATAACAAGTTCTCTTGAAAGAAGAGCTTGACTTCACCTAATATATAAGGTGAACACATTAGGATTATTATGATCATTTTAGGAAGAAAATAAATGTATTGAAACATTATTGATAAATAAAAATGGCATGATTCTAAATTCAGTTTTGTTTTTGTGAGTGATACGTTGCAACCGAATCAAAGGGAAGGAGCAAGGACCACTCCTCCCTAGTGTGAAGGGAAGTGTTGTTTGTTTCTTGTTTATTTAGTAGTTTGATTATTTTCAAGAATTATAGTATTTACATTATTTAAATTGTTATTCTACTTCTGCATGTTGTGGTTCTTTAAAGTTACAGAGTTAGGAGAATTTGTGATTTTTTTATAAGATAGGAAAGATTCTTAGTTATATCAGTTGTTTATTCTTTAGTTAATTTAGTTGCATGCTCAATACAATTTCATTCATTATTTTTTACAAATAGCCTTGGACACCACCTTGGTATTGACAAATATTGAATTATTAAAGTTTGAGTCTCAACGACACTCATCAAGTTTCATTCATATATTTTAGATGGAAAATATGATCTCTCCTTTGAATGTGATATGTTTGATCACAGTTGATTATGATGGCATTGTGAACGTCCAAATAGAATATTGTTTTCCCCTTTGGACTTGGTTATGATGAGGATTATTAAATGGAATAACTTCTTGGGGGGAGGGGGTTTGTGAATGGTTTATTACTTTAATAGTGTATTTTCATATTGATTAGAGATGGTGGAATTCAAACATTTTTCTAACATTGGTGTTTCCATGTTTTTGAGTGAAGCAAGTTGAAGGATAAACTATTGAAGAAAGAAATATTCGATTTCTATTAATCGAAAAGATTACATGATTTGTTTGGATAGATATAATTTGTAGCATATAGAAAAGTATTCACCAATAATATATATGTTAAGATAAAAACATAATGATGCTTCCCTATAAATATATGTTGAAAAAAATGTGTAAAATACGTAAACTTTATATTTCCATCTATAAAAGAGGATATATATATATATATATATATATATATATATATATATATATTATTATATAATATATGAATTGGTAATATGTAGCTTGTAATGATTTTTATAACATTGTAACATTTTTTTGGCTTGAATCTCCCTTAATAACTTTGAGAACTATGTTTTGTTGATAATTTGCATAACATAATGGTGAAACTAGAACTTTAGAACTCTTAGTTTTCTTTAGTTATTTCACTCCTTACTAAGTTGATGAATAACTTTGAATGAATATAAAAGACTTGTTGGTTGTTTACCATCCATGAATAAATTCAAGATAACCTAATTATCCTTTTATGTATTTGTGATTGAATCCTTATGTGGTTTTATTGATGGCTAAGGGATGCTCCTTTATTGAGGATCTCCACTTTGGAAATTTTGTTGAATTTTCAATAATTATAGAAGCTCTTATGAATTTTGTATTGCTAGATAAGTATCATTTCCTTGATATAAGTACGTATTAGTTATTTGTGTTCTTCTTACTATGATGGGATCTTACCATGATAGTCAAATGAACCGCAATAAAGAGATTTTAGACATGTAGTACTCGGTGATCTAAACCATATTAAGGAACTCAACTATAGTTGGTCATTATTACTATGCCTAAAATCCTCGAGATAATAATATTATTCTTGAATGTATCTTGAGAGATAGTGTGAATATCTATCAAGACCTTGTTAGAGTTTTACCATGCATATAGACTAGTATGTTGAGCCTTATGAACTCAAGTTCTTGATTGATTAAAAGAACTTGTGGTGTGTTAATAATTATCTTTAGTCGTGACATATTTGTTTGATTATACATATACTCGCATGGTCTTATTGTTATGAAACTCATTGATTTTTTTAGAGTGATTTTGACACGATTTTGTTTTGGCAAGTTGGATTGAACGAACACCTTGGATTTATGGTTGAGAAATTTATCTTTGTATGATTGTAGACTTTTATAAAAACTCTAAAATGAGGAAGTGTGGAAGTATTAGTTAGATGGTGAATTCATGTTGAAGATATGTTTAGCTATACAATGGATTTTTCTTTCTATGTAATAAATAGATGTGTATGGTGTTCTTATGACATTAGACTCGAGTACTTTTGAGATGCATTCAAACTTAAAATTATGTATGATCAAGTATAGGAAAAATTGATATATGGAATCGAGTTACCTTTCATATACACTTGATTGACATAAGGACCGAGACCTAGACATGGAGATTAGACTATTTTATACTTGGATCCTTGTCTCGTATATTACATAATCTAGTACAATTTCCTCCAAGATATGATTGTCACACTTATTTGAATATCATATAAGACTTTCGACTTTTGATAAAGGAGGTAATATTGATAGTTGAAATATACTTGTATTGTGCTTAAGTAATTCAATGATCTATTTTATATTCAATCTTGTACAAGATACATTTGGTTTCAACTACTTAATTCAACCGGATTGTATCTAAAGGCTCAACTTGTGGATAATGATCTTGCATGAGATATGGATTGTACATTCACTTGTGTCTGTTAATGCTATCATCATAGTGTTATCAAACCAATAATTTTAACCTATTGTTTTCTACCTCTATTTGATAGGTCTCATTATGATAATCAATGCCTAGTAGCCTATATAAGCATGTTGTCAAGGCATATAAAGGTTCCTTGAATAAATGAAACATTTTTTAATTTTTGCAATACAATATATCTATGATGCCTTACTATGATATAGCCTATTAAACCTAGTTATAGCTTAAGATATGATTGTAGAATATTTAGTATGAATCAAATTGAGGTTTCATCTCATAAGGAACACAATAAATGCATATAAAATGATGGAAGCCACATAACTCCTCGTGATCATAAGATTCATTTGATTTTGTCAAAATGAACTCGATGCTTTGGATTTTCTTTGATGTAGTCCTAGATTTATTGTATTTATGTTTTCTTAGCCCTTTTCTCTTTCCTAAATGTTACAAATGGTTAAGTAGACGTGTTTTTCGGTTGGGACAACGATATAGAAAAGATAGATCCTTTATGTGTATAATAACCTTTCCTTAGGGCCAATACATGTTCTAGAATGCTCCTAAGATGACTTCCATCCATGAAATATAAATTTTGAAGTGTTTATAAACTTATGCAAAGATGTGTCATGTTATCTTTTACTCCCTTGTGGACTAACGAGACATGGATGATTAGGGGTTGATCATCATGAGACTAACTATATTGTTTATTAGTATAGGGATGTGGTTATTCTTGTTAGTTGTCATCCCACTAATTATACCATCTCGGACTACACTCTTGAGCACATAGTTTTACCTTGTTCTCCTCATTGTTTTTCTAAACTTGACTTAATTTAGGGCATACTAAGTTTAATGAGCCCTAGTGGGCGGGATCATTAAACCGAATATTAAGTTGATGAAGATTTCAAACTACCTTGTCTTTGTGTTTTAAATACTATATCCTAACTTTGGAAAGATGTTCTAGAGATAGTATAATAAATGTGACTATAATTAGTAGTGATCTTTCTAGAAAACCCGTGTAAGAATATTCTTACGCGGGTTTTCTAGAAAGATTACTCCAAATTCATGGACTTTGGAAATCTCTTAACTTTAAATGATTCCATAATGGAAAAGTTGAGAACTAGCTAAAAGGGAATATGACAAGTTCCCATCAAGGTATATATAGCTTATTGTAAGAGGTAACTTCTAACGAGGGGTTATTAAGGTCATGCTTAGTATGGAATGTGTTATATAACCATTGAGACTTTATTTTGATAGCGAGAACATGATCGACTCATCTAACTCAAGTAAATTCAATAACGAGAGAAACCTAGGAAGGTGTTCAAGATGAATGGGTCGGACCTTAACATACTTGCGGCTAATAAGTAGTTAATTGAATGTTGTGCGGTGGAAGAACATGAAGGTGGATCCGTAATGTATATGTCAAGTAAGAGCTAGGCGATGACTAGTGTAAGATAGTACAAACTAAATTGGGAATTTTCTTAATATTGAATTAAGTTGGTTGTGTGTTAAATTAACACCTCCCAGATACAAAGATACAAGAGTCAAAATAGATTTTGTAATGTTTTTGGAATGTTTAATGAAATGATGTAACCAATGGAATGAACATCCTACCATTGCAACATCCACTCCATTATGGCTATGGAATAATAAAAAGGTTGTAGACTATTCATGACAAACAAATGGTAAGTAGTGATGTGTAGAGTGAAAAATCAAAGCAACATTAATCGGTAGATTTCTATAAATAGTGGTTGCGAAGCTCAAGACTTGACACATGTTGATGCTAAAAGATGGTGTGCAATAACACATGGTGTGTAAAATACTTGGTGACAACATGAAAGTGTAGCCTTAAATGGAAAAAAAACGTAGTAAGTAAGCTAGAATTTGGAGCATAGAAAAATAGAGCAAGGAACCACAACCCTATAAGTAGATATCCCCAACATCTACGAAAAAATTGTAAGTGTTATAGATAAGAATCATAGTAATAGCGAGGCTAACCCATAACCTTGACAATAAATATAAAAGGGGAACAAAATCCCAAAACTATAGGAAATGTTCTTATAACAATTTGAAAAAATTAAAAATATAGTTGATACGATAACTTGTATTATTGTTGTGTTTATTTCTCTCATGCGCTAGTTTTCTACCCAAGTCAATGAGAATGGGAATTTATGGCCACAACAAGTATGCATCCACATGTTGACATCTCCAAGAACCCATATGTATTATAACATCAAATCCCTAGATACAACACATACTAAATACTAGGTTCATTTGGTTTATATAAAATATATCTTTATCTTTCATGAATATTGAGTTCTACATCCGGTTGTTTAAGGTAGCTAATCTCAACAACAAACTATAGCATCATATTGGGATAACTAATCTCAATGTGATTATAATACCAAGGCCGAACAAACAAATATTGCCATATATCTTCTTCTTTGCATAACATGCATTTTACATGGCTCTATAAAAATCAACATATAATCTATTTATTGGTTACAAGTCACGATCTGTTTTAAATGAATTGTTGTGAAATGATCTACTTGGAAATCATGATAAGCTATGGCAATAATGTGCATCAACAATCACAGACGAGCAATGATCATAAATATTTAAAAACCATTATTGTGAGAGTTTTTTAAAAGCTAGTATGCTATATTAAAACACATCGACTAGTTGCTACAAGGTGCAACAACTAGTTCATACAAGCAATCGCATGATAGCTAGTTTATAGTGTGACCAATTACCGTATTTTTATCATAACTTTGTCATACATCTTATGGAGGTGATTAAAAAAGAAAATCAAAATAGATTGAGAGAGATGCTTAATGGAATAAATAGAAAATTTTAGGACTTCAAATCTATAAAATAACTGATTTAAATTTTAAATTATTAAACTAGGAAATTAGAACCAAAAGACAATATTTTTCTATATCTACTAAATACAAAGTATGAAGTGAAATGAATAAAAATGTTACATGTTCACTATAAACATGTGTATTTAGATCACAAATTTGATGTCTATTCTGCTTTAGGAAACAATTGTTTTAAAACATTTTTGTCAATTTTCACCAAGTGTCACTATTTTGGAAAATAACTTTCTCATCGATTTTGAAATCACAATATGTACAAAATAAGTAGATCGGTGATGGCCTTCGTAGAACATAGAAAATAACTTGCTCCTTCCCATCCAAGTGAGAACACATGGGCATTCAAAGTTAACATGACTTTCATTGTTGTGTGTGATGTGTCGACCTCGTGGTTGCGCTCAATCACTTATCATGTAGTTCGCAAGATTTTCCAAACTTTGCGAGAAAAAAGGCTTGCCATGAAGTTCACAAAAATCCACAAACAATAATTTAAACATGAGTTCGTAGACAACTTAGTGTTGTATTGATAAACTAAGATAATGGATGCTTTAAAGACCCATCATCTTTTTTAGTAGAAATGTTATTTTATGGATCATGCTCATCTGCTTTTGTGTTATAAGCTATTGCACTAGACAAATCTTATTGCCTAATAAAAGTATGAACTCTTAAGCCTACAAATAATCTTGGTTGAAATGGAGCTCCAAGTGATTCCAAGGAAATCCAATTTTGGTTTTGTTGTTATGGCGAGAGGAAATGACATTTTTGGGGTAAAATAATCAATAACATTTTACTGAAAAAAAATACATCTTCTCTAACTTAAAAATATATAAATTAATAATCACCATCTAGCATAGTTTAATTTAGATGGGGAGGTTGTTGAGTTGCATCCCCTTATATAGATAGAGAAAACACCCTATCCCTATAGTTTCTTGACCTATCTATCTCTCGATCTCCCTTGTCCTTGTATGGTAGGGCAACAAATTAGTCTCTCTCACTCCCCCATCTTATTTGTTAGACGTTGAAGTCCCTTCCTCTATATTCCAATTTGTGCCCTATCGATGGAGCCGGCCATATTATGGGGCCATCTATCCCATCTATTTATATAAGGAAGGGGGCAGCCCATATATATGGGTAATAAACTATCAATCAATCAACATACTTATACATGGGGCCCTCCATCACGGGTAGCTATTAGGCTAGATTATTATATGCATGATATAGTTGGACCAAACATCTATATGATAAACTAAGATAATGGATGCTTTAAAGACCCATCATCTTTTTTAGTAGAAATGTTATTTATATAAATGGCATATAGATATGATAAATTGAGGGCCAAGGAAGATAGGGCAAGGCCCTTGTTTAAGATATGGGCTCCACCCCTCTATTGATAGGTGGTGGACGGTGGCAATCGGGAGTTGTCCTATCTCAAACAAACATTTGGCCTATCTATATATATATAGCGATTGTAACGCTCGGTAAAAACTCGCACGAGGCCAAAATACAACCCAGGTTTAGAGAGAAAAATTATGAAATAATTTTTTTTTATTAGGTTCTGATTATAAGAGGACAGTTGCGAGGCGTCGGAGATGTTTATCGATCCATTAAGATCGCCTCAAATTTCAAATTCAATACTACATCTTCGTTTCTTTCCCAACAAGGTTCTAAAGTTTTATTTAAGAAACTTCATTAGCTTTCCAAACATGACTCCATTAATCCCGGTTAAAATGAATTATTTAAAGACCCTTAATTAAATTTTAAAAATTTAATAATACAAGACCCAAAATTTGTAGTTCAAGGTCATACATATAAAATAATTAATTACTTGCTTAAAGGGTCAAGTGTGCACAACTTTGCTAGTTCTTCCCCCTTTCTATTTCTTTCTTTTTTTTTCTCATTCCCACAAAAAAAAGCCATCACTTAAGTGATATAGGGTGCATCCTCCACCCTTGGATCTAAAATTTCCCAACCCTTAGATTTAGGTTGGGCAAGGAAACCCTAGGAATCATTATAGATTGCCATATATTTTTCTTTTTTCTTTATTCATTTTCCTTTCTACACTCAAAACTCTCATTTCTTTTGCTCTTTACTTGCAGGTTAAGGAAGAAAGGAGAAGAAGGCCAATCTATGGAGGCCATTACAGCTATGGAAGCTTTACTCAATCAATTCCGGGTTTAGAGCTTTAATGGGTGAATTTTTTTTTGCATAGATCGAGTTCGGTTTTGGGTTTGGGTTACCCAAACCTCGTGCGCAGATTCTGTGATTGTGTGTGTGTGTGTGTGTGTGTGTGTGTGTATACCGGTGGCCATGAAAAGGCCGTGGAAGGGGCGAGAATACCCGAAAAGCCGCGTACGAGGCAGTATGAGTAATGGCCGTGCGTTTTTTTGTTATGTATATTTATTTGTTGTGTTTTTAAAAAAACGTTTTGGGGCGATGTTGAAGGAAGGGCGCGCATTGTTAAACAAGAGAGCGAGTAGTGGGCGCGCATATGGTTATAGATTGGAAGCGGTGTTAATGGGGGAGGGCAGACCCCACCCCCACCCCATATAAGCATATGGGTTGGGGGTGGGGTCGGCGCCCCTCCCCCCCCAACCGTTTAAAGAAAAACCGGACCCTCGGCGCATGGCTGCACATAGGGCGAATACTATACATTTTAAGTTTATTTCCGTTCTTTTTTTTTTTTATTCATTATTATTTCAATATATATACGAACCAATATATATATATATATATATATATATATATATATATATATATATATATATATATATATATATGAGTGTGTGGGTATATGGCAACAATATTTTATTATTGTTTTTATTTTATTTTTAAAGGAAGATAAAATTAACAGTTAATTAATATTAACATCTTTTATTATAATATTTCTCATTATTGTTACAATATTTTCATCAATAAAGGCATTAAAATATTACTAATATTATCAAATAATAATAAAACATAGGTGGAAATATTGACAAGTTTTAAAAAATTTGCTTTAACCCCTTTTCCTCACGATTTGATAATTATTGTATATAAGGTAGAAACAAATAAGCTTCATTTCTTCAAACAATGTTGAATATAGTTTGCAATGAGTTCCAAAATGAGAAATACCTACTATAATTTAGTATTTAGACTACTTGTTGTCCAAATTGAAAGTAATTGTGTTTCAAATTTCTATCTATCAACAAGAAGGAAGCTAGCTTTTGCAACACAATACAATTCGATTAACACAAAGAAATATAGCATCTCTTAATACGAGTTTCCAACATTTCATAAGGAGGTATTTACAACAACTTCTCCAATAGTATATAATTACAAAAATTATCACAAGCTTTCCTTTTTTTTGTACATATCATTTCTTTATTTCCTTACAATCTTTTCAATAATGTAGTCACCTTTCAAGTAAAATTTGCATTCAACCATGTGACTTTTGGTGCAAATATAGATTACAATGTCCTTTTTTTTTTTTTTTTGAAATGAAGAATAAGGTAATACAATTTCCTTTCACATACAAATTTACAACAAAATAATATATATAAAGGAAATGGAAAAAGTCTTCACAAGCTCCAAGGTGTTCTTCATCCAAGCTCCAAGTTCCAAGTAGCTCAAATCACAACCAAGATAGGGGGAGAGGCAACACTCTCCTCCCAACCAAAAACTCAGTGGAGAAGAGAAGCAATCTCCTCCATTGACCCCCGAGCCCCAAACACAACACAATGAGAGGGTGGTCTCCAACTCAAGGCAACAACACTTGCTTCCACAATACAACTTTCTTCACAACATTCAAGGCTAAAATAAAAGAAACAAAAAAACACAAATAACACAAAACATTCCACAACAAGGCTTTCATCCAAGCCAACAAGAGAAGGAACTATGGGAAAGTTTTCCTTATGCCTCCCCATTGAAATGAGATGCCCATCCAAACCCTCCACAATAAAACTCAAGCCCCTATGACTCTTATGCCTCCCTCAAGTACCCCTTGTTCCTCCCAAACTCTTATACCTCCCTTCTCTTATGGCTCCCTCAAGGATAAGGTAAGAATGTAAACATTCTTACCCAAGATGGGCATCCCTCTCAAACTCCCTCCACAATTTCCTATTCTACTCTTATGCCTCCCTCATGAGTTTTCCCATAGACCTCTCCTACACTACACCTTAAGCATTCTATCCATTTTTCCACAACACAAAAAAAAACCTACATTTACTACTAATTTAGGCATAAAAACAACAATAAGAAAGCAAAAGAAGAAGAGTCCCTACCTCTCCATTGAAGAAGCGTAAACCAAGAAGCTTTGTCCAAGCTCCTCCCAAAACAATCCAAGCATGCAAGTCCAAGCTCCTTTCCTCCCAAAAGAAAATAAAAACTCTTCCAAAAAACCTCCAACCCCCTCAACAAGAGAGGAAATTTCAATAAATAGACAAAAGGGAAGGGTGAGGATGATGTGGCTCCATGTAGGATGCCACATCTCACATCCTCAAGACCACCTCCCTTAGTCAACTCAACTCCCAAAACACAATAAATGGGTAGTTGGGTTGAATGACATCTCCTTTCCACACTCCATCCTTCCCATGTGCCTTAAGGCACAATTAAATGCAAATGGAAAAAAGTGCACTCCAAAGTCACATTTCCCTTCCCAAAACAATAAATAATCCCCTTTTTGGCTTCCCAAGGAGATATGGTTGATAAGGGATTTTGGGAAGTGTGGGACAAGTTTAACTTGTCCACAAGTCCCCCAAAATTGCTCTCAATCTCAAATTCGAGATTCAAAGAATTTGGAGTGGTCAACACTCAAAACAAGCATTCAATACAAGAGGAAAACACAAGGCTCGGGCTCGAGTCAACCATCAAAATTAATTACACCCACTGAGACTTCTCTCCAAAACTTAAAAATTAAAATAAGATGTTAAATTAATCTAAACATACTTAGAAAAGTAATTTAAAAGGAGACATCACAAATGAAATCACCTACTAAAATAAGTTAAAACAAATAAATAAAATTCTTAACCCTTGATCACATTAGAAAATTTCTCCTCATGGAAATTTTTCTTAACAACATAAAAAAAACAAAAGTAACACAATACTGATTCACTAGTTGCTTTGACAACCAAAAGTTGTAACCACCCGACATCCCGTTGTGTTTGGTTCCCAATCCCCCTTTAGGTTGTGATCGTGTTGTGTTTCTGCAAAATACAAAATACCTCCTTTGGCGCTTGCGGCCATGTCAAAATATCCAAAATAACCATATGCATGAAATTTATTAACATCTATACGTAATTCAATTATCCATTATTTCAAAGTTTAAATCACAACTTAATTATACATTCCATCATTATCCAAAGTTATAGTAATGTAAATTCAACAACTACATTTTACTTATCATGGCGAAGAAATCCAATGTTAGAACACATGCAATATATCCATATAAAAATAATATCAATATCCAATCGTCGTCTACATGAGTCGGTGTAGATCATCTCGAAAACAAAATCCAAATCATAACTCAAATGCATCTACTCACAAAACATCATGCTAATCAACGTAAGTATAAGTCATGTCCATATCCAAAAGTCTACATAACTCAAAATAATAATCAACTAAGTGTCATAGGGAAGTGGGCATTACAAATAGTCATCCACTTGAAGTCAATAAGATCATTAATGATCAACTAATTGGGATCATTTATATTATCTCGTGATATATGTCATTGTTCATCTTTATAGAATTATTCTCCAAATTTATAATAGTTTAGAGAATAAACATAATTTTGAATCCCTCTATTATTGATAATAATTACCTATTTTTATATGGGACATGCTCGATCTCGAACAACCCATTGGTTCATGGATAGAAAAAATCACCCAGGGCAATGATTGCCTTCTCTATACCTTCCATTATGTACATGATATGACTAATGATCTAGTCTTTAATCTAGCTTCATTTATTTATCAAACGAAACGGGCCCATAAATATATAGGCTCCCTCATTTTCCATCTAGCTAATGGGCTCTATTTAATCTACATAGCTAAGTCTAACTAATGAATGAATAGGAGCAATGAGAACAGAGAAGGCTTGGCCACCAAATAGATAATACATATGGGACTGCGTGCAAGGCCTCCTAGATGGATAGATTATATGTTTAGGGAAAGGGTCACGGTGGCGGTCTACCTACCCCTCTGCTATAAATAGATATATAGGTAAGGTTGGATCCCTATATCTCTACTTGATTTGAGCTCTTATCTATAGTCTAGTTTGCTTGTACATCTATGGATTCCGCCTCCGCCCCCTATATGATATATAGATATGAGATAGGTGAGATATAGGCCCACCCACAACTCTTTATAATCTAGCCTAGTCTAGTCACCCTATAATAAGCTCTAGTCCATTAAATATGCGCTCATGAATCAAATTATCAAATGAACCTAGCAAACTTACTAATTCTACTTTCAAAACTAAGACTATAAACTCCCAAAAAATCATACGAGTAATCCCAATTTTGATTTGACATGGTCACATCTTCAGCTTCATCCACTTAATTGTTTTTTCTGTTGTATACAGAATGCTAGTCAAGATGACAAAATCATTTAACATCACTATATGGAAGCTAACACCCACTTTTCTAACATTGTCTATCTTACTTGTCCCATTACTTGACATGAATTGTGCAATGACATAAATAAGTTACCTTAGTAAGCTTTTATTTTGCAATACTTTTGTAACTCTCAATAAATGCATATGCATGTTTATAGATGTAGCTCTATTGTTTTTCTTTTTCAGCATATTCTATTCTCCTAGGACACGATCGCAAAGCATGTGGCCAAAACTCTAAGAGATCAAACCAAACTTAAATTCTTGTGTCATGGCAACTTCATCAGTCTTCCATCATAGGAACCATTAGATGTGCATTGTCAGTCTTCCAATCATATGAATCATTGCATCTATATTGTGAGTCTTTCTCAAACTATTGTTGTCATGAAGATCCATAAAACAAACTTTTCATGACAGTTCTTCAGACATTAGATGGGGAGTAAAATAAACTTTTGGGCCATCCACAAAATACAGTTCTCTTTCACATGCATGATTTGTACTATTAAAGTTTAAAACTAATCCAACATGACAGAGGACTTCATAGTATATAAGATGATCCTGACCATGTGCATGCCTAAATATGCTAAAATCTGTCCATTAAATATGAATTGTATGTATTGTACACTGAAAGCTATGAAATGAAGAGACTGAATCTTTCAATAAAATTTGAGAACCAAAATGCACCCATGTTTAGCATCAACTTTAAGAGAATTGTTCTTTTGAATTGGTGACCTTGTCAGTTAAACACACAAGCTTCTACTGCGCCCATTTGTCAAGGGCTGTCCTATTTATTTAAATTGTGGATCATTTTCCCCCATGGCATGTACCAAATGATCATGACACTTGGAAACTACCCAAATACCAATTGCTCCTTTTACCACAAGACAGTAGGCAATTGATGTCTCAACTCTGCAAAGTCAAGAGTCTTTATTCCATGACAACATAAGACAAAATGACTTGTTCACATGTATAGTACAAAAATCATGCACAAAATGGAACAAAGAAAAGGGAACATGTTTCTCAATATGCTCCACAAAATTGAAAAAAGTGGTGCCTATCCATACAAGAAGCCCAAGCTGAATTGTTTCAAGAACTGATATTACCACTAAGGCGGGCTAGTAAACATTAATGATGCATTTGTTCCACCAAATCCAAAAGAGTTTGTCAAAACAGAATGAATAGACATCCTCCTCGAAGACTTCAATGGAATGAAGGCGTCATGAAAAATTGGATCTGGTTCCTCCAGATTCAATGTTGAGGAGCTATATCCTACACTCAAGAAAAAATATACAAAGTTTAGCCCATTTCTCGAAAGCCAGGTCTCAAATGTGGACAATAAATGAGATGGCAGTATTTTGTACATACATGGTATAAAGCCAATACTGAGAAAATTGCTTCAACGGCCCCTGCTGCCCCCAATAGATGTCCTGTTGCACCCTGTTGATAAGCCAAATCTCAAAGTAAAATTCTTCACTTGCAGCAATATATTTCTATGTTATCAGCTCTCCAGCAAACACATTAGTTAAACAACCAAATACCTTTGTTGATGACAGAGCCAAGTTTCCAGACATTGCATGCTCACTAAATAAAGTTTCGATTGCTTTTGCTTCCACACAATCGCCTGCAGTAAATGTCATAGATTTTTACACATCATCATGACAAACTATTTACTCAAATTTGACAGATGGTTATGATGTTTCTAGTCAACTACCACTGAACCTTCACCTAAAGGTGTTGATGTTGCATGTGCATTTATGTAGTCCACTTGATTCGGGCACAGGCCTGCCTACATTGGAAGAGAAGCACAAATTCTGTAAACACAGTTTTAAATGTATATATATAATCACACAATATATACATACATATATATAAAAATAATCCATGAGCTAACAATAATCATATCAAGAAAATTAAAAATGAATCCTCAACTGATGCAATAAGTGTGTATATACTTACATTTGAAAGAATGATGATGAAACTTATAAGTAAAGATAAAAGCTTAAGATTGGAAGGCCCATAAAAGAACAAAGGAAACACCAAGATACTGGGACACTCTTGTCTAGTAATCTAACATGTTAAGTCTGATGACAATTCATGTTATGGTTCCCATAAAAGCATGAAATCCAAGGAAAGAAAATTGACCTACAAAATATGAAATTCACAGTCATATCTCCATAAGGTTGATGAAGCCAAAAAAGGAAACCCTAGGAAACTTGTTGCAGCAGGCATGACTTATGATTAATAGAGAGAATTATAGACCCATTGCAGGGCTACAAAACAATAGCCATGATGATGATCTGGGTTCAGACCGTGTTTGGCATGCTTGCATGCTACACCCAAGTGAGGCTGGGTACAAATCCTAGAGGTATTTTTCCAAAATAGAAACCCCTTAGACAAAACTTTTAAGCTATGTTCCACCAAGTTTCGGGACGGGGACGGCAGGGGACGGGGGGACGTGTTTCCGGGACGGATTTTTTTGGAGGCCTTTTTTAGGGACGGCAGGGACGGCTATTAATTTATTAAAAATAAAGGAAAATATAAAAAATATAGGAAATTTCAAATATTTATATGATAACATTGATAAATCATTCATCACACACAACAAAACTTCAAATATAGAACCTTAATACATAAAATTGGAGCTGAATTGAGATTTCACATAAGGTTGAAGTATTAATTACAATAATAATTACACTGAAATGCCCAAGGGCTGCAAGTCCCCGTCCCCGAGTTTCCCAAATGTCCCCGGTACGGGGCCGAATCCTAAAAGGGCAGGGGACACGTCCCCATGGAACATAGTTTTTAAGCTGAAAGGTGTAATGTCCCTTTCGGGCTCAAAACTGAAATAAACGGATATTGCACAAACCCCAATAGATAACGAACTGAAAATGTATGACAGCAAGTACAGCAAACTGATTTATTTATAACAACAATCAAATTTTTGCAATTTCATCCCAAAATACTCAAATACAAATATACCCAAATGGTTCCAAAGCTTTAGAAATATTTTTAGAACACTTAGGAACAAGGAAATGATCATCCAAGCCACCAACTGATTTTATTTAATTAAATTTATGACAGCAGCGAGTACACTCACAGATATGGCTAGAAATAATGATTCCAAGGCCCAAATACAATTCCAGAAAGTACAATCAGCCTCCAAAAATATGAAGAATCCAAATATGGGAGGAAAGTGAGTTGTCGTGCCCTAGAAACCAATGAACTCTTCCCAAGGAGGGGTCACTACCCTAGGAGAGGGTCTGAAATTGGCCAAACAGCCCTCCAAAGTATGGCGCTTCCACCCAATGGACTGAAAATCTGCCCAAACCCTTGTGCTGATCCAACACGGACTCTTGTGGCTGTTCCACACTCAAAACTATGCAAATCTGATCTGCCCTAGCTGAAAATGACTGAAAATAGATAGTGCACCAAAGAAATCTGAATGTAGCCCAATGTAATCTCTAAATGAGACCACCTTATGCAGATTTTGAGGGTTTCCGTCCCCAAATCTGAATGCTATTGAGGGGCTTTGTCCTCAATAGACCTCCATGGAGGGTTTTCGTCCTCAATGGAAGAGAGAGAAAGCAATTTCGTGCTCCAACTCAAAGAAAATGAATTCCAAAAGTATTTGTCCCTTTTTCCAAGCCAAGCAACCCCTTTATATAGCTAAAGGTGGCGCCAAAATCAAAAGGATGATCCCCCAAAAAGGACCAACCTCCTTGTAGAAACAAAAGTTCTTTTTTATTTTTCAGGTTCGTATTTGCACTTTTTCGAACCAACTTGACTTTTCCAAGTCATAATTAGAAAGTTTCTTGAAAATAATATAAAGCTACAAAAACAACTGACAATCATGACATTAAATAATTCCCTTGTTCTTTCCCTTTAAGCCCACGGGAAGTGGAATGGACCCAAGTGTAATATCCCTTTTAGGGAAGATTAGCACAATTTTGGAATTCAGCTGAAACCCTTATTCAAAATATAACAGCAATCTGATTTTTATGCAAACCTGTAAGACAAAATACAGCAATCTGAAATCTTCCTTTATTTATCAAATAATCACAATACAAAAATACCCAGAAGGCCCAAAGCATCTAGAAACCCTCTTGGTACAAGTAGATGATGAAAAATAATTTTTCCAACCAAAGTCTAAATTTATTTTTATTTATTTTCACACCATAAAACAAGAAAAATACCTGCATAAGATTACAACAATTTTCTCACAAAAGACACTCCAAATGACAAGAGGAGACCAAAAGGAGATGTTGCAAATTGAAACCAACCAATTCCGTTTGCTACGATGCCCTAAACACTAATCTGAAATCCAAAGGGGTGTAGATAGCCCTAGAAATGGTTGCAAATCGTGCCCTAGCTGTGATGATCCAAAATTACACTCAAATGTGACCCTTGAGTGAAGCCACCAAGACCTCAAATCTAATCACAATGAGGGTTTTCATCCTCAAGTGATGGATGCGAAGAGGGTTTCCATCCTCAATAGCTGAAAGTAGAAACACAAGTGCTCGACTTCATAAAATCAAGATGATAGATGCCCCAAATGAACCCATTTCTCCTTTTATAACTTCTCTTTCCTCTTTCTTTCAATTTTGGTGGCGACTTACTTTATTTAAAAGTCACTTTTATTTTAATAATAAAACATAAGTTGCCTTATAATATAACATAAAGTTACATTTGGCCGACTTAGTTAAATCATTAATTTTACTTGAAGTATTTAAAAATACTTTTTATTTTAATAATATTATTATTATTAAGTTGTCCAAAGATTAGAAATGACCAAGCCCAACTTAAATAATATTATTAATTATTTTAATCTAAAAAAGGGGACATTACAAAAGGTCATATATGCTTGATGATGCATTCCCCCATATCTAGTTGAAGGCGGATAAGTGTTACAAGATACTCATCAAGAAAAATATAAACCCAGTATAAAGTGGTGCGAGTTCAAACCTAGACAAAAAAAAAAGTTATATTACTATATATGATATTAAATAATATATTATTTTACGGTGATGATCAACATGGAATACTATATTTTTATGGTGTACAAAGCCCAATCAGTAGTTGTGTTGATTCATACAAGAAATTGTAAGTAACAATGATGATAATACTAATAACACGACAGATTCAAATTATAAAGCAAGAAGCGATGGTCTCCCTTGGGCTAGCTTCAAATGAGCGTTGTGTGAAGAATCGTATCTCTTTCCATTTAAGAGGACTCTTCAATTATTAACCTTTTGAAAGCATCCAAGATACTTCTAAGGAACTTAATAGATGATTATATGTGTTCAATTAGCAAGGGAATGACTTCCAATTGAATCCAATACATAGAAGGAAAAGAAATTACAAGATGAGTTGATTGCGGTGCATCTCAAACAAATGTACGACAATCTAAGATGGATGGATCATAGTTGCGGAACTTGCCAAATAAACCCATAAACTTTCATGTTTGAGCCATGAGTGGGTCGGAGCGAGTAAATATGAAGCTGGCTGAAAGAAATTTGACAAGAATCGTCACATCTCGGTGAGATTCAAGAGGCTCAATGAGTCTCGTGCTATTGAATGTTGGCTTGAAAAAAGACAATGACCTTAAAACATGAAAAAGTCAATATTTGGCATTTTGCATTTTGAAATTCAAGGTAAGAGCAAACACTATAGGGCACAAAATATGCTTCTATGCATTACTAGCAAATTTATGACCACGTCTCCAATGTAAAGAAGGGTTTAAATCCACGGTTTGGTATTTGGACATCTTATCTCACATTTTTGTAAGTGAGCGGTGAAACTCCATTTTTCACCAATATTCACCATAGAAATCAGGTGAGAAGCTTTCATTGATTAAAATTTTTGTAGATTTTGCAATTTGAAGGGATTTCGGGATGTTTGTTGGCATCTTGTTGTCTTTGTTCCATTTTTACTTACCTTGGATTTTATAATAAAAAATGGTGAAGAGAGAGAGATCTAACATAAGGGTGTATAGTAAATCACTATAAAGAATAATAAGTGCATAATAATGTTTGATGGATGGACCAACGGAAGAAATAGACCACTAGTAAACTTTACCAAAGGAAGAAAAAGATTGCTAGTAAACTACCAATGGAAGAAATAGACGAGTAAACTTTCTTGTCTCATCCACATGTGTGGTATTGTATTTTGAAATCGGTTGATGCTACAAACAATATGGTAAGTATTGACTTACAAAGTGTTTTTTTGGATAATGTCATGTTGGAGATGACACAAAAATGGTTTCCAGGAGATCACGGACATCACTACAAATTATGTCTACAAGAAGGCTTTTTATCATAGTTACTTGAGTCTTGGGGACAAAGGGGCAAGGTTTCTAGGACGGGAGGTGGCTGCTATTAAAATATAAAATAATATAAATAAAAAATAAAAATTAATATTTAAATCTTTAAAATACAAATAAATTATAACATTGGAGACATCGTGGCATACCCAAAATTGAAAACATCCCTACAATTCGGGATATATCCCCAATGTTTTTGAAATTTTGAAACGAGGGTATATTTCATCCCCATCCCTAAAACATCCCACATGCCCGGATGTCGCCAAGATGAGGAAGCGTGTCCCCACATAGCACTTTATTTATTATGGGAAAATATCCTACAAATTTTATCTCTTTTTGCAACCAATTACATAGATCCAATGCTTGACATCGAAAACTTGGGTTAAAACAATTGTTGAAAAGGAAAAGTTCATAACAAGTTACATCTGCAACTATCCATGGGTTCACAATATGATGAAGATATATATTAACAAAAACAAACTTGTCTTGCCTGCCACAACACAATTTGCAACAAATTTCATTTCCTTGCAAACTCCTTATGACCAAAAGGAAAATCTGAAAAAATGTTAGCAAAGAATGGACAACTTGCCCCTTGTAGACACTCAAATTTGGTAACTTATCCTTTGGCAATGATAAGTTTGGTTTTGTTCATATGCTAAGACAAATGCTCACATTCTAAGCTACATTGACATATCATTCTCTCTTATGATTTGTTGATCTCTATACACTGCTCTATTGTTCATTTATGCAATATTAATTATCCAAAGCAGCAATTTATCCATAGGCATCATTCCCAAATACTTGTATGGGACCGTACAGAACAAGGTCAAATTGTACCACGGTCTAGGCTAACTTGTGCAATCCCATCCCCTCTCTTTAATGACTCTTTTCTTAATTTGAAAAATCTTATGTGCATCGTTTCATCTCCCTAGATCATCCATAATGCGATATCTAACCTTTGGAAGCCTATATAAGCAAGTCAAATGCACTTCATAACTCACCCTAACATTCTCAAGCACTCCTATTGCAAAATATCAACACTAAATCACTCAAAACTCTCCTAAATCTTCCTAAAGCAGTTGCACATTCTTTAGAGCAGCCACCACACAAGTCTGAAGCACTCAAACCAAGTTCAAGAGTATAGCTTCCTCCATTATCAAGCATGTAAATATCCTATAGCAATGTCTTAACAAGATCAAGTCACTCCAAGCATTTTCAAAGGTCTTAAGGGACAACGAGGATCACTCTTAAGATCTGAAACACATCACATCACACTATTACCGCGTTAGGTACATTTCTATTCTATCTTTAGCTATGCTCGGGCAACATAGGAGGTTGGCTTAGATTGCATATACTACTTGCATTAACACTGGGAGAACTACATGAGGCTTGCTCCAGCTCGAGGGGATATAGTGCAATGCCTGTATTGGTTAAACAAGAATTAACGGCCAATGTCAGTCCAGCCTCACCCACACACGGATTTCTCCTTTTGTTATCTAATTGTTTCATGAAGTTTGTTGCCAATATCTAGGGTTTCTATTTATTGCAAGTCAGTACAAGGGGTGTTAAAGGTGTGTGAACAATAGCGACAAACAACAACCATTTCTAGAATAGTGACAAGGAAGCAAAATTACTGAACCCCATTGTGTATAGGTTTGAAACCATATGAAGCAGACTAGACCGTACTTACAACCTATCCAAATTTGTACGGTTTTGTACATGAACATTTTTCAGGCATAGTTTCAAAGACGAAGCATTTCTAGTTTCAGATCAGCCTTTTCAGCCAGCCTGCACATTCAAAGCACTTTTGTACCTCTTTGTATAGCTACGAACTCATCCCTTCTTGTATTTTACGCTATCATTTCATCACTATATCATCATTTACTATATTAATGGCTATATTTTGGATTGTATGATTAATGTGAATTAATTTATTCAAAATAATTCTATCTGTAACATATATTACATCCTTCCATAATAAATCTCATATACATATTTTTAGGGGTGTAAACACCCCTTAGAAAGACAAGAATATCTATAATATGAAGTGTGTTGTTGCTGAGTATTATGGAACACATAGCTGAAATGAAAGAATTGTTTAAATCTTTTGTTAATAAGAGAAAAATTCTTAGTGGTACATCCATGAGAATAGGTGGCAACAGCAATTTTTTGGACCTTTGCTTGCACTTATTACCATTTGAACCTGAAATGCTTTTATAAAGAGTTTATTAATACTAATGAAAAAGTGTATGAAGGCTTCTAAAACGTCAAAGAGAAGATGGACATGAATACCTTTGCATGCAGTTATTACCATTTGAACCTGAAAAGCTTTTATTGAGAGTTTATTAATACTAATGAAGTGTATCAAGGCTTCTGAAACTTCATAGAGAAGATGGACATGACTGAGGAGATCCAAAAAATCAAAATACAACTGCAAATAACTTTTAAATGGACAAAGCTCCAATCAAAAATGCACTTATATAGTGGTTGCACAGCCTAACTCCTGGATTCGTTGATGCAAGAGCATCTAATTCTTAAAAAAATGTACATTTGAGATCTGGGATTGCGCCCAAGACTAAGTTGTTGAAGATGTTAGAAGATGTGTGTGTGTGTGTGTGTGTGTGTGTGTGTGTGTGTGTGAGAGAGAGAGAGAGAGAGAGAGAGTGAAAAGAAACTAGAAGGCACACGACACGCTAAGATGTGTGTATTCCTCATTTTACTATGTTGGAAGAAGTTACATTGTAGTTGGGGAAGTTCATAACCGAACATTAGTTAATAGATAACTAATAGTTCATTAAGTGTTAACTAATATATTTTAATACCCCTTAATGACTAAACTGGAGACAAAATGTGTTCCAAAATTTTACAAATACAATAAAACCAAGAAGTTTAGTCATTAAATCTGCAAGTTGCTCCTTAGATATTACTCTAAAATCTACAACAATCATCTGACATTTTGCTATTGTCCAATGTATGAGATTTGGTGTAGACAAAAACTGAAAAAGATAGCTAACAATAAAACAAAGATCTGGTCATGTGGACATAAGATATATCAAGTTGTCCACCAATTCTTTGTAGAGTGATTCATTGACCGGTAATAAATAATCATTGGTTGATAACCTCGGCCTAACCTTCATAGTTATGAAACTAGAATCTTGGAGATGTTGATCAAATGTAATATACTAGGCTCGTAGAGCCTATTTAAGTTTGTATAAGGACTTAATCATTTTGCAATCCAAATGATCATGTTAAGGTACCGAAAACCTTCATGTAGCACCATGTAAACCTCCTCGTTTAGAGCTTTTATGGAGAGAAGCAACCAAAATGTGACCATTTTTCGTGGTATGTGTAGTAGGAATAAAACCAACTCCACAGCAGGAGAAACAACAACCATCTCCACAATAGAAGAAGCAATAACCATCTTTGTAGTAGGAAAAACAACCATATCCCTCCCTCATGTGAAAAGCCTTTCGCATGATGAGATGAGCTTTGTATTCCTCCAAAGTACCATCGACTTTGCTTGTGAATTTTTCCACCCATTTGCATCCAATGGGTTGTATAACTAGTGATTCAAGTACCATAAAAAGGTTAGAAGCGAGAGAAAAATGTGCATACTTTCCTAAATAAATACCTATTTCCGGTCCTCTCGAATCAATTCCTTTGTTTGAATGGCATTTCCTACCATCTCACCATGCACCTCCTACCTATCCTAGAAAGTAGAGTCACCCTCCACAATTCTTTGAGTGGTTTTTCCTACCAGCTCACCATGCACCTCCTACACATCCTATAGTCAAGGCATTTCATCTTCCTCCAAATGAAGCATTTCAGCCTCCTGCACACCGACATGGTAAAGGCTCCCCCACACGTGCATTTAAATGGATTGTTGTAGAGTCAACAAGCTTGTAGCAGCCACTTTTCCCAATGCTTGTGGCAATGTAATGTCCCCAAATGGACATATTCTAACCCCAGATGGATTTAAGGCAAATCCCAAATAAAATGCAAGTTGGAAATTATTGTTTTTATGACAGCAATGCAAACAGCCCAAAATTCCTTGCCAAAACCCTAGGAGATTTGCCTATGGGTGTAAAATAGCCTCAAAACACCTTCAAAAATTATGAAATTAAATTTGTAGCTAGCCCTTGAACTATCAAATCTGAAAATACTTATATTTTTGCAAAATACTAAAAATCTGATTTTTAATTGCAGAAAAAACAGCCGAAACTTCATAAATTCATAACTCGAGAAAATACCCAACAATTTTTGACAAATGATAGCTCAAATTGAAGATAAAATCACAAGCTTTCCAATGATACCAAAATCATAATTTTTCAATGGCGGGAAAGCATCCAAAACAGATTTGCAATTCTAAAACAATGTAGATGAAACCCTAGTTGTACCTGAAATCAACAACAGCCATTCGCCCCTCTTGGAAAGCCCTCAAACACTGTTGGAAAACACAAATATAAGTTTGATCTTCAATGGAAAACACAAATAAATCCTTGATCTTCAATGGAAACCCTGAATGGAGAATCCTCTCACAAGAAAGAAGAGTTTTCGTTCCTCTTTCTCTAATCCTCAAGAGGGTTTTCGTCCTCTAGAGCTAACTCAAAAGGGTTTTCGTCCTTAGGAGTTTATTTGCAAAGCTTACAAAGCTCAGACAAAAATTAGAATTTTTATAAAATAAAAGAGATATCTCTCCAAGCCAAGTCGACTTGCTTTTATAGGAAAACTTGGCTTAGTAGCCACCCACAAGCACCAATCACATGTTTTCCCCGCATTTAATTCTTTTTTGGCCTTGTCACATCCCAACATGGGTCGCATTTTTCCCCTAGGGGAAATAAAAACATAAAGTGACCTTTTTCTTTTCTTTTTCTAATTTCACTTTATCTTTTCTCTTTTATTTTTATTAAGTCATTAATAAATTAATATAAGTGTTTTTTATAAAGTTTCTTTTTATGCACTTTATAATAATTTATTAAGACTATAGTTTCCTTTTTATCACCCCTTAGCCGGGAAACAAAATTGGGCTAAGGGTCTTCGACATGTTATTTTGGAGAAAGGGACATTTGAGGTAACTACCATGTCCTATGTCAATCTAACACAATACACTTCTACCCAAATAAATATACAACAATATTGGGATTTTTGGTTAAGCGACAAACATAGAAGATATTTCTAAGCATGCAAGGAACATACCTAACATTCCTTACTAAAAGTTTTAAGCATTATTTAAGACCATACGAATATCTCCTATCCCCTCTATTGCAAGTGACTCCCCATCAACTAATACAATTGAATTAGAACAATTTTCATTTGCAATAAATGTTACATACCAATCTCTTCGACATGAAAAATATTTGGATACATTGAAATCAATGATTCAACTAGTAGCATTGTCATTGTGCATGAAGTCGTGAGCGCATACTCTTCCTCAAAATCCCATTCATCTACAACTACTACCACATTTGCCTCATCCCATGGCTTTTTGTTGTGTTGGGAAAGATCATATCGTCTCTTCTAGCAATCCTTTTTAATATGTCGAACCTTATGATAATAATGCCATTTAATCTGGTATGTGGAAATCTGGTATGTGGAAGATGATTCACCATAAATTTGTTTCCACATCCCCTTCGACTAAGCAGAAAATGCACTCTTTGTTTGTCCAAAAGTAAACTCACTTTTCGGGTGCATCGCATTCCTTCTGCAGCAAATAGGAACTAACTTGATCAAAATTTGAGGTCTAGCTTTCTGCCATCAAGTGTAAAGCCTTTACGAATGTCTCATAGGAGGTTGTTAAGTTGTTCAAAACAAGCACAACCAGGTCGTCATCATCCACTTTTTATTGATGGCATCAAGCTAGTCTTGGAGATCTTTCATCTAAAGAAGATGCCCTAACAGGGTCCGTCCTCCATCATATTTGCATAAAACAACAAATTCTTGAGGTACAAGACATTATTTTTCTCCAAATTTTGATACTTATTCTTTAGACTGCTCAAAGCACACTTGCCTCAGTGGCATTCTAAGTCTCAGGTAAATCATCTAACACGAACAACTTCAACAAGGCCTCCTAATGACGCCTTTCATAATCCATACATGTCTGATGGGTTTCGCTTCAATGTTGATAATGATTTTATCGCGATCCTAATACTCTATGGTTGTCAAAAATCTTAGGACTCCAAACATTATAATTTTGGGCAGTCAACATTTGTGTTTCTAACAAACCAAGTTTTGAATATTGGTCATATTGCACACCATTCCATGCAAAATAATGCCTACACAGTACAAAATAATCTTCACAATAAATCGAAAAACAATTGAAAACTACTACAAAAATCTGACCATTCTTCTCGGTTGTTTCCAAAAACTCTTTGAAAACTAGGGAAATATATGGATCTAAGAGGTGTAAGCATGTGAAGGTGGGCTACTCAAGGGCGACTAGATCCGACATACTATGGGATCCAACCATGCAAGAGGTTATCCTTCAAAGGGATGTTGTCTTTGAGGAGACTATCATTTGAAGACGCACAAAAGTGCAATTGTTGTGAGGACTCTATTAGTACTCCATAGATTTTGATGTGTCATCCGATGAGTCTCTTATATTAGATGATGTGGCTCTTTCAATTGTGATTGTGTTAGATGAGGAGGTTGCTTCGAGAGATGAGACAACTTGATGCATGATGTAATGGATGACGTAGCAACTCCGGTCCATGAGGCAAGTTTAAATGGTGAGATTTCAATTGAGGATAGCCCCACCCACAAGGATCCTTATTCTAGGGTTGAGATTAGCCATCGAAGACAATTAAAACCCTTGATTAGGTTAAGGAGAATGGTGGGGTGAGTCTTCTACAAGGAGGAGTTGTAGTGAAAAGTGGCCAGTTTTGCTCTCATGACTACAAGTATGGACACTTGTGATCCTTAATTCTATAAGTAGGCCAAGGGCAGAATTGAGAAGGAGGATGCTTATGGCGAGATGAGTGCAACTCCTTGATGAAGAACAAGACTTGGGAGCTTGTACCTATTCTAAGGGAAAGACCATTGTGAAATGCAAGTGAATTATTAAAACTAAGTTCACTTTGGATGGCTTGATTGAGAAGTATAAGGCAAGATTAGTGGATGGGTGATACTCTCCAAAATTAGGGTATTGATATTGGGAGACTTATTATCTAGTTTCCAAGATATCATCTATTTGTATTGACATTTCTCTAAGAACTTAATTGGATGGCGAGATACACCAAATTGATGTGAAGCATGCATTTCTCAATGGTAATCTTCGGGAGGAGATTTAAATGGAGCAAAGTGACCAAATTTTGAGTAGCGTGGTGATTCTAAGTTTGTGCGCGAGCTTAAGAAGTCACTCTATGGGTTGAAACATACCCCTTGGGCATGATATAAGAAGATTGCTTAGTTCTTGCTATCCTACAACTTCACCGCATGCGAATTTGACCATAATATATGTGAAGCATGTTGGTGGTCATATGTTGATTGTGGTCATTTATGTAAATAATTTAATGGGATTGATCTATAAACTCTTCAACTTTGGAATTATCCACAGAATCACAAATTAACGTTGTTGTTCTACTTTCTATTAGAAAATGACAGAGATAGCTAGTGAATGAATTTTGCTTATGCTTAGAATCCACAATTGCAGGAAAGGAAAGAATATAAACTCATAAACACCAACAAGTTTTATCCTGGAAACCTCCAGAGGAGGAAAAACCAGTCGGGAAGGGCAATTGCTCTTTCTTCCCACTTTTATTGGCCAATTCAAAACAATAAGTACAGAAATTACAATAAGTATGAAAGAGAAGTAGATAATATCTCACACTTCCTCCCAATTACTTGTTTGCTCTGTCTCAACACTCCTTTCTTCTACAAAACACAATTCCAGCACTAAGAACTTCTTTCTCACTTGCTTTCATGCTTGATGATCTTGTTCTCTTCTACAAACATGTATTTATAGCCTTTCTCATGTCCTCCGTGCACTGGAGAATGGGAAAGGTCATGGAGGAGAAGAGACATGGACAACCTTTCAAATTTTGTGGTTGTTCGTTTCATATTTTTGTTTTCTATCCGAAAGAGCCAGGACCGCCGCCCAATGCAAGACCGGCGGTCTTAGGACTTGGCTTGGTTGGCGGCGGTTCTGTAACCGCCGCTCTGCACAGCTGGCGGGCGGTCTATTACTATAAAGACAAAACCTCGTGTATTATTTTTCCTTCTTCGTGTTGACTGATCGATGAAGTAGAGTCATTTTGGATCCCTATGGATCACACCTCCCCTGCTTAGGAGGCTTTTGGTCCCACAAAAGCTTAGTGGGGAGTAGATGAGGAAATAATTCCCTCACTTGCTCCTTGAGTACCCCGGGCCTGCCTTGGTGTCTTTCCTTTCGAGTCAATCTGCCGAGACTCTGCGGACCTCTCCTAGTCTCTCGACCTTTTGCTGACACTACATCCTCCTCCTCGATTCGCCTCGTGAGTCAAGACGCAATCCTCAATGGAAGGTAGCAACTGTAGTCCTTCATCTTCATCTAGCATGGATGGCTCATATAGGTGCAAGTTCTCACAGTTTACTACAAAGTACATCCTCATAAATGACGATGGTAAATCAAGTCGAAAGGCATTTTCTCCAACCTGCTCCAATATGGTGAAGGGCCCATATCGTAGTGGCTTGAGCTTCCGTGCTTGACCTTGTAGTCTCTCCTTGCTCAAGTAAAGCCAAACTCTATCTCCAACATGAAGCTTATGTTCTCTCTATGTTGATCGTGCCTAGCTTTGTACTTGGCTTGAGATTTCTCTAGTTGTTCTTTGACTTTGAGATGGATTTTTCGGATCCTCTCAATGAATTTGTTTTCTCTAGTCACCTCTGTGTCTCGTGTCTCCTCCTCATCCTGCTTTGCCCAACTGCTATGTCCAGTAGATTTGTAGGTAGATATCCCAAGCATGCTTCAAACGGTGACTTCATAGTGGATGTGTGTACTTTGCCCGGTTATAGGAATGTTGAATGTAGGCTAAGGACTCATCCCAAGTCCTTGGGTATTTGTTGTTATACCCTCTGATCAATTGTACCAAAGTCCTGTTCACCACCTCTATTTGTCCATCTATCTGTGGATGGAAAGTTGTGCTCCTCTGTAACTTGGTATCCATCTCTTGTCCCCACAAAGTAGTCCAAAACTTCCCCAAGAACTTGGAATCCCTGTCGAAACAATAGACTTTGGCAAACCAAAATGCACCCATACATTAGCAAAGAAAAAAGATTGTTGCCTCATGTGCTTTTATTGTCTTTTTACATGCCATAAGAATACACATCTTATTGAATCTATCAACAACATAGAGATAGTCATGGCCATGTTTAGACATAGGTAATCCTCCTACAAAATCCATAGAAATGTCCTCCCACGGATGAGTAGGTATTGGAAAAGGCATATACAAACCCTCCTTCCTAGTCTTAGGCTTGTTAGTACAACAAAGTTTACATCCACGTATAAATTTTGATACTTCTTCTTGCATATTGGGCCAATACACGTACCTTTGCAAGTGGGCTAGGGTCTTACCACACAAAATGTCCTGCTACTTTTGAGGTATGTGCTTCCCTCATCAATAGAAGTCTTTCTTCTTTAGGCACGCAAAGCTTCCCCCATCGGTAGAGCAGCCCGTCCTTGAGATAACAATCTTCAATCCCTGTCCTTTCAGTCCCTTGGGACTGTAACTGCTGAAATGTCACCCCAAAGTCTTTGTCTGGGCATATGCCTCTCCGTAAGCTTCCTTCGTGAAGGGCTCGATCTGAGAGATAGTGGCCAAACAGGAGAACTTCTCTGTGTGGGTGGCCTAGAAAACATGTCTACCACCAATTTGTACTACCCTTCTTGTATTTGATCACCAGATGGAACTAGTTGAAGGAACCCCATCCATTTGTAGTGCCTTGCTGCTGTAATTTAGACTTGTGCTTGCAAATACTGGAGAGGTTTGTGGTCAGTGTGCACAATAGTTTCTTTACCCAACAAATAATGCTTCCATTTTTTAATTGCCTGAACTAGTGCATACATTTCCTTATCATATATTGAATATCCTTTAACTGCTGAAGTGAAAGTTTCAGAATGATAGCATACGGGTTTACCTCCTTGAAGCAACATTGCGCCCATAGCGTAATCATTGGCATCTGTCTCTACTTCAAAAGGCTGCTGCAAATTAGGAAGAGCAAGTACTGGAGCATGACTAATCTTGTATTTCAATAACTCAAAGGATTTGTCTTGTTCCTTACCCAGTCAAAACCCTTACTCTTTGCGGCCCTTTGTGTGTAGAGGTGTTGCAATCGCGGAGAAGCTTGGAATGAACTTCCGCATGTATTGTACTGCTCCCACAAAACTCCTAGTCTTTGTGGCTCTGTTGGTGTTGGCCAATTAGTGATGGCTTCCACCTTCTTTGGATCCACTCGTAGCTCTCCTCCTCAACCACGTGCCCAAGATAGACAAGTGATTGTTTGGCAAATTCACATTTCTTCATATTACAAAGCAGTTGTTTCTCCTGAGAACTTGCAAGACTTGTTGTAAATGAGTTAGATGTTCTTCCCATGTGGCACTAAAAATCAAGATATCATCTAGATATATGATGACACATGAATCTATGAAATCCCATGATACATCATTCATCGATCTCATAAATGTAGCGGGTGCATTGCATAACCAAAAGGAAGTACTAACCATTCATAAACCCTGTTTTGTCTTGAAGGCGAGTCTTCCATATATCCTCCTCCTTCATTCGACTTGGTGATAACCTTTGACTTGAGATCGACTTCGTGAAGAATTTGGCATGTTGAAGTTGGTCAAGAGATCATCTATGCGGGGAAGTGGATATCTGTTCTTTATGGTGATCTTGTTCAAAGCGCGGTAGTCGATGCACATTCTCCAAGAACCATCCTTCTTTGGCACCATCACAATAGGTGAACCGCATGGTGAGGTGCTCGGACGTATCACCCCTTGGTCTAGTAGTTCCTAGAGTTGTTTCTTTACTTCAGTACTCTCAAGCAAGGATTGCCTATCTGACCGATGTTTGGTAGAGGGGACTACAGCGATAATTTGAATCTCATGCTCTACTTCCCCGTTTTGGTGGTAACCCCTTTGGGAGCTGAAATACTTCTGAAAAGACTGAATAATACTATCCAAATCATGCTTTCCCTGGTTAGAAATCTCTAAAACTTCTACCCCATCTTGTTTATCCTTTAACAAAAGTAAACAAAACTGATTATGATTTGCTGAATAAGTCGTTTTGCTTGGTTAGCACTCACCATAGTAACCCGTGTCTTACTGTTGGTGTGCCGGATGTTGTAGTTGATCCCATCCTTGACCCATCTATATCGGTTTTCCCTTCTCATAAATATAGCATCCCTAATATACAAGTAAGGACTCCCGAATACAACATCAAAAGCATCAAGTGGAATAACGTCAGCTTCCAAAACATCAATATATTGGGAATTTATCCCAAACTTGACCTTACATCTTCTTGTTACTGAATTTCAACACCCTTCTTCACCTAACCCAAAGGATAAGGGTGTGGATGCTCGTAAGTCTCAAGACCAAGCTTCTTTACAATTGCTTCAGAAATCAAGTTAGATTGAGAACCGGTATCAACCAAAGCATTTACCTTAGTTCTCTTGATCTGGAATAGTCTACTCATCTCCTCTTCTGGTTGTCCATGTTGGTGGCCGTGCATCCAAGCCTTTCATCTACATCAGAGTCATCTTCGATTTCCACCTCCCCTTCTGTTTTTACAGTTGTCATGGACTTCTTTGAGTCCTTGGTTCGGTTCTTCGGATGTAACTCCGGATGCAACTTCCAACATGTAGCGTTAGTATGACCATTGATATCATAGTTCTTGCAAAAATTCTTGGGATCTTTACAAGTATTTAAAGTAGTGGCAGCTTGTTTACCTTTCCCTTTCCACTTACCCTTGTTACTTGTTTGCCCATACTCTTTTTTTCTGATTTGATTTGTCACTTTTGCCCTTGGCTCTGCTTCTCCTTGCTTCTTTTCATCATCTATGTAGTATGCTTGCACACACGCCTCGTTGAGATCTTTGGGCTTTGTGGAGATGACTTTTCTTCGAAGGTGAGTGTGAAGTCCTCCCAAGTACTTAGTCAGAATATCCTCATCCTCCAAGTCCATGTTTAGCAACATGGCCTACCTCGAAACTCCGTAGTATAGTCCTGCACACTTTGACCATTGCCTTGTCTAAAATACTGCCATTTAATCATTTGGTCAGTCTTGTGGCCAATAGGATAGAAGTTAGCTCTAAGTAATTCTTTAAATTCTTGCCAAGATTTCACAATAGGACTTCTTCTTTTCACAAGTGGTTAGATGGGTTTCCCACCAAACCAGAGCGTGTCCCTCCATTTTGAGACGTGCAAAGGTGATCCTCTGTGCCTCAGTGACATTATGGACGCTAAAGTAGACTTCTAATTGTTTTAACCATTTATCAAGCAACTCTGCATCTACTTGTCCTTCAAAGCTTTTAATCTCAACTTTCGTCTCAACTTTAAAAGGAGTATGATCAGATTTTACCTTTTCTCTTGCGTTTGAAGTCTCTTCTTCATGCTCTTCCCCATAATCTTCCTCATGGTGGCTCTTCCCTATGCCAAACTTTTCAGCTAAGCCTCGAACCACTGAGTCCATGGAGTCTTGCTTTGTGAAGTTGTCTTTTGCAAATCTGCAAGTTCTTCTTGCCTTCTAAACATCCTATCCATCATGGTCTCTAGCATCTCGATTCTACGGACCAAGTTCTCTTCCTCCATTTGTCCCGAATTCTCTGTTTCCACTTCTTTGTAGAAATTTTGGATCGCATGAGGTAAAGCCTCTTCGCCTTTAGATCTCATCACTGTCATACAAATCCAAGAACGAATACCACAGTCCTGGATACTTGTTAGCTCTGATACCAAAATGATGATGTAAACTCTTCGACTTTGGAATTATCCACAGAATCACAAATTAACGTTGTTGTTCTACTTTCTATTAGAAAATGACAGAGATAGCTAGTGAATGAATTTTGCTTATGCTTAGAATCCACAATTGCAGGAAAGGAAAGAATATAAACTCATAAACACCAACAAGTTTTATCTAGAAACCTCCAGAGGAGGAAAAACCAATCGGGAAGGGCAATTGCTCTTTCTTCCCACTTTTATTGGCCAATTCAAAACAATAAGTACAAAATTTACAATAAGTATGAAAGAGAAGTAGATAATATCTCACACTTCCTCCCAATTACTTGCTTGCTCTGTCTCAACACTCCTTTCTTCTACAAAACACAATTCCAGCACTAAGAACTTCTTTCTCACTTGCTTTCATGCTTGATGATCTTATTCTCTTCTACAAACATGTATTTATAGCCTTTCTCATGTCCTCCGTGCACTGGAGAATGGGAAAGGTCATGGAGGAGAAGAGACACGGACAACCTTTCAAATTTTGGGTTGTTCGTTTCATATTTTTGTTTTATATCCGAAAGAGCCAGGACCGCCGCCCAATGCAGACCGGCGGTCTAGGACCGCTGCCCTGGTTGGGCGGCGGTTCTGTAACCGCCGCTCTGCACAGAGCGGCGGTCCTGTTACTATAAAGACAGAACCTCCGTGTATTATTTTCCTTCTTCGTGCTGATTGATCTGATGAAGTAGAGTCATTTTGGATTTTAGAGAGAGGATGTTATAGTTGTAAAACCCATCTTTTTGGGCCCATTGAGTTACCAATATTGTTGTATACCATTGGGATTAGTGTCGGTCTTGTAGGCCATAGACCGTTGACTCTCCCTTCATGCTACTACAAATAGGTGTATAAATAGATAGCTTTTCCCCAACTTTATCCACCTTACATCATTCATTTTTTTAATTCTATATTGAATATATTGTGGTTAGGGTGCCTCCAAGGCTTTTATCGTATCTTGATGTTCTTGTATATTGATCTATTTATGTGTGGGTTTTATTTTTAATCGATCATGGGATCTTGCACTTAATTCTCACAAGCAGCTAGTTTCTTACCTTTTCAAAAAAAAAAAAATTCTAAGCTTACAACTATTTCTTGTGTTGGTGTAGCACATTCTTGGAAAGGCTAATGGTCAATTGCACCCTGTACGAATGGAGCTTACAATCTTTTTCCCTTCCTTTTCTCAACACGGTATGCCCATCTCTAAGAATTATGTCAACTCCCCTATAAGGAAGATCACTATGACTTATTGTTGTGTCGTCTTGTGGGCTTAGATGCTTCTTACTTTAACATCCATAAGCTGATTCACTTTTGTGTCCTTACCTTAACTCGTCAATATTGCACTCTACCAATAAGTTGAACTTTAAGTCATCTAATAATACTGAATGGAGTAATTGGTTGTGCACCCACAAATAGCAAATTGTGTTTGGCAAGAAGCAAAACTAAGCACACAATCCCCATGACTCTTGTAGAATTCGAAGAGCAAAATACAAGGAATGGGGCATAGATAGTGACACATAAACAAACAGAAGTAGTTGATTTTCAGGCACTAATCTCATATGATGAAGAGGTCATACCAGAACTGTAGAAATGAAGGAGACAATAAAAGATAAGGAAAGCATTGTGAACAAGATCTAGCAAAAGTTAGTTTTGTTTTTGAGTTTGTGTATATTTCAATGATGAAAACTGTTTAGGTTACAGACTTCCGATTTTTCATTTTAAATACAGAAGCGACAAATAGAAAAAATGGCAACGTTATTGTTTTTGTTGAACACAAGGTTTGGGAAGGCGAAAAAAATTGCAGCATTGCACAAAATCAAATAGCTAAAGAAAGAGGAGAAATGCAAGCATAGTGAACAAAGATATAACATAAATTAGCTTAATTGTTATATTTTATTTTAGTATGGAAACACAACAATGGAGATAGAAATTTAGTGGCATGTAGTAAAAGACAACATAAGTTTTTGTCGAAATAAATAGTCAATAAAGAAGGAATGAAGCGAAAATAAAAGAACACAAGTTGATTGGAAAGAAGGGAAAAATGTTGATACATAAAACCTATGCTCCAATAAAACAGGTTGCATCTTTGCAAGACAAAATGGAGGGCAACCACAACTGAAACAACACATGGATGAAAACAACTTCAGTACAACACTAAGAGATTGGGTGCAACTGCACCCTAAAAATTTAAAGAAGACTTCTTTGGTGGTTCTTCAAAAGACATCCGATTGGTGAGTTTCAAATAGATTGATGACAAAAAAGTGTGGGGTGTCCCAATTTATACTGTGGTATGACATGACACGCTAACCCTAAGCCACCATGCTATCCGAACCATAGTAACCGAGCACATAATATTGAGAGCAGAAAGCAATGCATGAAACTTACCTAATGCTACAAAAAAATGTATCAGAATTTAACCTATGACGTTTGAAATAGCGCATTATATCAAAAAGTTGTGTTTAGGCACATTATGTTTTTACAAGACCCAAATCACGTATCCTTAACCTCTATGAAATATTACTTATATTTACCTCTTCTTCGTTTTCTTCCAACAAGAACTTTCACCAACATGAGCTTCAAGCTATGAGCTGCGAGTGGATCTACTGATCAATTGGCAGGTCACGAGGCAAATATTCACCCCAACCCTATAACTTGAAGGGTTATGACCCCATTCCAATATCTTCTGATGAAGATCGAGTTCAGTTTAATTGAAAATAAATAGCATTGAAACTTTTATATGGCTATCATTCTCTAAAGAAAACAGACCTGCATTTTTCTGGTGGGTATCATTTTTCTGGTGGGTCTAATCTATTCATCTATGTTTTCCATCTCAACGGTATCTTTTCCTTCCATCAAGATTGGGCCATTTATATGTTCCCTACCTTCTTTCCACAGATGACAGCAGGTTGGAATGCAGCCCGTCAGTATTATCCACCACAGGTTGAAGGAGTGTTGCTCTAAGTTTCATCTTTATTGAAATTTTGCTGAAATAAATAAACACACAAGTAAAATCCCACAAAATTAATAATCTAATTATATTACCCGTGGAAGCCTTCAATTAGCTAACAGAAATCCATGATTGGGATGTAATTGGGTTAAATCCCACACTGGTAAGAATTATGAGACAATGGTGACCTCTAGGGCATTATATGCTCCAAAAGATTTGGCAATACCAAAAGTGGTTAGAAGGTGAGAAGCACAAAACAATGGATTAAATTCACCGTTCCTCCCCCTACTAACAAATGGTTTAAGCTGCTTGTGTGTTAAGTGGGTCCCCTTAAATTATCATTATTACCAAAACAAATAGTAGGAAAAATGTTAGGATAATGACTACTCGTGGAGGATATCTTCAGATGACTTAAAACACACATGGGTAAGATCCCACAAAAATTAATGATCTAATTATGTGGCCTACGGAAACCTTCGATTAGTTAACAAATTTTGTTATCTGCAATAGATATAAACACCAAGAACTATAATAATACAAGGGAAAAGATTCGTTTGTGACTTCTTTATGCATCAAGGCATGTCAGTAGATTTTCTATTAGGAAGCGCATTTATAGATAGGTATTCTCCTTATGGAAGTACTCCAAAGCATATATTATCCACTCCAGGGAGAAATGATCATAATACCTAGGATAACCTATGCAATGGAATAGCATCCAAAGAACCTGATACAACATTCAGATGTTTCTACCCTAAGTAAAATCTAGGACAAGCCATTAGGAAGAAATCTATTCGAGAAGACCCTCAAAACTTCTAGCAAAAGAAAATGCCAAAGATGGAAATTAAGTTGCAAGAAGGAAAGAAAATGAAGATACATAAAAAGATTCTCATACCTGCCAATGACTATCAAGATATGGAAAAGGCTATAAAAGAATTAGTTGATGCTACGTTAATTGAATCCTCTATCTCTCCATATTGATGTTATGCTTTTATGGTCAATAAACATTCAGAACATAAAAGATGCAAAAAGAAGATTGTAATCAACTATAGGCCACTGAATGCTATAACAAAACCCTTCCCAATCAAAGACCCTTAGCCTATTATGTCTTCCCGACGGCTAAGGAGAATTTTACAATAAGACTTAAGTTCTATTATTTTATTATAAAGTGCAAAAAAATATAAAATATTATAAAAAACACTTATAATAAAGTAATGGACTTAATAATAAAAAAATAAAAATAGAAAAGTGAACCAAATGATAAAAGCACTTAGCTAAAATTGTGTATTTCTAGAAAAGTGCGACTTGCACTAAAAAGGCAAAAAAATAGAAAACGGCAAAAGTTCATGGGTCAAAAATTATCCTCCCAAGGAAAATGCGACTTGGTCTAGAGAAGAGAAGTGGTTGGTGGAAGCATTTAATAAGGAGGGAAAATGTGATTGGTTGTTGAGGGTGGCCACTAGGCCCAATTCTTCTATTTAAGCAATAGGAATTGCTTGGAGAAGACACACTTGATCATTTTATAATTTTTGAATTGTATTGGAAGCTTTGAGCTTTGTCTAAATTATTCTAAGGACGAAAACCCTTAGGATCTATCTCTAGAGGACGAAAACCCTCTTAGAGCATTTGGGGATTTCCTATCCAGGGTTATCCATTGTGCTTGCAAATATTTTTAGTTATTTTCAGTAGTGAATAGAGAAGATTTTGCAGATTTGGTACAAGGGTTTGAAGGGAAGAGAGTGCAAGCTGTGTTTCCTGCATTATTTCAGCCTGGAGCGACCTATCTCTTGCATAAATATGAATTGTTTTGAGGTATTTCAGACCAGATTTGTATTGCTATATCATAATCTGATTTTTATGAATTAAAGCAACCAGTTTTCAGTATTTTTCCAGCCCAAAACCCTAGGGGCGAGTTGGTGTTTTGGTTGTTTAGGGCACTTATGGTGGTCATTTGCATGCATGGGTAACATCATTGTGTTCTCCTTAATTTTCTGAATCCGTGCATAGTTTATTTGTGTGGATCGGAGCATTTTTGAGGGAGTTATGAATTTTTGAAGTTGCCATAATTTTCTGCAGACTGGGGTTTCAAAATAAATTTATTTCAGCCTTGTTTGCATCAGAAACCTGCATATTCATGCATATTTTGGCTTTATAAATAGATGAAATCAGATTGGAGTGGTGAAAGTATAATTTATTGGCTGATTTGTATGAGTTTCTTGTTATGCCCTAGTCGCATTTTTCCATTAAAATTCAGATCTGCATAGTAAAAATCTGATTTTAATTTTGTGAGCTTGCATTTGGTTGTGGGATTTGCCTAAAATCCATTGAGGGCAAAATATGTCCATTTGGGGACATTATAGGTCAATAAACATTCAGAACAGAAAAGATGCAAAAAGAAGGTGGTAATCAACTATAGGCCACTGAATACTATAGCAAAACCATTCCATCTCATATTCCTAATAAGTCTTATTTGCTGTAGAAGGTAGCAAAATGTACATATTTTTCCCGATTTGATTGTAAGAGTGGGTTTCATCATATTAGTGTTAAGGAATCAGATCAGCCAAAAACTGCTTTTAGTTGTCCTTTGGTTGTTACCAATGGAAGGTTGTGCCTTTTGGTTTGATGAAAGCACCTGCATACTTCCAAGCTCACATGGATGAGATTTCTAAAGGCACCTCTGATTTCCTTTGTGTATGTAGCGGTGGTATTTTAATTTTCAATAGTTCTTTAGAAGAGCATCTTCAAAAACTCTTTGATATAGTGAAACAATTAGGAATTGTGTTATCCAACACTGAACTGCAACTTTGTGAACAAGATTGCAATTTTCTTGGAACGAAGGTTAAGAATGTTGAACTCTAAGTACCGCCACAAAAAAAAAAGGTGCTAGAATTTCATCGAGCATTGAACAAACAACAATTGCAAGCATTCTTGGGTCCATAGTTTGCATACTCATATTCGGTAAATACTCGGTAAACCCAAGCAAAAACTCGGTAAGACTCGGCGAATATTCGGCAACTTAAAAAATACGCAAATTTCTTTAACAAACATAAATTTTATGCAAAATATTTTTTAAAAAGGTCTCTCCAAAAATTCATGAGTATTCGCCAAAACTCGTGAATATTCACCAAATAAGTGTGAATATTCGCCAAAAACGTGTGAATATTTGCCAAAGACTCATGAGTATTTGGCAAAAACTCAGCTCTGTTCGGCGAAAACTCAGCTCAGCAGGATCTGGCAAATACTCAGCCAAGGGAATAAATGGCAAGTACTTGCAAAGTATGCATACTATGCTTGCGTCTACTAAATTATGTCAATGGTTTTTATCCAAATTCTGGAAATGACAGAGCCCCATTACAAGATCTATTGAAGAAGAATACAAGGTTTGTTTGGTCTCTTCATTTTGTACATACTCTATCTTCAAAAAATAAAAGATAAGGTTAGGAATCTTCCTACACTCCATGTACCCAAATCTGAAGATTTTTAAGTATATATTGATGCTTTTGATAATACTTGGGGTGGAGTTTCATGTTGTCTTGAAATATGCTTGTGAGTTTGCTTCTGGAGTCTTCACTAATGAAGTGAAAAATTGGATATCTTTTGATAAGGAAATTTATGCATTTATGCTGTAAAGAAGTGTTTGGAAAAAATTGCCTTAAAATCGATACATCTTGAACACTTCATTATCAGAACTGACATTCAAAGAAAAGGATCATGGTCGAAAAAAAGATGGCAGGATTTCTTTAGTAGGTTCAATTATTCTGTAGAACACATCAAAGGAGAATAGAATATCGTTGCAGATTGGTTAAAAAAGAAGTCCTACGGCCACTTTAATGGACTAAACTCTAATGCCACCTGGTCATTTTAAGCAGACCAGAATTAAAGCAATCAAATTTGATGACTTGTCTTTAATTGTGCAAAGTCATATCCTTGGAGAAGGCATTCTGAACAAATACACTATAATGTCTATGGCAGCCTCTATGGATCTTCAATCATCAAGGCCATTCCACGTCACAACTCTTGCCAAAACAGGAACCATTACCATCAATTGGCTTAACTCAAATGTCTATGTATAAAAGTACCAATTATTGCAAAGACCTAACCACAGATGGAGGATAAGACCGAATCTTGTACAAAATGATTCTCTCTTTTGTAAAGCAAATGAGACCACCTGTCATACATCCACACCAAAATCATGATGACGAGACAATACCATGATCTTTCATGTGCTGAAGGTCGGAATGGGAATCTGCTTTATCATTCAATCTAATGTGTAGATCTTTTTTTTTGGAATGTCTAATATATCCATTAGATAAGATTCCTATTAGTCGTGATGATCTTTTAGCTGAAGTGAAAGCTTTGGTGGACCCTGTAACAGCATATTCATCTTCATCATCTGATGGCAACTTTAGTTACTGGAGAATGTCTTTTGAAATGTAAAGGAATTGATGTAACAAACACCGCTAACAAATTTTTGGCAAGACCTCACTCTTTCCTATATATAGTTGTGTGTAATAACCCTTTTTTGAGGGTTTATATGAATTTTACATAATTCTAGAAATTATTGCAGCAGACTGTAATTTAATTACAGCGAGTTGTATTCCTCGAAATAAGAGCCAAAAATCTCTAATAGTCATCCACAAACAATTATCAAATGATTATTAATTGATTTGACAAATTTATAGGCCAAATCGAATTGATTTATGCAAATATATACTGCTGGAAAATACTATTTAATCTGGAAATCGCAGCAGCTTGAAATAATTCGATTTCACCCTCAAATGTGCATGGAAATTCGTGCAAATCAGTTATTAGACCTTTCTAATGCAAGTCGACTTGAAATATCAATTTTATATGATACAAATATCATACAATAATTCAGAAATCTCATTAGAACAAGTCGCACTTTTGGAATAAATAACATCAGATTTGGCACAATTTGATCTTCAATATAATAATAATCTGCAATTATAAATTGTTTTAAGTCAAAAGTGAGAGGTTTTCGTCCCTCACAATGGACCTCACAAGGGTTTTTGTCCCAAGTGGAGAGAAATGAGAGTTCACTCTCAAAATCTGATTTTACAAATGAAAGTCGATATTCAAATGGCTGCCCTTAGTCCCCTATTTATACTTTTCCTTCTTGGCGCCAAAATAGAAAAGACATGGCCATTCATTATGTCCCTTCATTATGCCTTGGCCGACCACTTATATTTATTTATTTTGCCTTAATACAAGGCCGACCCATATAATTGAGTCCATTACGCTAAAACATATTAAAAATATTAATAGACATATTTTGCTCTCTCCTTTATCTTCTTTAATTCGACCATGGAGAAGAATTGGCCGGAAATCCAATTTGCCTTCGAATTTGGAGAAAAAGGGACATTACATTGTGTTTTGATCATTAGAAGGCATTTGAGTCTAGAGTCTAAGGGTCAAAGAGAAGTGTATGCTCTTACTCAGCGATTTGAGCAAATCTGGGTACTCAGAAACTTTTCTTGTTTGTAAACAAAGCCTTGTAAGAGTTTGATTTGAGATAATAGAAGAAGTAATAGCCATTCGGTTGTCTGCTTGCAAGCAGGTTTCTAATAAAAGGACTATCAAAAAGAGCCATTGTCTACTGACGTAAAAAGTGGTATCAGAGCCAGTTGAACCATAAATCTATTCAGTTAGTTAATCTTTGAAATATAATTTTGGTTCCAAGGTCTATATCCCGTGTTAAGCATTTTATCTCTACCTATTTTTGTCAAAGATATTTTGCTCTTTTAGGGATTCCACAGACTTGCTTGCAATCACAGGTACTTCAGATCAAAGGCTAGAAATGGCTGAAATCTTTAAGGCTACTAAAGGAAACATAGGATACCAAGTTCTGAGTGAGGCAGAAGCTGAAGGACATTTTGAGCCATCACAAGATAATATTGATGAGACTCTATTTGAACAAGGAGATTCGTCTAACACTATACCTCAAATCGAGTTAACAAAAGACTCGATCTCAAGTACACTTATCAATTATTCTCCTCCTGCGATAAAACCTCGTAAGGTTTATAAAGGATCAGATTTAAAGGGTGACAGTCTCATAAAGAGGTTTTTCTGTGAGTCTTCAGTTACGTCATTTGTTCATCTTAGAATCAAAGTTGTTAACTTCAGAATATGAGCCTGGAAAGGCTTACTAGACTAATTTGTCGTCATTATTCCCACAATCTGAAATTGATTACATCCATAGTCACAAAGATGTTCAGTTTCTTCATTTTGGTCTGATATATGTGTATATAAAGCCTCAAATTCCAGAAAATATTACACCAGCATCATATGTTGATTTGTGTAATAGACATCAGTCAAATTTCAACCATGACTGTCAATTATCTTGTGTGCCTAGGTTAAATGATGGTCTTATATGTTACGAGTTTTTCCTAATCTCACACTCAGTGCTAGAGATAAAGGTTGTAAAGATGTTAAAGATGGTTTTATTAACTGTTGGGGACTGTTAAGTTTTGTAGATAGTCTTCATATGTTTGGACCCTTCCAGTATGCTTCAATCAATATTCAAGCCCTATATAGTATGACCAACGCTTGCCACCAGAAGATTCTTGAAAATCTTCTACATGCACGGAGGTTAAGTGGCACAGATCAATTGCAAAAAGGTCATATTGATTCTCTAGAAATTCCAAATGAATGGAAGTTAGATTGGTTGAAGAATGTTGCTCCACGTCCTTCCTAGATCCCTGTCACAGTCATCCAAATGAATGGAAGTTAGATTGGTTGAAGAATGTTGCTCCTCGTCCTTCCTAGATCCCTGTCACAGTCATCCACTCCAACCAATTTTTAGTCATCAAGGCTTAGTGTGTCTTCCTCCTCAAAACAATCCAAGAGTCATAGAAGAGGATCTTTGTTTGTAGAACTAGAAGATGAGAAGGTTAATCAAGGTCCCAACCATTTTCCTCCCACAATAATGTCCTCACTCCCAAGGGATGGAATAATAGAATACTACAAAGAAAATGGGAATAAATTCTATAAAGGTGGGAGATGGCCTCCATATAAAAAGTTATTATACAGGAGGAGGGAAAATATTATATTTCTCTTATGCTTTTCAGCCCATAATTGCTGATGAAAAGGATCCTTCTTAAGAATATAAACATAAAAATTTTGTTGCAAGATATAATTCTCATTACCAAGAAAATTTTGATGATTTGTGTCATGATGTACAAATTATTAAGCAGTCAATAAATCAAATTCCTTGTATTGAAAGCTCTATACTATTTGTCAGAAGAACGTGTGATGATGTGCAAAGAATGTCTGACCAATCCTTAAATGTGTTACATTCTTTAGAAGATAGAGTGACCATTGTAGATGAAAGACTGAGCGAAATTGATGATAAGCTTTCTTCCCTTGAAGATAGCTTGACCTGGCTAGAAACAAAAGAAAAGATGTCTACTCAAATAGCTAGTTCTAGCCATGAGATTGTCACTATACAATTTGGTTTAAGTTTTAGACCTGATTCATCCCTAGAACATAAGCTTTCTAGAGAAAAAAACGGCTCTAACCCAAATGCATAGGTCACAAATCCCTATACAACCATGGTATTTAAATATTGATGTCTATCTTAATTCACTAGATAAAATTAATTCCTGGTGCAATGCAATGAAGACCATAGGCCAAGCTTCTAATCTAGATGGTAAAACTAATGTCATGTTCTCTATTAGATATTTTTGGGAAATCGTTTTAAGCTAAGTCACAAGGTTCGAGTTCGAGTTCGAGTTCAAGTTCGACAAGGATAAAATTCGGTTCAAGTTCGTCCAATGGATAAAGTTCGAAAAAAAAATCGCCATTAAGTTCGAATAATAGAAAAACATAAAACATATAAAATTATGTCAACCACAATCTTAAACATGTAATACTAAGTTCTTAAACTTCATACTAAGTTCTAAGTATAACAATTGAATTGATAAAAATCAGATTATAAAAATTATATTAAATTTAAAAATAAGTATAATATAAATATTTAATTATTAAAAAAATTGGTTAAAAACTTTTTAGGTTACAAACGTAACATTTGGAAGTAATAAATTTAAAAACACATTAAAATGTCAAACATTATAAAACCTAAACATTGTTTGACATGTTATTTTATTTGTTAAAAACTTTATAAAAGAATTTAAAAATGAAATGTTTAGAAAATTCAATGTAAGAAATAAAAATATATATAAAAAACTTTTATAATTTTTAACTTACCTTTGGACGGCCAAGCAAACTCCCTCAACTTCGAGGCGATTGTGCAGACCTCAACACGATGGTGATTATGTAGACTCCCTCCATGCGGCGACGATTGTGTAGACCTCTAGGCGGCATCGACTATATTTCTCCCTCTGTGATGGTGCAGTAGCCTTAGCCATGGCCACGCCAATGCCCACAGCCACGTCAACTCCAACAGCCACATCCTGTTCCTATTTGCATCTATGTAAAGAAAATACTAGAGGCAACTCCAAGCACTGTTGAAATCCGTTGCAACTATTTTCTTTGTGTCCGTTCAAAGACTTCCTTCTACAAAAACAGCTCGCCACTCACAAAACCTCCTACTTGACTTGGAGCCCGCAAATATTTTTGACATATTTTGCAGAAACAGAAGCAGGGTTTATCCGACCTAAGGGGCTTTTCCCACTCTGTATTGTCATGTGTATTTCTGCATTTTTCCCTATGCGAACAACACAAATTTGACCAAATTTTTATGCCACATAACAGGTTCAGTGAATTCTGAACTTTAAGCAAAACATTCGCTGAACCTTGTGACTTAGGTTTTAAGACGATGGAATTCCATGTCTACACCAATGGAAGAAGCAAGATTCTTTAACTAATCAAACCCAACACAAATATTGTTTCTCGCTCTTATCAATGAATATGCTCCACCATAGTGGAAGTCCAAGATAAAATTATGTGATTTGGCACAGTTAGAAAAATTTGCAGTACAATATCACAAACTTGCTTATGATCGTAACTTTTATACATTTAATGCTATAAAGATGCATTTCCTTGAAGCTCTATCACCCAATCTTATTGATAGAGTCCTTAAATACATAGAAATCAAAAGGCATGCATCTCAATAGTATGTCACTCACAGATGTTATTGATTTTGCAAGACAACAAGCCATGCAATTAGTCTCTAAAACAAAAGCAATACAAAAGTTCTCCAAGCATCAAGCAAGCTGCATTGTTGCCCATTCCCTGAAACCACTACTTTTGGGTGCCGACCATTTGTCACCAAATCCAACCACAAACAGAAGTTCCTTTCTTTCCGCTGACACTTCTTTCCTTGATGTCGCACTCCTGCATCTCACTATCAATTTCTATGACGGTGTCATTTCCCGTGTTCTCAATCTAAATAAGCAATCTGCTATATTTGCAACTAGGCAATATTGCTCCAAATTGTAGTTGCAAAAATTAAGTTGTTAAGGAGGTTTATTCCACTAACGTAGCAGCATGGTGGGATGTTGTAGATGAAGGAGAAGTTTTATATCAACAAGAAGATATCTTTGCGCCCATCCTTGAAGATACAGAGCTAAGTCATGAAGATAAATCTCTCCAAGAGGATAGTTCAACTAGCTAATGATCTAGAAGAATCTGCTAGTATGATGCAGGGGCCATAGACAAAAAGGGACCAATATCGAGAAGAGCCAAGCAATAGCAAAAGACCACCAATAAGAGGAAGAGGTCGCTACAGAGGACAACCAACATTCCAAAGATTCCTCCCACTATGAGAAGGCTAGGACGAAGGCCTATCCAATTGTATTATTCAAAGCAATGAATGAAAAAAAAATCAGTTTCTTACATCCAAAAGAAAATCCAGTTTAAAAAAATGCTACAAAAAAATTTCACAATATCTGAAATTCAATAACTGGTTCGAAAAATATATGAAAACTTTGAAGATTTTGATGAAGAACCATTTAAAGACTGCTTTAAGAACCAGTGCAGGCTTGATCCAGAACAAGAATAAATTGGAGAAGCTGCAAATATAAGAACTGGCAGAAAAGAACAGGTGATGCAGGAGCATCAAGCTTGTACATAACAAAATTTTGGTTTTCATGTAGTTTTGGCTTGAAATAGGTCTAGGAGCTCCTTTTTAGTGTTTTTGTATGCTTCCCAACCTTCTTGGGTCCCTCCTTCGGTGTTATGAGGTCATTTTGGGTTTTCCCTCCAAAATGCACCTTTTGAATATTTGAATTTCTAAGTTGAAATTGTGAGGTTTAATGTCAAGTGTGAAAACATATAATGATTTAAAAAGGCATAAAGGGCCTCATGTGATGTAAACAGAGGCTTTTCACCTAACCAAGTAGGGTTACCTTTGTTATGGTCAATTCTACCATGGTTAGGGTTCATAAACTTGTTGTAACTACCTCCATTTTGGCTTATTTAGGAAAATATGTGAATGGAAGGAAGAAGTGACAGCTGGGAGAAGGTGAATTGAGGTTGTAAATAAGTGTAAAGAACCATGAAGGCTCAATAGGGTCTGTATGAGATCATAAGAACCCTGTATTACAGATCTTGTTTCAATAAAGCATTGAATTTCTTGTAAATGTGAATGGTGCATGTAGGAATAGCTGTGTTCTTGTATCTTTCAGAATATGTATGCTTTGACAAAACTAAAGTAGTGATATTTTGATGGTAATCTTATTAGAATGGCAGGGTGGATATTGATTTGATGAGACTATGGGAGATATGGTGAAAGTTCTCTTGTTGACGGTAAATTCTGTATTTTTGTGACTTTCCATGACTGTGCAGGTTGTATAATGCATGCATAAGGGCTTCTATGAAAAGAGAAAGGATTGGTTAATCATGGCAAGAAGGAATACAGTGTGTAAGGTATTTTATAAACATTGCATATTATATACATGCTTAGTGTGGATGAATACAGTCATTTCTTAGGGCTGAGACTGGTTATGTTAGAAGATTGAAGGATGTTCATGAAATAATATACCTCAGTAGACATTGGGAAACGTGATAAGAACCCTGTAGATGATGTTTGAGAACACTGAGAATGTTTGCAAGGAAGAAGACTCTTGGTAATGAGAGTTGTGTAGGCAGACTATAACAGAGTATAAGACACTGAAATTATGAAGGAAAAGACCATTCCTCAATCATGAGGTTATTGAATCTTGGAAGGAGAATGTATAAAGATTTTGTGGACACTTGTATCACATGTTGAGAACCATGTTGATACTGAAGAAGTAATTTCTACGAACATTCAAATCTGGACTGTGTAAGTTAACCAACAACAGAACCTTATATTATGTAAAGCTCAAAATTACATATTCGACTATGCCAAACCTAAAAAGCAGAGAAAACAATCATGACAGAGAATCAAGATTAAGAATGAGTCTGATATCCTCCTGAATCTTATTGGACCACCATGGAGGGGCAATCCATAACAAAACAGGTCCTTGTTGTCTAGAGCCCAGTTAGCAAGTCCATCAGCAACTTTGTTCCTTTCACGAGGAATGTGACTGAATTGGACCTCATGGAATTTACCTTTTAGTTGTTTTATCTGGACTATGTAAGTTGATTTCTTCTTTCCTTGACTCATAATTTCCTGTTTGAAAAGCATTGTAGCAAGTTAGAAGTTCCTGGTACCATATTTTTCATGCAAAGGATTGCTAAAAATAGCACTTGGCTATTTTTGGAAGATTGGCTATTTTTGGAAGATTGGCTATTTTTAGCTTGGCTAAAAATAGCACTTGGCTATTTTTAAAAGAGAGGTGAAAGAATAAGAAGTGCTAAAAATAGCATTCACTAAAAATAGCACTTGGCTATTTTTAGATAGAGGTGCTAAAAATAAGAAGAGCTAAAAATAGAAGTTCCAGTTCTATTTTTAGGAGTTGAAGGGAGTGCATGAGTGGATGGATAAAGATAGCTTTTATTAAATTTAGCAAGTGCTGCTCCAAATAGAAATTGGCTAAAAGAGAAGTGCTTTGGATAAATTTAGCAACTGCAGTCCTATAATTTGGCACAAAAGGGGTTGAAGAAAATAAATAAAATAAAAGAACAGTCCAAAAATAGCAGCAGGCTATTATTGGGAAGGCAGCAGCCTATATAGGTTGGTTTTTATTGTAAAAATGTACACACTACTTCCAGTTGTTCTACTATTGTAATCCTAGCTTGTACTTGCATCTCCGAATAAAAAGCTCCATTTTTGCCTTCTCATATCATTGGTTTTTTGCTAGGTAGCAGCACGTACCTGCAGGGCATGGGTGCGGGTGCACGTGCACGTGCGTGGTGCGTGCAATGCGGTATGCCCCTGGTATGCGGCAGAGTCGTCCAACAGTACCGGGTACATCCGAGTACTTCGGGAAGTACCCGGACATACCGGTACTGCTGGGACGTACCCAGCCATACCCACCAATAAAAACAACAATTTTTTAATTTTTTTTTTTTTTTTTTACTTTTTTGTAGGAAAAAAAAACTATTTTTTGGGGGTCAATAGATGGGATTACGTAAATGATTCAACTCTGGTAAAACTTCATAGAAGTACCTAAAACAATGGCTGAAATTGCAACAGTTGAGATGCGTTTGGGTAATGTAGAATCAAAAAACACAATGGCAGCATCTCCACTAGCAAGTAAGACTAATACAGGAATAATAAGAGAAACCCCAAAGGAATCTGAACTGCCAGATTTGAAGGGAGCTGATAATAGCCAGAATTCTAGTCCAGTTATGTGATTTGTTATTATTTATGTTAATAATTGGACATTGTAACATTTGGAGTTTGAACAATGTACTTGTTCGAAGTTCAATCAATGAATATCATGACAAAATGCATTGAATTATTAATACGTTATTTGGCTATTTCACTTAATTAATAATTTGTTTACTCTATTCATGTATAAGGCTGAATTTTTGCTTATTTGGCTATATTTTTAATATTTTATATGTATATTGTACTGCCGTACCAAAGTGCCGTACCCGGGTCCCCAAAAAAAATTCGTATCAACGCATCGGATCCCCGCACCCGTACCACGCATTACCGTACCTGCGTATCGTTACGGTTACCTAGGTTTTTGAGTTTTCATCGTGTTTATCAGGGTATTGTATTGCTTTGTTGTGGAAATTTTTCCCTATATTGTTGTCCCTTACCCAAACCTTTGAATTAATTTTGCAGATTAGCCTAGAGTTGTGCAGGTGTGTGGATATCTATATTTTTATGTATGCAGTAGTACATGTGTGTGTCAAATCATTGGTGTATCACCTCAATTTTATATTTCCCACATTCCTTCTCCCTTTTCCTTGTCAAATTTGTTAGTTTTAGGTGATTCACAAGGGAACCAACCCACTCTGGAGGTTCACCTCAGTCATAGGTTACCCACAACCTTGAGGTGTTCCAATTTTGTCAACAGAAGAGAGAGTACACACACCATTCTCTATCAGGGTGCACTTCTGGGTGACAACAGTTTTTGGCACGCCTAGTGGGACAGTACAAAAATTTGCTAAAGAAGTTGATGCTATTCTTAGCAAATATCAGTGTTTCAGACACAAATATTCAAAGCATTTGGCAACTCCATTGGTCCAAAGATCCCTTTTCTCAATCAGACCATTTCCTCCATCTTCCATCTTTTTATGAGGTTGTGCAATCATGACTTCAATTCCTCATTGGAATTCCCAGTTTCAAGAGAATTATTACTCCCCTCCACCTCCTTTCCCCAAAATCCTCCTTTGGATCAGTATTATAAGCCCTATCATAATGAATATGCCCATGATCCAAACAATTTGTATGGTTATCCTAATAATCATGGTGTTTTTCAGAGCAGGAATATGCAAATTATGGAAACAGTTCCATGCTTAATGATGATTTGCAAATGCAGGTACAACACTTGGAGATAAAAATGGTACAAATGAGGGAAACAAGTTCCATCAAGGTAGCCAAGCTTGGATTCAGGTACCCTACCCATGGGCCGTCCTATACCAAACTAGTATAGCCCTCAAGAGAAGATAGACTTTGTGTCTAAATTGATACCACAAATATCAGAGTGGAATGAAGAAATGGAAGCTTACCAATATAGTGTTGAGAAACCCTGTCAATGGGGTAATTCTTCACTATCATCATGCAACCCTCCTACTTCTACTTTCCAACCACTTCAACTGGAGCCCAAGTCCCAAATTCCTAGCTTTCTTAAAGCTTCTCCTCCACAAGATCTTACACCTCTCCAATCATCTCAACCATTGCAAAATCAGTTAGCAACCCAACCCACCCCTTCCCTCATATTCCCAAGTCCATTATGGAATGAACCAAATCTAACAAAATGGAGCTTACAGTTTGAGGACACAGATTCCACGGTTGGTTAAGCCTACAATAGAGGAGTGCACGAAAGTGGTTGAAATTATAGAGCAGCAGGAGGAATATGACCAACATGCAAAGGTTAGACAAAGTTTTCTCAAATCTCTTGAGATACAACGTAAAGATAATGTTTTGAAGGAGCATATGAGTGTTTCTAAGGATCAGATCAACAATCTTGAGCCTATATCACCTTCATATCAGCTTGCAAACAACAGTCATACAGAGGAGGAAATCAATGAAGAAATTCAAATTTAAAAGGAGTTCTTTTCAAGCATGAACAATAAAGAAAATAAGGTTTTATCAGACTTAAAAGATTCTGATGATGACGAAGAGCCACTTGCAATTGTAAGAATTTCACCTACATCATCTATCTTCTTCAATAAAGACTCTCTTGTTATTAAATCTTCTTTTGAGCTTGAGAAAGAGCCAAATATGAGGTTGTTTGCAAAAGATGAAGTAGAAAATAGTTCAGATCAGTCTACAAGCATCCAATATGATCGGGAAGGGCCTTAAGTACTCCAAATGATGAGATTACACACAAAGAAGAGGGGCAGATCAGAAAAATCAGTTTATCAGCTATGAGAAAACCATGTCCAATCAAGTATTTGGCTAGTTTAGAGCCACATAAGGAGTTGTCATCAGTTGTGCTTAATTCAAAGCATACGAAAGAGCTTCAAGTTGTCAAAAATCAGCCCCAACATCTACAAAGACAGAGTACAGATCCTACAAAGTGGTGTTTATTCTTTTCGGACTGATATTTTGAGCAAATCAATGGTGCAAACCATGTCTGCACTTTTACCATGTGATCTAGTTGCAAAATTGATCTCATGGCGCACATTCTAAGAAAAGGAAGTTATTTCTCCCAACCAAGTATGTGGTTTTGTTTAGCTTTCCTTTCTCTTTGTTTAGATTAGGAGTAGTCAGGTTTGTTTCTTGCATAATAAGTGCTTGCATGCACATTGTTTTTCCAGTTTTCTTAGTTAGTTGTCTTTTCAAGAAGTGCTTGCATGCACATGTTTTCCTTTTGTTGGAGAGGGTATTTCAGTGGTTTTGTTTCAGAGGATACAAGTTGTTGACAGAAGTATGTGACTCCATAGCCCAATGGATGTAGAAGGCTACTGATCTCTTTGTTTAACAGGAAACAATCCCGTGATGTCGCCAAAATGTTACCATATTTTTCACGCAAAGATTGCTAAAAATAGCACTTGGCTATTTTTGGAAGATTAGCTATTTTTGGAAGATTGGCTATTTTAGCTTAGCTAAAAATAGCACTTGGCTATTTTTAAAAGAGAGGTGCTTAAAATAGCGAGCACTTAGCTATTTTTAGATAGAGGTGCTAAAAATAAAAAGAGCTAAAAATAGAAGTTCCAGTTCTATTTTTAGGAGTTAAAGGAGTGCATGAGTGGATGGATAAAGATAGCTTTTATTAAATTTAGCAAGTGTTGCTCCAAATAGAAATTGGCTAAAATAGAAGTGCTTTGAATAAATTTAGCAATCGCTAATCCTATAATTGGCACAAAAGGGGTTGAAGAAAATAAATAAAATAAAAGAACAATCTGTCTAAAAATAGCAACAAGCTATTATTGGGAAGGCAACAGCCTATATAGGCTGATTTTTATTCTAAAAAAATACACACTACTTCCAATTGTTCTACTATTGTAATCCTAGCTTGTACTTGCATCTCTGAATAAAAACTCCATTTTCTCTTCTCATATCGTTGGTTTTCTGAGTTTTCATCGTGTTTATCAGGGTATTGTATTGCTTTGTTGTGGAAATTCTTCCCTATATTGTTGTCCCTTACCCAAACCTTTGAATTAATTTTGCAGATTAGCCTAAAGTTGTGCAGGTGTGTGGATCTCTATATTTTCTGTATGCAGTAGTACATGTGTGTGTCAAATCATTGGTGTATCACCTCAATTTTATATTTCTCGCATTCCTTCTCCCTTTTCCTTGTCAAATTTGTTAGTTTTAGGTGATTCACAAGGGAACCAGCCCACTGGAGGTTCACCTCAATCATAGGTTACCCACAACCTTGAGGTGTTCCTTCTTAAGGGTGCACTTCTGGGTGACAACAGTTCCTTCCCGAGGGTGTGTGGTGGTCGTACAAACCCCGTAGACATGATTAATAGCTTTAAAATTAAAGTTTGAATCAAAACCTTTAAGTTTTCTCCTCTCGGCTGTACAAAACCCTACCTAGGGTTTTGGTCAAATTTGGTGTTTTCAGGAGTTTGAAGACTTTGCAAAGGCTGTAATTGAAACTGTAGGATATACTAAATGTGTTCTACTTGATGTTGAAGGTTTGGAGTTATTTTACACGTGCGAAAGCTTGTGTCTATGAAGAATCAGTTTTAAGACCTTGAGAGACCTAATTGCAATTGGTGATAGGCAAGTTGGAGAGGTAATATTAGGTTCTAGAGTTTAAAAATTGGTGGAGAGCAAGAACTCAATAAAGGGTATTTGTATATGTGTTCAGATTGTCATGAGACATTGTCAGTCATTCAGAACTATAAGCTTTATATAAATGTGGGGCTAGTAGAGCCTTATGGAGGTATAGAAGACTTAACCAAACAAAGTGTTATTTGCATCCTAATATTGGTGTTAGTGAATTTTTATGATGGCATGCAGAGGTAAAGGAGGGTATACAGGTAGGCTAGGTTCTTTGGAGTTATAAATGAGGATTCGTAGTGGCAATCTTAGCACATTAGTTCAGGACAGAATTAAGACAGGGCAGTATAAGGGAAAAGTTGGGAGTTTTTCAATGACTTATGATTGGTTGTAAGAAATTGCAGACCAGAGAAACAGGGACTGAGCATTGTATGAATGGTGATAAGTAGTGAGTGAAAGGAATACTAATAAGAAATTTCAAGGAGTCATTGTTTTAATATTGGCATTGTGAAACTTGTGATGAATTTGCATGATTGGTTATCATTTGAATCTAACTTGTTGTATTGGCGAGTTGAATGTGTTCCTCTCTGCATCAACAAGGAGAAGAATTAACAGTTCTCGATCCAAAGCATTGCAGATTAGTATGTATGATTGTTCATGCAATTGAAAACCCAAAGCTTGTATACATAACACAATTGGTCCGTGGAAGGTATGCTCAATTCATTCCTGTTGAAATTAATAAGAAAAAATAACATGCTGAAGTAGATACAGGGGCATCCCTATCCTTTCCTAAAGAACAAATAGTATCTAATTGGGAGAAATTAGACAACAGAGCAAGCTTACAAGTCGTTGGATGTGTAGGGTAACTATTTTATCTGCAATGAAATGAACACCAAGAACCTGTAAAAATACAAGGGAAAAGGTTCTTTTGTGATTTCTTTGTGTCAAGACATGCCGATATGCTTCCTATTAGTAGGGGCATTTATAGATAGGTATTTTCCTTATGAAAGTACTCCAAAACATGTATTATTCACACTCCGGGTAGAAAAGATCCAAATATCTAGGCTAGAGGGTGGGAATCCCAAAAGGTGGATTACATTCACCGTTTGTCCACCCTACAAACAAATGCTTTAAGGTGCTTGTGTGCTAAGTGGGTCCCCTTGTCTTGTGATTATTACCAATGAAACAATTCTTGAGGAAATATGTCATTAGGATGACTACTCATAGAGGTCTTCTTGAGATGACTTGAAACACAAATGGGTAAAATCCCAAAAAAAATAATAATCTAATTCAATCGCCCATGGAAGCCTTCATTTACTTAACATAAATACATGAAGGGTTTGTAAATGGGTTAATCCCACATTGGTAAGAATTGTGAAACAAGGGAAACTTTTAAGGCATTGCATGCTCCAAATCTTTGCCAATGGGGAAAGAGGCTAGAGGGTGAGAAGCCCAAAGCAATTAATTACATTCACCGTTCCTCCCCCCACTAACAAATTATTTAAGATGCTTGTGTGTTAAGTGGGGCCCCTTGCATTGTGATTATTACCAAAAAAAAAAAAAAACAACGAAAAATGTCGTTAGGATAATGACTACTCATGGAGTTCAACTTGAGATCACTTTAACACACATGGGTAAAATCACACAAAAGGTAAGTCTACTTAAAACGTTTTAAGATTTACTCCAAATTTAGGTAACTTTTACGCTCGTTTTATTCAGATTAGAGTCTAAACGTGGCTACTAAGTGTATGCTATTGTAGGCATCTCTTAATATGCTTTTTGGTCTCCTTTTTCTTCAATCTTAATCTCATATTACATAGTAAACAATAATAGTAATACAGAGAATGGTTACTACAGATAATTATTTCCATTATCTACCATTGCAGGAAGAGTGTAGGTATATTGTGAAAAAAAAATATATCCCACAATATGTAAAAGAACAATAGAACTATTCTACAAGAATTTACATATAGTCATCATCGCATAAGAACACGCCAGAACAGATAATGAGGAATGATATCATCAATGAACATAATCATGATGTATGTGGCCTCCAATATCCAGGACTGGCTCTCATTAGACATGACAATAGCCTCGATGGTGGAGAACCCAAAGGATCACTGGATGGGGCTCCTTGAATGTATTGAACCAACTCGTAAATATAAAAGAAAACATAGTAGATAAACAGTTTGCAGCAGTCAAAATAAGTTACAATTTGAATAATCATTCCTTTCAGTAAACGTGTTATTAACATGTCAAAAACAAGTTAATAAAAAACTATTGTCTATAGATGGAAGCATCTCTGATTAGTCCCCAATATCACAATATGCTTCCAGAAGGCCTTTGCACATAAAGTACCATTCAGGAGAGAGAATCTCTCAGTTTCTATGCTTCTCTTTGAGGCATAGTAACCAGGCATATATCCGTCAGAGTTTTAATAGCACATACAATGTGGCAGGGGACAAGATTAATCATCATAGAGGCCTAGGGGAGCCATACAATTTAATTTGCAACCCTTTTCACAATGTGAACAAACCTGTTTCAAAGCTCGATCCATTGCCAGGAATGCACCATGTCCATCATTTTGAGGTTGTGTGATATGGTGTGCATCCCTGAAAGATATAATTAGAAATTTAGAATTATCTGCTCAAATTCTGGTATCATTTTCCATTCATTTAAGTACACACTAAATTTTCCAGAAATCCAAACACAACCAGTATTTGAAATAATAGTGAAAGCAGAAGCCAGAAACGTAAGATTATTGATTAAATTGATATGTAATAAAATTAGACATACCTGACATGCCATATCCTCGAACTTCGGCATATATCTTTGCTCTTCGCTGTTTTGCATGTTCAAGCTCCTTCATTTCCACATCAAAGATTAAAGTGAGAGATAAAACCAGTTCAAATCGAAAAAACAGAATTTTCAAACAGCAAATCCAGATTTAATCCAATTCCAGCACATCTATTTCCTACTGAGTACTGACATCATCCCAATAGTCTATGACTCACTGTTTTAATAAAGTGACTGGTGAGCCACTACATTTTTTCTTTCATAGGATTGGAATCTCCTCTTAAACACAATCTGCTACCATCAACCAGCCAGAACTTAGACCATAGAGAAACAACCCCACCATAATAATGCTTAATAGGAACCCCTGGAATTGGCCCTGATTACGCCTATAATTTATAACAAGATACTTTTACCAGGAAATTCATCCTGAAGCATAAGTAGAGAAGATATGATAACAGCCAAGAGCAAATGTATGTGGGGTAGTGAGAAAAAAGATGATCTGCAACAAGCCAGCAAGAAAATTGGCATGGTCTAAGAGAACATTAAAATCCCTGAAAGATTGGAGGGAGATGCAGGAGGACTGTACTGAATGTTTTTCTAGAACAAAGTCAAGCATTAAGGCGTATGGCTCAGGTGAAGATTATAACAGACAGCATGCATACCCTGTATGTAAGCCTTCCACAGCCATCATCTTTGTAAAGTATTTTGGAGATTTGAATGATGAATTTTTACTGTTAATGTGTGTAAACATTGCCTTGTGGTCCCATGAATTGCTGACATGTTACACCCTTGGAAGTGTATGAAAGTCAAGTGTCATCATAAGTGATTGGGGTTAATAATATTTATTTATATCTAAAGGTATAGTAATATCCCCAATTAGAGATAAAGTGAAGTGCATTTCGTTGCTTTACAAAAGGAGCTGGGTACTCAATATCTTATCCAAGTATTTGGTGCTTCCCTGTGTTCAATGCAATAATGAATTGTTTGTGAAATTCTTCATGGTATTAAAGCGGCGAGCCCTGCATTCTGGCCTGAAGAAAGTTAGTGAATATGGAGAAAAGAAAATGTTAGACAAGACGCAGCCAAGCAGAGTCCTGCCAGTAAAATGTGAAGAGTATTTAAGGTCTAGCTTCATATAAGTAATTAAGGTCAGAAGTTTTTATTTTTGGAATTTATTTACTTAGGGAAGCCCCTTGCCTCGTTGAGACTGAACTCTAAAGCCTCTAACTATCTTGAGACCATGCGAGGATGCTACCATTTATTTTACCATAAAAAGGCATCATCACAGCTAATAAATTCTTGGCTGCAAATTTTGGCCATTTTTGGTCTCTATGGAAATCTTGGGATAATGGTTAGTGTCGATAATATTTGTTGTTAATATTGTTGGGCCTTTTAACAACGGTATCGAGATAATCTAAAACTTTGTTTTAAGAGTTGATGCCCATTGAAGGTCGTTCTGCAAATACAATCGATCTTTTTAGACTTACGTGTGCCCATCTTCAAATGCTTCAAAAATAGACTATATGTTTCCCAATATACATTGACTTTATCAAATAAATGGAGTGTCCAGGAGATTTGAATTTTGCAATGTCTTTAATAAAATATTTGAAGTATCTACTAAAAAAATCCTCTAAATTGTCTCTTTTTATCTGATCCTTATAATGCCATTGACCTCTTGCTTCAAGCCATCTACTTTTGTGTTTTTAACTTTTTAACTTTTCTTCTGCTGAACAGATCCATATCTGCTCTTACTTTGGTAAATTTGGGCATGTGACTCCACAGAATGCCACAGGACAGAACTCGCAGCACCAATCAGCATAGACCTCAACACCTGATTCATAGTACCATACTTCACACCATGACTTAGAACATTGGCACTCATCTCCTCACAATGCCCACTCGACAAGAGCACCCCGAGTTACCTCACAAGAAGGAAACGTGTTGCACACGTTAGACTTAGCACCAAACCTATGTGTCACATGGAACCTTCATGTCACAGTGTGACATGTCTAACCACGGTCCTAGGGTTCAGCCATGTCAGTAGATGAGCCAACACCGCACGCACTTGAAATCGAACTGACACATCTACAGGAAAAGGGAACGATCATCTGTTGCAAAAGTTGATCCATTTTGTAGCCATCCTCTTTTGTAACTACTACATGGAAATTGTACAAATGTAGCCATTCAACCCCCAAGGTTGAATACGTGATAGAGATGCATGCATTCTGCATTCCAAACTGTCCAATCGGTCGTTAGGAAGTGTTTCCCCCTCTAATCACAAGAATTCTCATTCTCTAGGCCTTTGTAGCATATGTACTATACATGCTCATTTCATTTGAATAGAAAAGCATTATTCTGCTCTGTCTTTTGAATGTGTAATGGTTTACTACCTTTGTTTACTATTACATGTTCACTCTTACAGCTCAATAGATTACTAGCTAGCTTATTGGATTGTCCTCCACGCCAACATCTTCAGCCTTGTGGAGTGGATCATTGGTAAATGCGAATCTAGCAATCTTTGCATCGCTTTGTCAATAGGGTCACTAGTCATGCGCATGTATAACCCCTGTACACAGCAGCAAAAAGGACAACAAAAAAGTGTCTCTTTATTAAAATACCCAAAAGATAAATGGGCGGTTAAAGAATATTTAAAGGCTTAAAATGTTACCAACCCCAAGCATGTGGGATTTTAACCCCACTACAAGCCAAAAATGAAGCTTTGGAGGATTGAACTGCCGACCTCCTAGCAAAATATCAAGCACACTTACCAATCCACCAACCACTTGCAAGTGGTATAAATAGGGCAATTGGTATTTGAAGGGTAAGGTTTTGTAGACTGAGTATTATGTTGTAAAGGACAGTTTGTAAAGAATGGCCATTTAGGCTATCAAAATGGCATTTTCAAGATTCGGAGTAAACTGGAGAAGTGTGTAGAATTCTGATACGCTCCTCCTGAGCCTATTATTTTCCTATTTCAGTGTTCACTTGCCATTATTGGAAGCATTTTACAATTGCTTTTGACAGGGAAGTAAGGGAACCTAAACGTGCAAGTACTATAGGAAGGTAGAGGACGTTACCGGACGTAATCCGAGTCCTCTGAAGGTCTGATGGTATAATTTTTGCAGGTTATTTGTTCCATTATGGTATTGTGAGTTCTTTAATTCTCTTGCAATCAATTTTTAATGGATCGGTTCGAATGAACCCGGAGATGTAGGCATTTTACGCTGAACTCCATAAACAATTTCTGTGTTGTTTTATTTCTGTTTTGCATTCAGATTTCCACAGATTTTAATCAGTTAATTAATCTTTGGATGCAAGTTAAATCAAATTACGACATTTATAGAAAATCGTATAAATGGCTATTTGATCATTTTTATGTGTAGTTGGTACGAATGAGTTTGAATCACTCATATTTCATTTTGAATCCATCTTAAACACATTTTAAATCAGTTTGATCAGATATTTGACACGCCATTTTTAAGTATCCGTTTTTAAACTATTTAATAGTAGGAGGCCTACTCTAGTTTACGGATCAACTGGGAGGCGAAGCCCCCATATCTGAGAAGAGGGAGCCCCTTTGTCCTCCATCCAACAAGCACCCACAACAATATCGAGTGTTGTGTCCAATCTTTGATCGTGCAATGTACATCAAGTCACACTAAAGCAAAAGAAACTCATCCAAATGCCACTCATTTGAGAATCGGCAGCTCTACCATCAACACTTTTGGGGATTGAGAAAGCCTTTTCCACACCAAGTGTGGGGTCAAGGGTGAGTTCCATATCATCATTGATAATGGGAGCCTAAAGAACATTGTGTAAGATGCAATGGCACCTAGGTCTTACAACTAAAGCACATCCCCAAGTGTATTCATTAGGCTAGCTACAACATGGGGAAGACATCCAAGTTTGGCGCCAATGCATGTTCGAGTATGGAATTAAGCCCATGTACGACATAATCACATATGATGTAGTACCATTGGAGGTATGTGACATTTTGTTCAACAAACCTTATGAGTATTGCCCGATGGTACCCACAAAGCCAAACCACAATGCAAGTCTGTCAGAGGCAATGACCACATCTTCAACATTCTAAGTGTCTTTTGAAGACCAAAATCAATTTGGTTTCTGCCAAGCAATTCTGCAAGATCTATTCTCTCGCACATAAGTTTGTGTTGCTTGTGGTCCATTGCTCAATAGTTTGTTGCTCATGGTCCACCCAGAAACACAAAAGTTCCAAACAAAGCATGAATTGGCAGTGTGTCAACTTCTACAGTCATCCCAACAGCAACTGCTCAACAATCTACTACATGTTTACAACAATATTAAGATGTGTTTGAAGAACCCTAAGGTGTCCTAACTCACTGCGTGCTAAATCACTAGAGCAATTTGATTTGATTTTAGGATATCCATTCCAAACAACCCTTTCTACTGTCCAGTTGGGAAAACGAGATTCGGCATCTAATTAAAGAGCTTATTGATCAACACGAGATTAGGCCAAACTCTTCTCCTTATAGTAGTCTGATAGTCCTACTGCCAAAGAAGGATGACTCGTGGCGCTTGTGCATTGACTACTCTGCCCTCAAAATCACAGTGAAAAATTGGCATATATTACCGCAAAATTACAGCCCTTGGGATCAGCTCCGAGGTGCACAATACTTAACCAAGATTGACATGAAATTGGGTTCCCATTAGATTTCAAGCCATCCTAAAGATATTTGGAAGTTAAGAATTCAAAACAAAGGAGGGACTATATTAATGGTTGTTTATGCCTTTCGGTTTGACCAATGCGCCAACATTCATGCGCCTAATGAATGACAGGCTCAAATTCTTTAACAGCTCTGTTGTCATCATCTACTTGGATGATATTCTCATTTTCAGCAAGACTTAGAATGTGTCCTAGACACATTGCGCCAACACAAGTTGAAATCCAATTTAAGCAAGTGTACATTTAGTGTTGTGCAGTCCAATACTTGGGCTACATCATTGAAAGTCCAATACATGGGCTACATAATTAATGTGCAAGCATACATGTAGATCCTGAAAAGATCAAGGTAATCCAAGATTGACCAACTCCGCACAATCTCACAAAACTGAATAGTTTTCTTCGACTTGCTAGTTTTTACCACAAGTTTGTCGTTGGATTCTCACACATTCTTGGACGCTAAATTAGATTGTGTGAACCAAAGTTGATTTCAAGTGAACACCTAAACAACAATGCACCTACAAAAGCTCACGTAATGCCTTTGTGTCATGCTAATACAGACCATGCCAAATAGAGCCCACCCCTTTTGAGTTCGAAACCGATGCATTAAATTATGCACTTGACATAGTACTCACACAGCATGGACATATGTTTGCATATCACTCAGAAACATTCAACCAACAATTAAGTGTTACTCCACCCATGAAAAGTGTCGTACACTATCGTGCAAGCAATCAAACAATGGTGACATTAGATCTTGGGTATAAAATCATCATTCACTCAAATCATAAGTCGCTTCAGTTTCTGCATACACTAAACAAGCTAGACAATTCACTCCACATAAAGTGGATGACATAATTGCAACAATTCTATTTGGTGATCAAACACAAGGTAAAGGATAACAAAACATCAAATTACCTTTGCCACACTCCTATACACGCAATCATCATGGTTCTTGACACTCACAACCACTGCTTTTCTAACTAGGTTTCCCTCTACTCAGCAGACCAATTCTTCACACATGCCTATATTCTAGTGTAGGGCGAATACGTTATCAATTTCTTGTTGGGCGTCTAACTTCCTTACAAGCTTAGGCATCTGTGTTCCCATTGACGCACCTCACAAATAAGTCATCCTACTTGAAGACTAGATGACACTTCAAAGTCACCAAAACACTAGCAGCGCTCCAACAACCTTTTATTGGCCTCATTGTGTAAAGCTAGAACACCTTATCAAATCTTGCAATCCTTATTGCATCAACAATCTAGTGAATAGGAAGCTTGGGCTATATGTCAGTTCCTTCCATCTCATGGGAGTCTATTAGCATTGATTTATTGTTTGGGTTTTCTATGACAAAGCACCAAAATGACTCTATGTTCATTGAAGTGGATAGGTTTCCGAAGATGGTCATTGTCGTGGCGTACAAGAAAAGCAACAGCACACTAGAAAAAACATGTCTCTTCTATTAGAAGATGTGAACACAGAAAGAATAAAGAGAAATGAGAAAGACACGCAGCACACTCTGGGATGTGTGTGGTGCTCGTATTTATTATGCTGAAAGAGGTTACAACTAAATATTAGTTATGAAGTAGCCAATAACTAAATAGACAATATATTTAATACCCCCACTTAACGAGTAAACCAAAGACAACGTGTTTGTCCTGAAATTTTACAAATACAATAAAACCAAGGAGTTTAGTCATTAAAACTGTAAGTTGCTCCTTAGATATTACTCTAAAACATGTAGCAATTATTTGATACCATCCAATGTACGAGTTTCGCGTAGAGCGTTAACCAAAATGGATATAAAACAAAACAATGATTCATTCGTGTGGACATAAGATATAATAGGTGGTCCACCAATTGTTCGTAGAATGATTCATTGACTGGTGATGAATCATCAATGGCTGATAATTTCAGCCTGACCTCCATAATTTTAAAATCAGAATCTTGGAGATGTTGATCAAAGAAAGTGCTCGAGTCCATACTGGAACTCAATCAAACTACAACTCAAATGAGCACTTTTAGGTACCCGAAAATCTTCAGACGGCACTATGTAGATTTCCTCGTCCAAATCTCCAAAGAGAAGTGATTGAAAGGTGATCATTTTTACAGTATTCGTAAGAGTAGAAACCCACTCTGCAGTAAAAAAAAAAAAAAACCATCTCCAAAATAGTAGGAGAAATAACCATCTCCTCAAAGTAGAAGGAGAAATAACCATCTCCTCTTAATGTTCATCTATTCCCAACAAAATGAGCAAAGCATCCATGCTCTACTGACCTTCAAGCTAGTGTCTATGATTGAGTGGCATGTCCTACCATCTCACCATGCACTACCACCACATCCTAGAAATTGAAATCTCCTTCCACAATTAATTGTGCATCGAGTGAGGATGTCCATCTTCCGAGGCATTTCAATCTCCCACACATTCTATAAAGTGGATATTACCTCCACAATGAGTGCATGTAAGTTAATTGAAGTAGGATCAACAAGCCTATGAGGAATTTCGTCCTTCAACACATCTTAACACTTAAATGTGAAGTCTCCTCCACGTGATTTTAAGTTAATTATAGTAGAGATTAACAAGCCTATACTAGCCTCCTTGCCCAATGCCTAGGGCAACTACCCGTTCTTATTTTACATCCAACACAATACAATTTTCCTAGAGAAATTTACAGCATTATTGAAATTTTTCACTAAGACATACGAGATTTTTATGCATGTTAGGGACATACCTAACATTCCTTACTAATAGTTTTTTAGCATTATTCAACACAATGCATACATCTCCTATCCCCTCTACTGCAAGTGACTCTTCATCTACGAATAAAACTAAATTTACAGTAAATGTTACATACCAATCCACGCGACATGAAAAATGTTTGGATGTGCCCAAATCAATGAACCAACAACTGATATCACTATTAGTTGAGCATGATGCCATGAGAAATGCTCTTCTTCAAAATATTGTCCTTCACCTGCTGCCACATTTGTCTTGTCCCGTGGATTTTTGTTGTGTTGGGAAAGATCATATTGTCGCTCCCAACAAGCCTGTTTGAGATGCTCAAGTTTATGACAATAATTTCACTGGTATCTGGAAGATTCACCAAAGTGACTTCTTTACTTTCCCTTTGTCTAAGCAGTCAATGCACTTGCTAATTGTCTAGAACTGGACTCGATTGCTTGTATCTTCCTACGTTCCTTTTGTGGCAAATAGGAACTAACATGATCAAATGTCAGGGTCTAGATTTCCGCCATCAAATGTAGAGCCTCCACAAATGATTCATATGAGGGCAGAAATCTATTCAAAACAAACACCACCAAGTCATCATCATCCATCAATTTATTAATGGAATTGAGTTGGTCTTGGAAATCTTTCATCCAAAGGTGTTCAGAACAAGATTCATCCTCCATCATCCTTGTTGAAAATAGCAAAAACTTCCAAGTATAGAACCCGACTCTTCTCGAAGTCAAGTAGTTATTCTTCAAACTTGTCCATAGCACACTAACCTCAATGGCATTTTGGACCTCAAGCATAAAATTGTAATTGTCCCCTTTTTCGAATTGAGGGCCTAAAAGTGGACTTCTTGCCATCCCCTTTCTCTTGGCAAAGAAGTATGAATGAACAAGGGAAGGAAAATCATTCTATTTCAGTTTTTTTTTTTTTTTAATTTAATGCTTTCTTTGAGTGTTTTTCCCTTAGAAGATAGGTCGGCTGGGTTCGGAGAAAATAAAGAAGCAAATAGAAGATAAAGTAAGGCTTAAGAGGTCGGCCCTCTTCTAATTGGTTTTTGGCACCAAGGGAAGGATATAAAAGGGACTTGAGGACTTCATTTGCAATAATCTTTGACACATTTTTCATATACAATTGGTTTGTTGGGCTAGTTGCTCACTACCTTTCCACTTGAGGATGAAAACCCTCGTGTGGCATCCAAGGAAGACGAAAACCTTCCTTGTGGCTTGGTGGAGGATGAAAACCCTCCATTTTGAGTTGGAGACATCAAGAAGAAGGATTGCAAAGGCTTTACATCATTTTTGGAGCTCTTCCCTAGGGGAACAACTAGGGTTTGAAGCTGGTCTAGTGCTTTCTAGGGCACAAATTTCATATCTAATTTTATATTTTGAATCTCCATAATTTATAAGGCCGGAATCTATATTTTTGTGATTTTTGGTGGAGTTTATCTATCATTTTCAGCCTTGGTTTGTGGTTGTTTTGCTGCTGTCCTAAATTTAATTACAACAGTATATATTCACTGATTTTCTCCATTTATTTGTTGCCAATTGGATGGATATTGATTGTCGTGGTTGAAATAATTATTTACAAGCATTTTTCAGCTGTTGTGCATGGTTATTTGGTGAATTTAAGCTCCTATACAGTTCGCCCTAGGGTTTTAAAGAATATTACAGCTGTTGTAAAAATCAGATTTCACTTCACTTGGGTTTGTGTGGTTTCCTTCTTTTTTAGTTTCAGCCCTTACAAGGGGCATAACACAACTAATCCGACACTCGACAACATCAACAACAAGGCCTCCTTATGATGCTTGTCATAATCTACAAAATCCGCTACATGCTTGCCTTCAATGCCAAGGATTATTCCATCATAATCTCGATATTTTGCAATCGTCAAAATCTTGTGACTGTAGCCATTGTGATTCTTGTCAGTCTATTTGTGTGCCTTCAACAAAACAAGTATTTAAATACTGACCATTTTTCACTTAATACTTGATTTTTGACTTGGAAATCAATGCAACAGAAGAAAGTACAGTCTAAAATCTAAATACTTAAATTCCGACCCACAAATTGATGCAGTAAATGAAAGTGCAGTCTATATTCTAACTTCTAACCCGCAAATTAATGCAAGTGTAAAATATAAAAGGAATGTGAAGTAAAATACAGAAAACTTCAAAATTCAATTTATATTTGCAAATAGGATCACCGTGCCTAAACGACTATTCACTGCCACCAATCTGGATTCCCTTGGTGTTCTTTGTAACTCGCTACTTCACCATAAATCATGAAAATTGTAAGACACTTCGTGCAGAAATATTGGTTGTTGGGTGTCTATAAATTGCAATGTCTGGAAATTAAGCACAAAATCCCATGATTGACATAAACGAAACTCAACATGAGGAAAGATCATACGAAGTACAGTATGATATGGAAAGTGCCTTTTAGGGCACCCAAGCACGAATATACTTCATATAGAATGAGAATCAATGGATGTGTGTAATGTCAAGTGTGAATGGAGGGGGCATAGCCACACTACATTACACGCAAGAGTAAATTGACATGGGGAGAGTGAACACTCTATGGGCAATGTCCAAATAAAAGTTTACTAAGATTGGCTACTCAATGGGCTGGATAAGATGGGTTTTATTGCTTCAACATCTCACCTAAGAAATGACTTAGGGGGACCTGTTTACCCCTTGTTTTGAGACAAGTGGCTCAGCATGAGGAAGTAGACAAGGGCGAGTGAAGGAGTAATGGGAAGTAGCAAGCACAAAAGTGACCGACAGGGTCTGACAATGCTAGTGTCAGCAGAAATCACGACACCACCTGAATAGGACAAAGCCAAAGGAGCCTTAATGAAGGCAGTTGAGCATTAATGGGGGTAGGCTTGAGCTCTGTCACTTTGGGCGGGAACTAGGCTAGTTTGAATTACATTTGTAAATCTATAAAAGGAGGCCTTGAGCCCATGTAAAAGGAGAGGATATTAAGAGCAAGATTATGCTACCAGAATGAGCAGCGACTGTATTTCGTACTCAATCCATGAATAAATCTGATCTAATCATGAATGAGTTGTGTCTTGTTTGTGTGCTTAATTTTAAGCATATTGTCAATAAATAATTTTATGCATATTGTCTTTGTATTTTGAGTGGATAATCAGATAGACATTGATTATGTTTATGCTAAATAATCAGTTGGATTCCATTCTTCATGATAAATAGATAATTATCGTATTCTAAGCATCAAAATGTAGTAAGCACATTTAATGACAGTAGAAAACCCATAAGCCCAAACTAGCAAGTAGTTGGTAAGCTCATAGTGCCTCGGGTGAGCAGCTGGGATTAACTCTCGAATTACATGTCAACACGTGTTGGCGAAATATTTTGTCAAGGACAAAATACATGCCAAATCAACGCTCACGAGATTGAATCCCTCCTCTTGGGAATGGGGCGGCTTCTATTTATTGAAATCCGGAAACTATTTACACAAGACTAATATCCTTGGGTGGCTAGTGGTCAAGGAATGTGCGAAAACATCCTTGTTGTAACTGCAACGCTAAACTAAAGAGGGGAGAAATTGACGGTAAGGGGATTGTTTCAGTCTTTTGAGTTCGTGAGTACTTCTAAACTTGTTTAGCTTATATTGTTTTGGGTTTTCTATTCCTTGTTGGATTCAGTGAATGAATCTCTGGGTCTTTTAAAGAGAAAGGAATATGTTCTCTTGGGGACAGTATACTGTTTTTGGGACTGTACTGTGTACTTCGTTCTGAGAATTGAATTTGAACTTGTGTTTAATGAATGGAATAGATAAACCAGTTGGTAAATATTTGTAAGGGAAACTAGAAGTGTGCTTTCTTCTAACTGTGTGTTTGGTTTTGTGTTCTCTCTTGGGAACTAGTTAAAGAACTTATAAGTTTGAAATACAAATGGGAATTCATTTGTTAGTATAAATAAAATGAATTATTGATTGGATCTTTTCTAATTGAGATCCTTTTTACTGCTGTTTGGATAAGTTTATTTGATTGAACTTCTCTGTATTTTGATTGTCTTCTCGAGATAGAAATTTCCTTGTGGATTGTTTGGTCTACTTTGTGCAAGCCATTTTTATTGCAATGGTGTAAAAAAGAATAGCTAAGTCGGTTCTGTTGAATAGAGAATGTAAACTTGTTTTGACCGACTACCATGCCTGACTGAGTCTTACTTCTTTTGGATTTGGTATTGGAAGGTTTACTCTTTTGCACCCTATATTTTATGAATCCCCTTTTTTGGATGGATTCGAGAAGAGTGTAACCATGTGTGAGTCTAGCTTTGATTTGTGGAACGTCTGGTTCAGATATTTGAATGATATCTTCTAACATGTAGTGGTTAGTTAAGATTGCAGGCAGACTGTTTGGATATTCTATTCCTTCATGGATTGATTTGGAATTCTTGTTAGGTGTTGTCTCTTTAATGTTGAATCCTTATATTGTTATCCTTGAATTGAAGCAGTTGGGTGAGTTCTAAACATGTTTCTATCTTTCAGATGATTAGTGTATGGGGAACAGTATGTATTGATTCTTCTTCTTTGCTTAAGTTGTAGGATGAATCATCCTAATATGAGTTATGTTGTACGTAACTCTTTTGCTACTTAGTAAAGATAATTGTGTATTTCTATTCTTATAGGATTATGAAACAATTGGATGACAAGACATGTTTGTTTTAAAGTAATTAATAGGTTCAATTAAACCTTATGATATAATGCAGATGTTGCAGATTATATTATGCTCTTTTCTTAAAAAGTGAATTCAGAATCTTTAATCGTACTTCTTTTCTGGTTGATATTACTTATGCTTATTTGTATGATATATTAATTGTTTCATTAAATCAGAGTTGTTTTAATGGAACAATTAGTGGAATGCACTTCACTTTAATGCTTAGTGCTTATCATGCTCGTTCATGGAAGCCCGACTGTGCTAGTAATTTTGCGAGATGGACATCGTAAGTGATAAAAGAAGGCAAAAAAATTTATGATGCATTGGCTTATTTAATTGAATCTTATGTAAAGAGTATCGAATAATTATTGAGTGTATTGGAAAAGAAATGTGATGTTATTTTAAAATCTTAATTATGATTGACATGCGAGAATGTACGATATGCGTCTTGTAAATGTATATTTATCATCATGAATTGAAAGGTTTTGAGTTGGACTCCAATTTGTGTGTGAATTCTTTTGTATTTGTATGACGGAATTAGTAGTGATATCTTGGTGGTGTTCTTTATATCTAGTTGTGTACTTTTAACTTAGATTTCATCAACTACAATTTAGAGGTGATTCCAATTTCAATTGGAGGAAACAAGAAAGCACAACACAACATCACAAGATAATGAAATGGATAATTACAAGACAAATACAAAGCTTTATCAAGTTTTATTCATTCCACAAAGAAGACACAAAGTCCTTCAACTTCTTACAAATGCCAAACATGTGCTCAAATTCTGTGTGACAAAATGAGAATGGAGGAAAATTACATTGTAAGGGAATAGAAGAATACAACTTGCTAGAGAGGGCAAAAATTGATTCCTTGGAATGGAGAGAGCATTACAATTTATAGCCAAAGTCGGTGGCTCTTCGCATTCTCATGTGACTTTTCAAATTAAAGTGCAATCCCCCAACAAAGAAATAGAAAATTAAGTGACTTAAGTCACTTTTTACAAAAGTTGTTCCTCAACGTAGAAATAGAATTCTAGAAAGAGAAGAAGAAAGAAGAGAGAGAAGATAGATGCTGCAAAATGAAGTCTCACTCTTTCTCCATTGGATTTGGCAATTCTTTCCTTTTTGGATTTTTGGTGGAAAAATCACAAGCATAGAAAAAAATTTGCCATTTTTGGAAAGTGCAGGAAGATGTAGCGAAGAAAACTTGCATGTGCCATAACTTTCATTCGTGACTCCGTTTCAAGTGTCGTTTTCTCGAAAGTGTATATTTTCTTGAGCTCTACGCATTGATGGCAATATTTTTCTTATTTTCATAAAATTCATTTTTGCACCTTTTTGGACGAAGCAACTTCTTGCGATCTTACGAAAGAATCATGAGCTTTGATCGCTGCAGACATGATTAGTAATTAAAAATACTAGATAGCTTTCCAAAACTCAGCGAGTATTCTCCCGTGCTCGGACTAATCGTCCCACCTACCACTTGGATCCATATTTTCCCGCTTAGTTATGATGTTTCGGGAAATATGTCGACAATACTATCGTCTTTGAGTGGATCAAGGAAGGTCACCATGAACAATCAAAACTCCTTGAATCTTATCACAGTCACTAAGATAAATAACTGTGATAGAGAAATAATAAATTTCAATAAGTATGCAATGTATGAGAATTAAATTTCAATAAGTATGCAAATGCTTCTTTAAATTTATAATTTATATACATATTTATATATTTATATACATGTATATATAAATATATATATATATATAACGTACCCAAAAGCAAAAAGCGTACCGTACCCAAGATTTTTAAAAATTTGTCGTATCGACGTACTGCACGCGTACCGTATCCGTGCACTCAGTATCCGGTATGCAGCTTCTTGGACTGCAAATGATGTCTCACACCTTATCTTGACCGATCCTCGTTAATCATGCTTGAAACTCTGTTTGACTCTTCATCTTTGCGAGCAATGGTAGGATGCACAAATCAACTCTTTGTCACGAACATGATCTCCTTTCTTTCACGAGCGAACACTCATCCTGCAATCATTATGAAGAATGCACTCATACCACACATGACCCGGACTCGGTAACCATGAGCCCTCTTGGATTTGACGGTATCAGAGATTCTTGAGAATCCTCGGCGGTAACATAACAAACCTCGTAACCATGGTTCCCATCATGAAAGTCTTTGAATGATCCAATCGCATGTTTTGTGATCAAAAATCCTCCTGTGCGTGATGACTCAAGTTGGAAAACACAAAATTTGTGTGTTCCACGTTGTTGTTTCCAATGTCCAGGTACCCAAACACTAGAACTGAAATGGGCTTGTATCCGGAGTTGTGGAGCTTCATTTTGCATTTTTATGATCTCTTTGGTCTTTAGAACTTGGTTAGAATGTTATGGTGTAAACGAAAAATGGATTCCACGATTGTTTCGAAAATCCACAAATTTGAGTGGATTTTAATGTTACATGAACGATTGATTTGGTATTTTAGACAAAACGAGAACAAATCAAATCCAAATTGGACACTGACTTGAATTGTTGGAAATCTATTTCCATGACGAATAAACACTCACGAATTTGTTGAGATTCTCTAGCAGAAATTTCAAAACGATTTCTGGTTGTGTGGAAGGCTTGCAAATTAGCATTAATGGTGGAAGGGTCAAAATTTCAATTTCTCATTCCATGAGCAATTCTTGTCCGATTTGAGTGATTTTTGATTCGTTAGAACTGTATTGGTGAGGGCAAACGTGCTCCAATTTTGAAAGGATTCTCTCGCGGGGTTTGAGAGAAAATGACGAAGCAAATTTTGCTTGTAGATGGGGTTTACAAGTATGTTTAGCAAGGAATGAGAGTTTTGTTTATAAGTACAACAATTCTTATCCTTAGATCATGTCCAATGGCTCAAAATGACGGGATTGAGGAGAGGAATGGATGTAGTGACATTTTATATGCCAACAACACGCAAGGTGGGAAACAAGGGCTTGCACTTTGTGTGTAAGTCCCTTTGGCAAAGAGGGGATAAGAACCCCAATCTGACCAAGATGAAAGATGTCAAAAATGAAAGTAGGTAAAAGAGGCGTTGCACTAACATCCCCGCTTACGATGGCTTTCCAAACCCAAATGATGATGAGCCAAAATGTTGAAACTAATTTTAAGCCAAACACAAGTTCATCACCAAATGTTCTAGTATACAAGTGAAATTTGTTAAGCACAAGATAATACCGAGAAGGAGGGGTGAATCGGTATTATGATATTCTTTTAAATTTAACACTTAATCTCATATTTATAATCACAATTAATCGGTTTTATAGTGAATATATCAAAGCAATCAATGAATGCAAAGCAAACCAACACACTGCAAATAGACACAAATTTAAGTGGAAACCCTTTCGGTAGAAAACCACGGAGAAAATCTTCTTTATTATATTTCTCAAATGTTTGTAGGCACCAACCTACGGGAGACACCAATCCCCAAGTTACAATTTTTGGAGGCACCAACCTACAGGAGCACCAACCCTTTTTGCTAAGCACCAACTCCAGCAAGAGACACCAATCTCTTCAAATATGAAGGCACCAACCTTCCTTAGGAAAAACAAACTCTTTCCTATCTTTTATGTTGTTCTTTGCTTGACAAGGTGATAGAACAAAAATGCTACTAAGAATATTCTTGATTTATTTCAGTCCCTTCACATATATAAATCGCTGCAACTCTTCATTAAAAATAAATCTGCCCTTCACTCCTTTTTATATTTCATATTCTACTCTTCTTCTCTCTCTTAAACTTGAATGAAGCACTCAAATTGCTTGCCTAAACCAAATGATTCCATCTCCTTATATATCCTTCTCACATCCTTTCGAAAAGACACATCATTCCAACCAACACAACCTTTCCATTAACACAACTTAATTAAGTGCATTAGTCAGCTAAAACCAAAAAATAATTAATGCAGCCCATAATTATTAAATGCACATTAAACAATGCAATTAACCACTTGATAGGAGCGCTGCCCCTCCTTAGACAAATCGCTGTTATCATTAAATCGCTGCCAGCCATCATTAAATCTTCTTTTTCACCATAAAACATGGCATATGAACACCTTAAAATGCTGATATCTCTCTCTTATGTACAGCTGTGTATATCTCGCTTATACCATGATAATCCTTATGCAAAAACGCTTCTTTTCATGTATTTAAACTTTCATTTTCTACCCTTCTATACTGCTGGTTATTTCCATTACTTTCTACCATTTCCGTCAAAATCCGTCAATAGTTCATCGTAGCTTCGTTACACAATTCCGTTAACCAAATACATCAATGATTAAGCCTTTGACATCAATGACAATATTTCCAACAATCTCCCCCTTTGTCATTGATGGCAACCTTCCAAAAAAAAATTCTTCTTTTCTACAACTCCCCCTTGCTGTAACTCCCCTTATTGTCATTCTCCCCCTTTGACATCAATGGCAAAGGGTCAATCTAGGAGCTGAATATTGCAATGTTTAGCTCCCCCTCAACCGATGCTTCTCTTGGTTTTTCAATGGGAAGAAGCAAAGGATATTACTCCCAATTTCTGCCGTAGATATTCAAATGTTTCCTTTGGAAGTGGCTTGGTGAAGATATCTGCTATCTATTCAGATGTAGCAACAAATTCCAACTTTACCTGCTTTTCTGCCACTTGCTCTCTTAAGAAGTGGTATCTTATGGGAATATGCTTTGTTCTTGAATGCATAACCAGATTCTTTGAAATACTTATCGCACTGGTATTATCACATAATATGGAGATTGGATGATCATACTCTACTTTGATATCTTTCAAGGTTTGCTTCATCCATAGAATTTTGAGTACAACATAACACTGTTGCTATATACTCTACTTTGTTGTTGATAAGGATACGAGTTTATGCTTTTTACTTAACCAAGATACCAAGCTATCTCCAAGGAAGAATGCTCCTCCACTTGTACTTTTTCTATCATCCACACATCCTGCCCAATCTGAATCAATTTGTATAAGCTACCAATGTGAAGTCTTTACCCCTTGGGTACCATAACCCATAATCCATAGTTCCCTTTAGATATCTGAATATGCGTTTTACAGCTTGCACATGTGTTTCTTTCGGACCTGCTTGAAAATGTGCAGCCATACCCACTACTTGCATGATGTCTGGTCTGGATGTTATCACATATAGTAAACTCCCAATCATTGATCTATAGAGAGTTTGATCAGCATTCAAAGATTCATCATTTTTGCTTAATTTTGTCCCAGTAGCCATAGGTGTGCTAACAGGTGCACACTCCTCCATGCCAAATTTCTTCAACATTTCCTTCACATACTTGGTTTGGGATATAAATATTCCTTTATCAGATTGAGAAATTTGTAATCCAAGGAAAAATGATAACTCTCCCAACATGGACATCTCAAACTCCTTTTGCATGTCTTGGCAAATTTCTTAGACATTTCCTCATTGTCTCCTCCAAAAATTATGTCATCTACATACACAACAACAATCAGCTGGTGCTCACCTTCAATTTTAATGTAAAGATTGCTATCAATGCAAGTCCTCTCTTGAAACATTGGTCTTGTAGATACTTATCAAGCCTAGAGTACCATGCTCTGGGAGCTTGTTTTAATCCGTCAAGGCCTTCTTCAACTTACACACATAATCTTCATTTTTGATAGGAGGAACCCTTCATGATGTTCTATGTATACTTCCTCTTCTAACTTCCCATTTAGAAATGTTGATTTGACATCCATTTGATAGACTTTGAAGTTCTTGAATACCGAAAAAGCAAGAAACATTCTAATTGCTTCTAATCTAGCAACAGAGCAAAAGTTTCTTCAAAATCAATACCTTCTACTTGAGCATACCCTTTACATACTAACCTTGCTTTGTTTGAGTCACTTGGCCATCTTCATTCAATTTATTCATGAATACCCACTTGGTGCCGATTACATTTTGATCCTTGGGTCTAGGTACAAGTTCCCATGTTTCATTCTTCTCAATATGATCCAACTCTTCTTCCATTGCCTTTATCAATGTTTATCATGGCTGGCTTCGCAAAGTTCTTGACTCTATTTTGGATAATAAGGGAAATTTCTTGGTTCTAATGCACTTATAATTCTTCTTCTTGTTGTACCCCATCATCAAGGTTTCCAATGATCTGACTTTCAACATGATTCTTCTTAACAAAATGAGATGGTGTTTTGGTGTCCCGCTTTCAGATTTACTTAATTTTTCAACATCTTCTTCCTCTTCCTTTTCTTCTACTACCTCGGGTATTTCTAAGGGCTCTTCTATAGGTTCTTTAGCTTTTTGATTCACGATTTCATCCACTCTCACATTTGCACTTTCTACTATAGTTTGTAGTCTTTTGTTATAGCATCTGTAGGCTTTGCTTTTAATAGAGTAGCCAAGAAAAATTCCTTCATCCGCTCTTGAATCAAATTTTCCCAAGTTCTCTTCATTTCTTTTAATAAAGCATCTACTCCCAAACACTTTGAAATATTTTACAAGTAGCTGGTCTTCCTTTCCACAATTCATAAGGAGTTTTGTCATGATTAACTCTAATTTGCCCTCTATTCAAGATATGAACAGCCGTATTTACCGCTTCTCTCCAAAATCTATCTGATAGCTTAGATTCATTTAACATGGTTCTAGCCATCTCTTGGATGGTTCGATTCTTTCTTTCTACCACTCCATTTTGTTGTGGAGTCCTTGCAGCTGAGTACTGTCTTTTGATTCCATGATCTTCACAATATTCAATGAATTCATTTGAGGTGAACTCACCTCCACGATCTGACCTCATGCACTTTATTTTCAATCCGGTTTCATTTTCTACTAAAGCCTTGAAAGTTTTGAACTTCTCAAATGCTTCTGAATTTTCTTTTAGAAAGGCTACTTACGTCATTCTAGTGTAGTCATCAATGAATAACATGAAATAACTCTCACCTTGTATGCTTTTACATTACGGTATGTCCACATAAATCCGTATGAATCAACTCTAATGGTTTGGTGGTTGAATACTCCTTCGTTCTAAACCTTGCTTTGGTTTGCTTTCCATGCTGACATTGCTTGCATAGAGTACTTGTAGGTTTCGTTACCTTAGGCATATCCCACACATCCTGCTTGTTGTTGATTTTCACAAGATTATCAAAATTTATATGCCCCATCCTTCTATGTCATAGCCAACTCTCTTCAACCTGACTTAGACAACATTTCTCTCCTTTTAAGTCTCCGAGCATGTATAGGTTATTTGTGGTTCTATGTGCATCTGCTACTAACTCTCTCGTGTCTGCCTTCCTTATCTCACACCCTTCAGCATAAAACTTAAGTGTGTGTCCTTGATCACACATTTGGCTTACACTTAAGAGATTATGCTTTAATCCATCAACATATAAAACATTCTTTGTTTTTGTTTTACCATTATCAAGACTCAACGTACCTTTTCCAGTGATCTTTGCTTTAGCGTTATCACCGAATTTCACCATACCTTCATTTACTTTCTTCAATGAGATGAACTTACTTTTATCTTCGGTCATATGTCTTGAACATCCATTATCGATGTACAACAACAACTACCCTTCATCCTATGCATGGAATGTTGTTTGAACAAGCATAGATTTCTCTTTATCTTTCCCATCATCCTCTTTCTTCTGTTTCCAAAATTGTGTAGCTTCTTTCTTCTTCATACTTTAGGAGCTATAACTTTTGTTTCTGATTTTTCTTTTTAAGAGCTTTCAACTCTCCCAAGGCACATATAAGTTCCTCTTCAAGATTCACTTCACTTTTTTCTTCCATGTCTTCATCTCTTTCTAAGTCATCTTTTATAGCCATGAATAATATTTCTTCATTATCATTATCTGAGTCACTTATCCCACTTTCTTCGGATGATCTACTACTTCCTTTTGAATATAAGCTTTTCTTTTGCTTTCCAAATCTTTTCTTGCCTTTGCTTTGCTTGAATTCCCTTTTGAATTTAGGTTTGCTTTCCTCATCATCGTTATCTTCTTTCTCTGGACACTTAGCCGCAAAATGACCAATTTTACCACAGTTAAAACATTTAAATGGTAACTTACCTTTGTACTTTCCAGATCCTTTCTTTAACTTTCGAATGAACAAGGCTTCTTTCTCATCTTCTTCGTTGTTTGAGTTCTCATTCGACTCAGGGTCTTTGATTTTTTCTTTCTTTAAGACTTTGAATGTAGCTTCTTTCTTTGATGGTTTATTTGACTCGGTCCTCATTTCATACGCGTGAAAGTATTCTATGTAGTTCGTCCATGCTCAACTTATCAAGATCCTTCATTTCTTTCAATGGCAAGACACCTTAGCATCAAATCTTAATGGTAAAGACCTTAGAATCTTTTGAACGATCATGGATTCTTCAATCTTTTCACCTAACCCTCTTATGGCGTTGACCTCATCCACACGATAAAGATAGGTTTGCGACATTCTCCTCATCCTTCATTTTCAAGCTCTCAAATTGTCTCCTATGAGTTTGAAGCTCAACTCTTTTAACCTTTTCATCACCTTTGTAGATAGTTCGAAGTTTGTCCCATATCTCCTTCGTCGTGTCACATTGCATTACTTTAACAAACTTAGATTCTGATAGGCCACATAGGATAGCATTCATCGCCTTGGCATTGTTTTCAAAAGCCTTCTTTCCGGCTTGATTTGTCAGTGGAACTGATGGGATTGTATATCCAACTGTTACTGATTGCCAAATATCAAACCCTAGTGCCATTAGATATGTTTTCATTCTTATGCTCCAAAATGCATAATTTGTTCCATCAAACAATGGAGCCTTGTTCGAAGAAAAACCTTCTTGTACTTGATGAGTAGCCATATGTGCTTATGAGATCTACCTTCCAATTGTTAGATTGTTCCTGAAGGCACCCACTTTGATACCAATTGTTAAGCACAAGATAATACTGAGAGGGGGTGAATCAGTATTATGATATTCTTTTAAATTTAACACTTAATCTTAGATTTGTAATCACAATTAATCAATTTCAGTTGAATATATCAAAGCAATCAATGAATGCAAAGCAAACCAACACACACTACGAATAGACACAAATTTACATGGAAACCCTTTCGGGAGAAAACCACAGAGAAAATCTTCTTTATTATATTTCTCAAATGTTTGTAGGCACCAACCTACGGGAGACACCAATCCCAAGTTACAATTTCGTAGGCACCAACCTACAGTAGCACCAACCCCTTTTTGCTAAACACCAACTCAGCAAGAGACACCAATCTCTTCAAATATGAAGGCACCAACCTTCCTTACGAAAAACAAATTCTTTCCTATCTTTTATGTTGTTCTTTGCTTGACAGATGATAGAACAAAATGTTGCTAAAAATATTCTTCTTACGATTTATTTCAATCCCTTCACATATATAAATCGCTACAACTCTTCATTAAAAATAAATTTGCCCTTCACTCCTTTTTATATTTCATATTCTGCTCTTCTTCTTCTCTCCCTTAAACTTGAATGAAGCACTCAAATTGCTTGCCTAAACCAAATGATTCCATCTCCTTATATATCCTTCTCACATCCTTTCGAAAAGACACATCGTTCCAACCGACACAACCTTTCCATTAACACAACTTAATTAAGTGCATTAGTCGGCTAAAACCAAAAATAATTAATGCAGCCCATAATTATTAAATGCACATTAAACAATGCAATTAACCACTTGATAGGAGCATTGCCCCTCAAACAAATTGCTGTTATCATTAAATCGCTGCCAGCCATCATTAAATCTTCCTTTTCACCATAAGACATGGCATATAAACACCTTAAAATGCTGATTTCTCGCTCTTATGTACAGCTATGTATATCTCGCTTATACCATGATAATCCTTATGGAAAAACACTTATTTTCATGTATTTAAACTTTCGTTTTCTACCCTTCTATACTGCTAGTTATTTCCGTTACTTTCTACCATTTCCGTCAAAATCCGTCAACAGTTCCGTCAACTTCCATTACACGATTCCGTTAACCAAATACATCAATGATTAAGCCTTTGACATCAATGACAATATTTCCAACACATCTATAGTCTTGGACCACTTTTTAAACCAGCAATCTTATTTGTTGGATCTATAATGTTCTACATTTTACCTATTTAGAGACTCGTTATATGTAAAAACCCATTTCTAGGCCTAGTATAGAATGCTATGTTATAGAAGTGCTTACTTTGCGATTAAAAAAAGAATAGAATGGGATACCTATTTTCATTTACAATCATCTAGCAAAGGCACAATGAGATTGTTTCAAAAGAAATTTCTTATGCTATAAACATTTATAAACAAACTAGTGGCTTAGTGATTCCATGTGACTGAAATTGTGCCTCGGTATCGACTACAAGTATTATTGAGCCAAACTCTATAGTCTGCGGTAAGACCCGGACACTATTGTTTGTGGCACCACCAAGATCAATATTATACTTAGTCAATGACCTCTTATTCCACTATATATTGCACCAACAATTACATTGGCATAAGATAGCAATGATATTTGTTTCCTTGGTAGTATCTCTACTCCCAACATTTGTCATGTAATGTCCCCTTTTCAGAACTAATTGATTTTGGATACCCAAAGCTTATTCTTATTATTTTCCATAGGCTAAGGGGAATTAAAGAGGGAAATAAATTAATTTAAGTGGTCCAAGGGTACTTTTATATTTTAATTGGAAAAAGGACACTTAAATTATATTTTTAATAAGTGGGGGCCAAAAAGCAAAAGTGGAATAAAATAATAATAAAATGATGAACTTTTATTGTGGGGGCGCCTAAAGAATAATAATTAAATAAGGACTGGGCGTATCGGTGAGGTAGAAATTCTTCATCACTTGCACTAGAATTGTCTTCCTCTATTGATTTATCATCACCTCCTGATGCCTTGCTTGAACTTGTCTCTTCATTTGCTAGTTCTGATTCTTCCTTGGTTGCTTCTATAGGAGTGAGCTTGACTTCATCCTTTCTCTTGTATATGAGCTTCCTCTTATTACAGTGTCTTGCAAAGTGACCAGCTTTGTTGCACTTAAAGCATACAAGATGACTCTTGTCTCTAGGTGTTCCCTTTATCCAATCTTGCTTCATAGGCTCTTCAAGATAGAATTTGGCTATGTGACCCCTCTCATGACAGTTGTAACAAACTCTATTCTTTTCATATTCAGTCCTACAATATCTCCATGGGTGTTCTTTGTCTATCTTTCTCATATAGTCCTAGCTCTATGTCCAAAAACATGGCATGAAAAACAAACTCCATGAAACTTTAGAATTTCCTTGCATTTGGTTGCTTGATGATCTTCTTGTGTTCTTTGATATGCTCCTTGATTTCAGAATGTCCTTGACATGATACATGGATTGACTCATCCTTCAAATCCTTTTGCCTTGCTTGTTCTAGTTCCTCCTCAAAGTCTTCAATTCTGCACTTAGTTTATCACATTCTTCAACCTTGGCTTTGATAGTTGCTTGACATGGCTCATGACTAGATTCATGCTCCAATTCACATTGAGTTGCTTCACTTTTAAAAACCAAACCTGATCTGTCATTGGGATGTCTTTGATTTCTTGAACTTTCCTTAATTATCATCAGTTTATCTTTAGCTTGTTCTAGCTCATCCTTTAGGGTCTTCAATTCTTCTTCAAGTTTGAAATAAGATCTTTTTCTTTGACACTTAGATCTTTTGACAACTTACTAACAACTAATGCCACCTCTTTGAGTTCTTCAAGATGATTTGCTTCCATGAGCTTAATTTTCCAGTCTTTAATTCTTTAATCAGGGCTTGAGCAATCTCATATTTATTTTTCAGTATTGTTTCAGCTTGACCACCCATGCTTGTGCCTCAAGGACCTTCTCTTAAGCTGTTAAACTTGTACCAAGAGAACCAACTCTAATACCAATTGTTAGAAATTCTAGGCACTAAGAGGGGGTGAATCAGTGCTCTTTAAAAACTTTTGAACCAATTCACAGATTATTCAATCATCCAAACTTAAACTATCTTAACCATGATAAGCATAAGCATTCAACCCAGAGAGAGAGAAAGAAAAACACACATGAACACATGAAGAGACCAGATTTAATGTGGGAAACCCATAAGGGACAAAAACCCACTAAAACCAGAGAACTAGCTTGGACAATTATCCTATAAAGTTACAATGATTTCACCATGTGGTGAGCACCCACTCACCTTGAAGCACCAACTCCAGTTTTGAAGCACCTACTTCAATTCTAATCAAGCACCCACTTGACTGTTGCCAAGCACCTACTTGTCTGTTGTTTTGCAAGCACCTACTTGTAAGGAAGCTCACTCCCAAATTGCTGAGCAACAACTCAGACTTTAAACACAAGAATTTTTATCACCTTCACCACTTTGTTGCTTACACCAACATATTGTGATCATTGTTTCAGCTCTTCACTTTATTTGCACTCTCCTCTCAAACTAGCATTCAGTTCTCATCAACTTCAATTTGCTATTTGCCTTACACAACTGATATCAGGTCTCAAAGCTGATTTGCACATTGAGTCAAGCTCTCTCCTTCATGAGAATGAGTCTCTCATACATCAACTACTCTTCTTTTTGCTGAAAACACCATCTAAGTCTTCTCATTCCTCATGCATCAGCAAAGCTCTCTCTGCTTCAACAGCTACTTAAGCTCAGAAATGAGCTTTTATAAATAAGGATGAGCATACCAACATGACCCTTGACCTTCAACGTGAGTGACTCTTCAAATGTCTTACACCCTTAACCATACGTTCAAGGAGATGAAGAAACATTTCAAACAAAACTGCCAGAGGTTGCAATGATTTGTTTCATGACATATACTGCAGGTACAATCTCTTTTGAATTCTTCACGAATTTTTAAGATTCTATGGGTTCTATGATGAGCCAATAAGGCTGTTTAACTCTCTGTCATTCTGACTTCTCTGACAAAGCCTTCTATTTACCCAAAAGATGCTTTGTAACTGTCATTTGCCTTGTCTCCTAGTGCCACAAGCCTATACTTGTCTTTTAGTGCCGACAGACCTACAAAAGGAAGTTACACAATGGAAACATCCTTTATAACCTTCACGTTTCACCATATATGCTCAACTTCCATCTATATCTTTTCATCTTAAGGAAGCATGAGAGCACACACTTTAGGACCACTCTTATGAGCTTGAGGGAAGGTGAACTTGTCAAACCATGACATTGCATCTTTTCATGGTCCTTGAACCTGTAGGAGGTCTTCATCAACAACAAACACTTGGAGATCATCACAAACAAAGGAAGAAGCAATTTCTACACCGTTTCTTCAACTTTACAGACACAAAAGTCTGCATGACAATGATGGGAGAGTCTGATTGATCACACACAGGAGATTTCAAGAGCCTATCTAAGCTTTGACAAGGATGTATGGGGATTTGGATTCACTTCTCAATTATCAAAGGGAGCAGGGTATTCTCTGCTTACTCATGGAGTATGCATTTTACCAAAAGATCACTGATTTTCATGTACAGAACCGTACCTTCAAGATTTGACTCATACTATGTTGAACTCAGTCAAGTATGACTTCAAGAACATCATTCAAGAAGGATAATGTCCTTGCACAACTTTCCAGGTCCATACTTTGTCTGGAATCATGCCAACAATATCAAATGAACTTGATCTTCTAGGACTGTGCATAATGAAGGTTTTGGGATACAAACCCTAGGCTTCTATTAGCAAGCTTTCATTATTTTCTTCATCTTCATGTCATTGTAACTATATGAACATTTCCTTAGAGGTCCCTTTAATAGACTCAGGTCTTCTTTTGCATTGAATAGCAGGATATGATTAAGTTTTGAAATCACAGTCACAATTCTCCATGACTGTCATAAGAGACTGTAGATCTAATTTATCAAGAAAAGATGTTTTCCTTGGTTTGTCCTTTTTCTAAAGCATCATAGGTGCATCTCCGAGAAGCCCTTAACGTCTTTAAACCTACCATACCAGGTGCAGCACACAGACTGAAAGAGTAAAGACATGATAAGCAAGCAAATCTGGACTGTGTGCATTGTGTGTTAAGGCAACACAAATTAGTCTTAAATTGGAGGTTTCCTTCTAACCAAAACTTCACTTGGATGAACATAGATGATAAGAAGAGAACTTCAACTTCAATGAGAGGCTGATACACCACCTTCAAGGCTTGAATGCAAAGTTTGTAGGCACAACTTAGTCCACAGACTTCTTGGCAAGACCTCATAGGGCAGTTGAGAAATCATGAAAACAAGTGCCACATCTCACTTCACCAAAGAAAATGAGAGCTCCAGCAACAAGTCATTTATGACCGTAGAAAGTTGTTCAAAACATTTCTTAAGCTCGAAGGCATGCTTAAACCTAACATTCTTTATTCTAGCAAATTTAGAGGTTGGATTTGAAAGGTCCTTTGACGGTAGAGAGAGAAAAATGATAGAATGTGCACTAAGCTAACACTGATCATGCTCAAATATCTTAATGACATCAGAGACCACGTTCATTCCTTCAGCCACATCAGGAAATTCAACTTAGACTCTTCAAACTAGAACTGTATACCTAAAAACATGCAAAGGGTCAAACAATACAGATTGGTTTGGCTTGAAGAGCAAGAATACCACCATTTTGACCTTGAAAGAATCTTTTACACTCCTAAGAGTTGTACTATACTTGTGAATTTGGTTTGAAATCAAAACACCTCATATTATGCCTATCGCTTTAGGAAGGAGTCCTGAGAGAGAAAAACACTGCTAGTAAAATGCATAGAAATTCTTTGTTTCTTATCCAATTTTCCTCAAACCTTTTGCAAAAGTTCAGGCTTGGAGTGATCTTAAAAACGTCTATGACTTATTTAAAGGAAATTTTATAATTTTGTTTGGATGCTAAGAAGACAGGGTGCTCAGTTTGCATTCCTCAAGAAACCAGTTTTGGTAAAACTTGAATAACTTCAAAATTTCATTTCAAAATTTGATGAAATTTGACACAAAGCACCACAACACATCCCTCTACATGCTCCATAGCTTGGTTGCCCATAAATATGCTTGTATAGCCCAGACCAATCTCATTTACCTTCTCTTCACTGCTAGTTCTCAAAGGCAGTTTTGGTGAGAACTTGAATTTTGCCTCCAAAGCTAAAGTAAGCCTTGTAGATGCTCATATATGCCCTAGGGAGTGTTTTTAGGCTTCTACCATGCTTACCTAGGCTTTTCATGACCTGCATTGAGCTCTTACACCTCATTAGGCTCTAGAACTAGGCCTAAATGAGTTAGTTTCAACTGTGACTTGCACCTCATGACCTAATGATCACCCTATAAGCTCTTGTACATGCTAGAAACATCATTTCTAACCTGTAGGACACTTGAGCCAAGCACACCAACCATTTCCATACCTCCAGTGGGCACCTACTTTATTGACCAAGCTTGTAACACCCTGAAACCATCCTGGAAAGCTTGTAGCACCCTAAAACCATCCTAGAATCAACTTGAATCCTCTTTGTGAGCTCCAAACATCATTGAGAAGGCACTACCAATCAACCTTCATGCCTAATTGACTCTCACTTCACCACTTCACACCTTTGCCATCAATGTCACTTGACATCAATGACAACACCAATTCAACATCTTCCTTTGAAGTTATGAAATAGTTTCTATATCTTGAATCTTGGTACAAAATGTCCGCCCTTGGATCATCTTCCTTTGAAGCTGTATATCTTATCTTCTTATAGGAAGGAGCTTCTACATTTTCCATTGGTGGTATGGTGACAAACGACCAATCCATCTCGTATATCTCCGCCATGACATCCAGCGAAACTTTGGCTCAACAACATCCCATATGAAGTTGGAATGTTAGCTACAAGTATTTTCATCTTGACTTTCTTGTCTGGAAAATCCACAAATGCCACTTGAGCATCTTTGACCTGGCCGATGAGAGGTACTTCTTTGGTCTCCATGGAGTAACACCGACCAACAGCAGGGGTGAGAGTGAGACCAAGAGCCTTGCAACTTTGGTAGGCATGATGTTGTTAGAGGCACAATGTCAATCATACTGATTAGTTTATACCCATTGATTAGCAAAGAGAGATAGAAAGGTTCTACTTTCTCAGAAGTGGGAATGTTGAGGCAAGAAGGTTTTGAGGAGTGGTACTAGGAGCAAGAAGTGGTTCTTTGGTAATGGCATTTATGGGACTAGACTTTGAAATACTTCCTTTGATAAATTGGACAAGTTTATCAAATTGCTTGGGATGAGTTCTCAAATACTCAAACTCAAAAATTTGGACTTTGGATTTCTAACATGGTCAATGATGTCAAAGAACGAAAAAGTATATACTTTGGGAATAATGGAATCCTTGATAGGTGTAGGAGTTACATTCTTAGAAGCAGAAGAAGCAAATGTAGCAGTTGATTTCACCAAGGGAGAGGAAAGAGACTTACTTGGAGAAGTAGATGTGACCTTGGATGAGGTGGTCTCTGGCTTCTTCTTGGCTAATTCCATGGAAGTGGGCAGTGGTGATCCTCCTTTTGTTGTTTTTGTAGAGTCGACTTTGGAGGATTCGAGCGCTTCACTTGGGTAGCGGCGAAAGTGGCCTCTTTTTGTGCTTGTGAGCGAGTGAACTTAGCACAAGAGTAGTTACTCATATCATCCATGGACTCCTCGAGGTCTTCATCAGATGAGTATTCAAATACTCAACGTTTGCAAATCCGGCTTCTTCTTCTTCCGCAGGTTCTTCATCAAAACTTTCATCTCCTTCATCTTTTCTTGTTCCACGCTTTGTATTTATGATCATTTATGAAGAACTTTTGATTATCTGCAGTAAGACAAAAACTAGTGGGAATCTTGTTAATCAACTTATTGAATTTGGCCACAAATTCTCTCATGGCTCCTGCAATTCTTTCTTCATTTGAGTCAATTGAGCGAGAAGGGTATGAGCATCTTTTGCTGACTTGAACTATGCTTCAAACATAGTTTTCATATCTGCCCAATCAGTGATTAAACTAGGCGGAAAATAATAGAACCATTCTGCAGCAGCATCTTGTAATGACTCCACGAATAGCCGATCAGAGACATCTTCGTGTCCTACTCCAAGAACGCCACGGGTTGTGATAAAAGTTGTAATATGTTAATCTGGATGTTGCCTTCCATCTCCATAGAATTTGGGAAAGTTCTTTCTTCATTCGTTGGGTTATTCGTGAAGTGGCGGAGTCGAGCCAATGGACCGGTGTTCTTACCCCCAGTGCGCTCTGCCATCTTTGGAGGAAAAGTATTCAATGGTGGTGGAGAGATGGGAGATGCACTAGGACTAACAACAAGATCTTCAAATGGATTCTCAGGAGCTTGTCTTGGAATTTGTATGGGAGCAAGCATGAAATCAGATTGTTCTTGCAATTCAAACACAGGATTATGAAAGACTAAAATTCCACTTGCTTGGCCTTTTTTAGTGAATCTTCTATCTTTCAACTTGTAAATGATTTTCAATGAGGAATAGGAAAGTTTACAACCAAGAATATGAAAAGTCATTGTGGAATACAAAGGGTTTCTCACAGAAATCAGCAGTGGGTATTCAAGTGATGAATCTCATATTTTTGGGTTTTGTAATTTATGCACTTTTATGGATTTTATGGATCGTTATAGGGTGCAAGATAGCAAAATATGCCCCACGGTGGGCTCCAAAATGTTGGCAAAATATTTTCTCAAAGATAAAATACGTGCTTTGTCAACGCTTGCGGGATTGAATCCCTCCACTTGGGAATGGGGCATCCACCATTTATTGAAATTTGGAAACTATTTATACTATACTTATATCCTTGGTTGGCGGAGGTCGGGGAATGTGCAAAAACACCCTTGTTGTAATTGCGATGCTAGATTAAAGAGGAGAGAAATTGTAGGTAATGAGAAGGGGAATTGTATTGATAAGTAGAACTCAAAGTTCATCAACTATAATTTAGAGGTGATTCCAATTTCAATTGGAGGAAACAAGCAAGCACAACACAACATCACAAGATAATGAAATGGATAATTACAAGACAAATACAAAGCTTTATTAAGTTTTATTCATACCACAAATAAGACACAAAGAGCTTCAACTTCTTACAAACACCAACATGTGCTCAATTGAGTGACAAGATGAGAATGGAGGAAAATTACAATGCTAGGGAATAGAAGAATACAGCTTCCTAGAGAGAGTAAAATATGATTCCTTGGAATGGAGAAAGCATTACAATTTATAGCTAAAGTTAGTGGCTCTTTGCATTCCCATGTGACTTCTCAAATTATAGTGCAATCCCCAACGAAGAAATTGAAACTTTAAATGACAAGTCACTTTTTACAAAAGCTGCTCCTCAACGTAGAAATAGAATTCTAGAAAGAGAAGAAAGAAGAAGAGAGAGAAGATAGATGATGCAGAATGAACTCCCGCTCTTTCTCCATTGTGGAGATGAACAGAGGAACTAAATAGAATCTTCCCTCATTGCTTCTCCGATTAGATCACATTCTTCTTGGACCTGGAAATGATGTTTCACACCTTATCTTGGTGATTCTCTTTGATCATGCTTGGAAACTCTGTTTCAACTCTTTATCTCATGAGCAATGGTAAGATGCACAAATCAACTCTTTGTCACGAACACGATCTCCTTTCTTTCACGAACAAACACTCATCCTGTAATCATTATGAAGAATGCACTCATACCACACATGACCCGGACTCGATAACTATGAGCCCTCTTGGATTTGACAAACAGAGATTCTTGAGAATCCTTGGCAGAAACATAGCAAACCTCGTAGCCATGGTTCCCATCATGAAAGTCTTGAATGACCCAATTGCATGTTTTGTGATCAAAAATTCTCCTATGCCTGGCGACTCAAGTTGGAAAACATGAAATCCATGTTCTCCACGTTGTTGTCTCCAATGTCCGGGTGCTAGACACTAGAATTGAAACGGACTCGTATTCGGAGTTATGGAGGTTCATTTTGCATTTTTATGATCTCGTTGGTCTTAGAAAGTGGTGAGAATGCTACGGTGCAAACGAGAATGGATTCCGCAACCGTTTCCAAAAATCCACAAATTTGAGTGGATTTTAATGTTACAAACAATTGATTTGCTATTTCGAACAAAACGAGAACAAATCAAATCCAAATTGGACGCGACTCAATTCATTGGAAAGCTATTCCCAAGACGAATAGATGTTCCGAATTTGGAGAGATTATCTCGCGGGAATTTCAAAAACAAGTTCTGGATTTGTGGAAGGCTTGCAAATTGGCATTAATGGTGGAAGGGGCAAAATTTCAATTTCTCATTCTAGGAGCAACTCTTGTATGCGATTTGAGTGATTTTTTATTCATTAGAGTTGTATCGGTAAGGGTAACCCGTGCTCCAATTTTAAAAGAATACTCTCGCGGGGTTTGAGAGAAAATGACGAAACAAATTTTTCTTGCATATGGGGTTTACAAGTATTTTTACTTTTAGCGAGGAATGAGGGTTTTGTTCATAAGAATAGTAATTCTTATCCTTAGATCATGTCCGATGGCTCAAAATGACGGGATTAAGGAGAGGAATGGATGTAGTGACATTTTATATATCAACAACACGCATGAGGTGGGAAACAAGGGCTTGCACTTTGTGTGTAAGTCCCTTTGGCGAGAGAGAGGATAAGAACCCCAATAGGACCAAGATGAATTATGTCAAAAATGAAAATAGGTAAAGGACGCGTTGCACTAACATCCCGCTTAATGATAGCTTTCTAAACCCAAATGATGTTGAAACTAATTTTGAGCCAAACACAAGATCACCAAATGTTCTTAGTTCAGCATATGTTGGGAACTGCTCCAACAATGGGTCATCAGCCTTACAATCCTCAAATTGCCCATCTAGACAAGTCTCAAGAGAATGATGATGGTAAAAATAGGAATTGGGGAAGAAGAAGAGGAATTAGGGTGAAGGAGATTTAACCAAAGGAAAACAAGTTACAAAGATACCTTGAAGATTCAAGAATAGGAGCTATGCGAAAGAGGTAGTATACCAAGTATTCGAAGTGCCCAATTGTGGTCTATTTGCAGTTTCTCTTATCCATTTGACTCAAATCCAAGGGAGATTAATGTGTCAACAAGTTGACTCAAGGTAAGTATCCCTAACCCTATCCCTTTTCCTTTGTGCATGTTCAATTTATGAATGTCGTATGCCATTTATTTGATGTCATAGCACATGCTTGTTACATTACTTAATTACTATCTTTGCATTATTATTAAGGCTCATCTATAGTCTTGGACCGCTTTTTAAACCAGCAATCTTATTTGTTGGATCTACAATGTTCTTCATTTTACCTATTTAGAGACTTTTATATGTAGAAACCCATTTCTAGGCATAATATAGAATGCTATGTTGTAGAAGTACTTACTTGGCGATTAAAAAAAGAATAGAATGGGATACCTATTTTCGATTACTATCATCTAAAGAAAGGCACAATGAGATTGTTTCAAAAGAAATTTCTTATGCTATAAACATTTATAAACAAACTAGTGGATTAGTGATTCCATGTGACTGAAATTGTGCCTCGATGTCACTACAAGTATTATTGAACCAAACTCTATAGTTTGTAGTAAGACCATGGACACTATTGTTTGTGGCACCACCAAGATCAATATTATACTTAGTCAATGACCTACTATTCCACTATATATTGCACCAACAATTACACTTTGGCATAAGATAGCGGTGATATTTGTTTCCTTGGTAGTATCTCTACTCCCACCATCACGCCATGTAATGTCCCCTTTTCAGAATTAATTGATTTTAGATACCCAAAGCTTATTCTTATTATTTTCCATAGGCTAAGGGGAATTAAAGAGGGAAATAAATTAATTTAAGTGGTCCAAGGGTACTTTTATATTTTAATTGGAAAAAGGACACTTAAATTATATTTTTAACATAGTTCAAAAAATCGTTGTCGTGCAATTAATCGGAGACCAAAATTTGACTCGGAAATCGAGTCGGCAATTTATCGGCATTAATCGGCAACTTTATCGCTATTTTAAAAAACATTTAAGTTCATAAAATAAACTTAAATTAAGTGTAAAACATTGTTAAATGGCACGAGAAGTGAATGTATTTTAATATGCAAGCCCTGAAATACATTTTAATATGCCAGTATATGGCAAGACGATCATAATTCATAGTCACATAATATATAAAAGAGGATAATTTTTCTGAGAATGTTTGGGCACAGGTAAGAAGTTGTTAGTGTTAATCATGAACGTTGCCATATGTTGCGGAATATCAGAAAACTTAGCAGTTCTTATTTTGAAGAAAGCTTGATTTGACCTGTAATCGAATGTAAATTCGACTGAGTAATAAACAATGAAAAAACATAAGAATGAATGTATAATAATAAAATAAAGCAAATTGTGGTCAAAACCTTAGAATAATGCGGGCGATAAGTTCACCAACCTGGAAGTAACTTGTACTCCTCATAGTTCCGCAGTGAGATTAGAGAGGCTATGTCACTCATGAATTTATAAATCAAGAAAAGCGGGAGTGGACCAAGAGTTAATCCTAGGCCACAAACTAATCGAGAGAGACTGCGGTAGACATTAGGGAAGTCACTCCCTACTTTTGATGGCTCTAGTAAAGAGTACAACTCATGCATAGACATAAAAGTTGGATACCTTCTTATCACTCGGGCCAATGATGGAGGAGGAAGCCATCAAATTTGCAACCTTTCATCTAGAAGGTATAGCACATGAGTGGTACTACCATGGGCTAATCACACATGGACACAATCACATCGACTTATAAGGTGAGCTTCGTGACGGGTTGATAAAGAGATTTGTGAGTTGATCCGAGAAATTCATTTCTAGGAATTAGCTCAACTCAAACAACTACATTCAGTAAGTGACTATGTAGCTGAATTTCACAAGCTTTCTGTGATGGTACCTGATGTGACAAAGAGAAGATTGGTTGTTTTGTTCATGGAAGGTTTAATTGAATCTCTTAGGGATTTATTGACAGACTTTCAACCCTACCTCTCTACAAGGAGCCATCAAAAAGGCTTTGGATTTGGAGACTTTAGCCCCAAAAGGGAGATATTGGCCTATAGGATAGCCTACAACACAGCCAATACCAACACCTTATGGCAACGAAAAAGCCATTTTAGAAAGATATTGTGTTTCACTTGCAAAGATCCTTGGGGAGCGGGTCATAGATGTCTTCCAAAGGATAGGTGCACTATATAGAGGTAATATCAAATGAGGAAGCGGAACCGAGGAAGTGGAAAAAGAAGAGGAAGAACCAATAACTGAAAATAAAGGAGAAGAAAAGCTCCATATGGCACAATGCTACACTTTCAAGTGCTCCCATGTATCATCCTTTCAAAGTTCGTAGAGTACTTCATGGACATAAGGTAACTATTTTGATTGATAATGGCGCAACTCACAACTTTATTGATGAAGGTTTGGTAGCCCAAAGAGGTTTGAAAACGAGAGGATGTATAGGGTTTTAATGTTATCAGCGATGGCTTTACTATTCCATGCACCAAGAGCGTGAAGGGATTGGAGATTACTCTTAGTAAGCACAAGGTTTGTGATGATTTCTATGTGGTAGGCATATGAGAAACCAATGTAGTTTTGGGAGTGCAACGTTGCATTCAATTGGAAAATTCACATAGAATTACCAAACTATAGAGCTAAAATTCAAAAACAATGGAGAAGAGGTTATACTTCATGGTATGGCCAATAGAGCATCTAAGGCTATAATAGCAAGCGGATGGAGAGAGCTTTCCGTAGTAAGGGACAAGGAGCTTGGATAGCCCATTGTTTGGTGAGTATTTCCACTTCTAGTACTAATGATAGACCTTATCATGTGGATATACAATCTATTTTGGACAGTCATGGTACAAAGATTCAATGATTTACCAAAAGGATTGCCACGGATAGAGGATTCCAACACATCGCAGTGTTGGAAACAAGTTCTAAACTGTATTAATTACTCTTTCTCGCCACCCTAGAGCTTACAAAGAGGAGATTGACAAGACAATCAAAGAGCTATTGAAGATGGGACATATCTGGCCTAGTTCTAGCCCTTTTGTTTCTTTCGTTGTTTTGGTGAAGAAGGATGGGACAATGAGGATGTGCATTGATTATTGTGCTTTGAATAAGAAGACTATCAAAAACAAGTACCCAATACCCAGGATCGATGAATTGCATGGAGTGGTGTATTTTTCCAAAATTGATTTGAGATTTGATTATCACCAAATCAAGGTAAGAGATGAAGATGTGCACAAAACAACTTTTCGTTGTCATTTTGGGCATTTTGAATGCTTGGTAAAGCCTTTTGGTTTAACCAATGCTCCAACTACTTTCTAGTCATGCATGAACCATGTTTTTAGTGAACACTTGAGAAAATTTGGTCTAGTATTCTTTGATGACATTTTGGTGTATAGTTAGACCATGGAAGAGCGCCTAAAACAATTGGATATGGTGCTCGAAATTTTGGAACAGCAAACTCTTTTTGCAAAGGAATTCAAGTGTGAGTTTGGAATGACTGAAATTTTATACTTGGGACATGTCATTAGTGCCCAAGGAGTATAGGTTGATCAAGAGAAGATCCAAACAATACTAGATTGGCCTCCACCCACCACTTTGACACGATTCGAGGATTATTTGGTCTTTGCGAGTTACTACAAACGGTTTTGCGAGAGGGTTTTCACAACTTGCTATCCCATTGACTGATTTGACAAAGAAAGGAAGCTTTCAGCTGGTCGAAACAGCCCAAACAACCTTTAATAAACTCAAAGAGGTAATGAGTTCTTGTCCGGTATTGGTTGTTCCTAATTTTTCTATTCCTTTTGTGTTAGAATGTGATGCGTGAGAGGAAAGAGTAGGGGCTATTTTGATGCAAAGGGGCATCCCATAACCTTTGAGAGGCAGAAACTTAGGAAGTAGAGCGTGGATTCTCTATTTATGATAAGGATATCTTGGCCATCATGCATGCATTGGCAAAATTCTGGCAATCTTTGGTTTGTGGCAGGTTTGTGGTCAAAACTGATCACAATAGTTTGAAGTTCTTTCTCGGCTAGAACGACTTGAATGACGGAGTAACAAAAGTGGGTAAGCAAGCTCCAAGCTTATAATTTTGACATAGAGTATGATAAAGGGAAGAAAATCGTTGTAGCAAATGCTTTATCTAGAATTTTTATGCTCTATATCTAAAATCTCTGCTGATTGAAAAGTTTTAATAATTGCGGAGTATCTAAAACATGGTTACACTAATGAGATCCTTGAGGGCAAAATACAATATAATAGGTATAGGGTGGTTGATGATCTTATCCTCTACAAGAATAGAATCTATTTGGTACCGAATCCAAAGTAAAAAGAAAAATCTTAAGGGTTGTCCATGATACACCTTTGGCTGGTCACCAGGGTATTTATAGACCTACAAGCATATCAAGGGCATTCTTTTGGAAAGGACCCATGGAAGAGGTCCTCAATACATTAGAGAGTGTATTGTGTGACAACAAAACAAGACAGAGCATGTTTTTCCAACGGGTTTGTTGCAGCCCTTACCTATTCCGAGTCAAAAATGGGAGAATATATCAATGGACTTCATCACAGATCTTCCCAATGTTTAGGGTAAAAATTACATTTATGCGGAGGTTGATCGACTCACTAGATATGTTCACATCTTTGTTATTGTTCCTTTTGAGTTTAAGGCTCCACAGATTGTTGATTTATTTTTTAGAGAGGTTTTTAGGTTACATGTATTACCTAAAAATATTGTGAGTGGCAGGGATAGCAGGTTCCTTAGTTTGTTTTGGCGGGAGCTCTTCCACTTGACAATGACGGAGTTAACTCCAAGTACCAGCTATCATCCACAAACAGATGGACAAACAAAAATTGTGAATAAGTGGATTGAGGGATATTTGAGGAATTATGTGGCAGGGCAGAAATCACCTTGGATCAAGTGGCTCTACATGGGAGAGCATTGCTACGTACCACTCATCACATGTATCTTTCCGACTCCTTCAAGGCTTTATATGGTTATGATACTTTTTTGTGGATTTGGTATTTCCAAGATGATTGATAATAATCCATGAAATCTGCAAGTAGATTTTGCTTCTACATCAGCAATAGAGGACGAAAATCCTTATTTGCACATAGATCAGAGGAAGGAACCCTCATGTCTAAGCTTGGCAATTCCATTCAAGGGTTGCAGTGATCATTCAGGGTACAAGTATTCATCCAATTCAGCTAGGGCATCATATTCAGGGCTGTTTTAGCATCCAGAACAGCAAGTACAGCTAGGACGTCCCCTTTGGGAATGAATTTCAGTACTAGCGCCACATCTGGGGGCAGTTTTCAGTCAAATCAGTTTGCATGCTCTTATCTTATGTTCATCTTTTCATCTAGATCAACCGTTGTGAGAAAATAATTGTATTCAGACATTCTAGTGTTTTTCATTAAAGCTGATTTGAAATAAATAAATAAAAGTTTGTTTTTCTACATATTGGGGTTTGTTGTTTTTTAATAAAAATCAGTTTGCTGCTGCTGTCATAAAAGTTCAAATTTTTATACTGCTGCCCTAGGGTTTGACAAAATATCCAGATTTGTTAAAGAGTATTTTTCAGGGATATTACATTATATCATGATGCAACTCAACGATAGGAAACAAAATGTGAAGATTCGCATCTGGAAGAGCAACCATTTCATCTTCCACAATAATTATTTTCCTTCAATGGCATTGTATTCTCATTTGTACATAAATCAACAGATAGAAACGAGATAGAAAAAGGAAACCATTCATCTCTTTCAAGAGAATGGCATGTATAGAATGTTTGGATAAATTGTGTTATGGTTCCTTATCTTGTGAATGTGTCATTTCTGAATGCCAATTCCATTTTTGAATTTTTGTGTTATGTTTTCTTCCACACATAGCACATCTAAACTTATGCAAATTAGAGTGTTGTTTATAGCATATTTCTTGGGATCCAGATCACTATGCCTCAAGCAAAAACTATTATTGTTAAATGTTCTTAAGCATGAGTCAAGATTCAAGTACTAACTCATTTGAAAGTAGATTCAATGCCTTAATTTAATATGTTTTAATTTACAATGCATATGGTAAGATTGAATGTGCAGCCAAGTGAGACATTTAGTTTGTTTGATTGATAAATCTATGAGTTTTAGATACAAATAGAGCATTTCTTCCCAAGTATCTTACCTCTAATACCATGATGCCAGCACCTTCACCTATCCTACACAAAAGGAATTATAGATGAGAAAAACAATGTGAAAATTACAAATGGCAGGAAAAAGATGAAACAAGCAAAACAAAAGAGCAAGAAAAAGTGATTCCTTACACAAATCCGTCACGACTGCAGTCAAAAGGACGTGAGGCCTTTTGTGGAGCGAATTATACTTTGTGCTTAATGCTCTAGCCCTACATAAGATTATTCAAAAGTTGAAATCATTTCAAGAATGTAATCATTAGTGATAACATGCTTAGAATGTCCGAGCTTAGTGTAAGCAACATGATTAAAAATGCTAAGCGGCCAGAAAAATGTTTGAAGAGAACACATAAATGATAATATACTTCACCAAAACATGACATTGATGTTTATGTTCCTAAGCATAGTAGACATGACATACAAACCACCAAAGGAAAAATATATGATGCTTTAAGAGTATACCAAGTGTTCTAGAGTCACAAATTTTAAATAAAAAGATGATTTTCCTTCACTACATAATTGAAAAAGTCTAAAATCTTAGAAATCCCTAATGCAAAAAAACTATCCACTTTAAGGAAAAAAATCTAGTAACTTTTAATAACAGAGACAAAAGATGAAAACCCATGACGGCTCAATTTACTTTTAAAATTATCATATATAATTCGAACACCCATTAGTCAAATACAACCAAGAACACCTTATATTAAAAGGTCTCACTATACCTTGTATCAAGCCAATGTCCAAAAGTACCCACAATGTTTTTAGCGAATTGTTCCAAGTGTTTTTGAATATACACACACAAATAGAGTTAAAGATAAAATTAGGTTAAGGTAGGCTCAAACTATTGCAACCATTAATTGAGCTACACATGTTCAATGTAGTATATATAATGTCTATTGAGATGTTAGACTATCAATAGCAGTGTACAAAAATATTGACTGCGTAACATATCATGGCAACTAAAATATATGAACATCTCATAAAAGATAAGTATCTATACGGTTTGTATGGTAAATGGAGGACCTGATACAAGGCTCAGGCACCCCTACCTCGACACACAATATGATATTTGAAGAACAAGACCCTACAATAAGTTAACCCAACCTTCCCAACCGACATAGCAAAGGGTTTTGCTAAATTACTAACTAAATGCCAACAAAAGACTAACAAAAAAAAGTCAACCATTACAATAAATGTTTTCACAATTGTCAGTCTACATTATCCCCCTTTAAACAATTAAGAACCTCTTCGAGCACATGTCCTCGACAACAAGATAAAAAGTAGAACGAAGAAGTAAGATAGAAGATATTTTAGTGGAGCTGCTACTCTGCTAATGATGTAGAAATTTTGCAGTAATGTTGGAGGCAAGGAAAAACATGTTTCACCTGGCGCAAGTCTCAACCACTTTTTCTTTTTCTTCTTGTAAAATCGAAGCAGAGGTCTAGGGGCTGCAGGGTCGAGGATGAAGCCCCTCGCAGGGTCCAGAGGCAGCGCCCCGGCATGCTCCCTGTCACAATAGAGGGCAGGTCAAGAGGTGACACCCCGAAGCTAAGCACAATTTGAGCCTTTTTGAAAACCTTGAAAAGTCAATGACAATAACCAATTTCCTTTGAAAAAATGTTGTTGGTGAAAGCACCTGAAAATATAGTGCTCTATGTTGAGTAACCAAACAGTCTTCCTCTCTTGGAAGCAAAAATGAAAAGTTTAAATTATTTGAATATATCTTCCTCCCTTAAAAATCCTTATCACTTAGCATCTTTGGCAAAAATGATACTCAAATATTTGATATGGAAGTTATTACCAGGACGTACGACTCTTCTCTGACATTCTTCACATCGTATGGTGCATTCAATACGATGAACAACTGTTTGACTTTATGTACGATTGGCTGCATTTATGGATCAGGCAACCAGGAAGCGTTCAAAGTTTGGGAGGGTGAACATTCGAGCAGAAGGGAACATCCAAGTAGGAGGGATCGTTCACGAAAACATGAATAGTTGGGTTGTATGGAGGTTGTAGGTCCACCTAAGGAGCGTACGGCGTCAAGGCTATGTTCAGCGCAGCGTACATCCAAGCAAAGTGTTGCACCCTTAGCTTATAGCATGTATTCAAATATGTGTGGGCCAACCTATGGCACCCTTAACATTTATGTTTCCATTCATTAGTTAATTGTTTGCTTTAGGCCAAACTAATTAGGACAAAGGGGTTTGACCCCACCTAACTACATCTATAAATAAGGATGAGCAAATCTCTCCCACATGGTCATACCGTGAATTATATAGTCATATTGTAAGGTTGTGGAGGTTGCCCGCTTGAAGTGGATCAGTTATATATTTAGTATTCTTCTATTTTTTCATTTATATTGAAGTAATTCCATTGGAAGTGGTATTGAAACTTTGATTTAGGCAATAGTTTGGTAAAATCCTAGTTTGAAAGAATCACCTATACCTTGCAATGGTTTTTTCTTTCTGGGAAGATGCAATAAAAATTTCAAGGATCGGGGATCCATTTTAAGATATTGTGAATTTGGTGTTTTTTCATAAATGCACTCTACATGCCTTAATTTTAGGAACTATTTTGATTTCTTTAAATTTCCATAACACTTGCAAAAATTTATTAGTTTTAAACTTTCTAGTTCAAGGCCGACTTGAGTCCAGAATTGTCCGGTCAAAGTTGATCAAAGGTGAAAAGCAAATTATACTCTATCAAGCCTCAACATAATAGGTCCGCAAACTAGAGGCCAAGAAAAAAATTATATGCACCAAGGAAACTCCTAACAGAGAGGATATGGAGTCGAAACAAGAATCAAGGGATCTTCTTTGACAAATCATAAAGTGAGCCAACTTGAGTATAGTGTGCAGCATCCAAGATGATATGGCCAACATCAACCATCAATTGGATGAGCTTGGGTAAAGACTCAATTATTGAATTTGCAACTAAATATGCCAAATCAACCACCAATTACTAATGCACAACCCAATGCAAACGCAAATACATCACAGCCACTACCTTTGGTTGGGGCACATTCAAAGCCACATAACATGATGCCAAAAGTGGAAATGCGTTAAGTATGATGGCAAGGATTTAGTCACCTAGATCAACCAAATGGAGAACTTTTTATGTACATCAGATTCCATGTTAACAGAAGGTGGTAATGACATCTTTATATTTGGAACTTGAGCACTTAAATTGGTATCAATGGCTTTGAAGTTTGTGCTCAAAAGAAAAAGGGTCTCGATATCAATTGGTCAATTTTTACTAATGAATTACAAATGCACAATCACAACAGTATAGCAGAAAATTACTTTAGCCAGTTAGCCAAACTGGATGAACAAACCATCAAGGAATATATTTCACAATTTCAGAACTTGTCCTTACAAGTAGAAAATATCAAGGTGGAAAACTTAAATGACTTGTTTCGGATGGGCTTAAGGATCACATCCACCTTGATGTACGCATGTTTAATCCAAGCTTTGTATCAGATTCCATTATCTTCACACGCAAGAGGAAGAGGAAGGAACAATGATCAACACAAAAGGACATGCATTCACTAGCATCTATGATAATAGCATCTTTGTACCATCATTCCTGCAGCCTACCTGGTTAACGCCTCAACAGGCCAAAAGGGAGCAAAAGGGTTATGTTTTAACTATGACAACAAACATGGTTGAGAATATAAAAGTCCTGAAAAGAAGTTGTTCTATATTGAGGGCATCAATGAAGAGGAAGAGGATGAAGAAAAAGTAATATAAGTCATTGATGAGCTAGTGCTGGAGATTCCCAACCATCTCTTGTCATGTGTTATTAGGTGTTAGCACCCCACAAACTCTCAAGGTAGTAAGGTTCTTGAAAAAACAAAAGGTGAACATATTGATTAACTCAATAAGTACTCACAATTTCATCAATAATAAGTTGATTTCACACTTGAATTGTTTTTTTTATCCAGCACCAGAATTCCAAGTAATGGTTGCAGATGGAGGAACTATTAACCATAGTTCGCATACTCGTATTCAGCAAATACTCGGCAGACCCAAAAAAATTGACTTGGCAAGACTCGGCAAATATTCGGCAATACTCGACAACTTAAAAAATACACAAATTTCTTTAAAAAACATAAATTTTATGCAAAATATTTTTAAAAACAAGTCTCTCCAAAAACTCACGAGTATTTGCTAAATCTCACGAATATTTGCCAAAACTCTCGAATATTCGCAAAAACTCATGAATATTCGCCAAAGACTCAGCTTTGCAGATCTTGGCAAGTTTTTATGGCAAATAATCGGCCGGGAAAAAAATGGTGAGTACTTTCCGAGCATGTGTAGTATGTTATTAATTGTTTAGGGAAATGTCATAGTCTTAAACTCACTATTGGGAATACATATTGAATAGCCCTATGTTTGCCATTCCAATTGGGTGTTGATAGGATTAGAAGCCCAAGGGCTCACGACCTTGGGCACAATCAAGATGAACTTCCAAGACTTGTTCATATATTTTCAATTAGAAGACAAGATGTGTGAGTTGCGAGGGTTGCATGCAAAGTCACCACAGATAGTAAGCTCTCATCACGATTCTCAAAAAGGGATCAGTGGAGCCTATAGCACAATTGTTTTCAATGGGAGAAAAAAGGTCAAATGCACAAATACCACTAGATCTTCAGGAAATGGTGGAAAGTATTGAATTTTTGTTGAGGATATGCCAACAAAGAGACAACCTAAAAGACACGTGTCTTCCAATAGGTCTTTATTTAGGGCCTTTTATGCTTATCAACCACCATCCATCACCTCTACCTTGAAGTTAAACCAGAATTCAAGAAATTGAGGAACACACTCAAGACGAACAAGAGATGCCTCGGTCATCCAGAATACTACCAAGTATTTTACATTTCTAATTTTGAAGATGCCAAAGATTATTGAAGATAGAAGAAACTTTGGAACTAATAAATATTATCCAAAGTCAATTCCAAAGGATGCAGATGAGGGTGATCATTGAGTCTCTTATCATTTGGGAGAACCTGCCACAAGAGGTTGTGACATGGGAGGACACGTCGTTCATATAGAGGAATCCACAATTGATCAACGTTGAGGACAATGCTTGTTTGAAGGGGGCATGCTACACCCTTAACCTATTAAATATATTGGGATATGTGTGGTCTTACCTATGGTACACTTAACATTTATCTTTCCATTCATTAGTTGTTACTTTAGGCCGACCTATTAGGAGGAAGGGGTGAGACCCTACCTAATTATGTCTTTAAATATGGATGAGCAAATCTCTCCCATATCATCGTATTGTGAATTACAGTCGTATTGTAATGTTGTGGAGGTTACCCCTCAAAGTGGATCAATTATATAGTAGGCGTGTTGATTGATATGTGTGGGGCCCCTATTGGCTAGGTTTGGGATGGGACTAGGTGGGGCATACTTATGTTACGTGTTTTATTATTATTTTTTATATTTTTATCATAAACTTACATGTAACTTTATTTGTCCCCTTTTCTTTATCGGTCCCTTTAATGTGTAGTCTTTTATTTATTGCCCCATACATAGAAATTCAATACTCATATCGATGGCATTGATGCTTTCCACTTTAGATCGATATACTTTAACTTGGACATATTCACAATATCCTTAACCATGGTTCCATGCAAATATTCTAGCCTAACGCTCTATTTTCTCAAATCTTTGTGAATTTAAATGGTCCAAGCCACATTACTTTAAACTTGGGAGTTTTATTTCACAATTCTTGTTCTATTTAAGAACTAAAGCTCCAACTTTAAAATTCATGTGTCGCGGATGTTTTTCATGCCAATTTTTTCCTCTTTGTGTGTGACATTCATTGCCCATAATGCCATCACCCAATGTTCATCCAATTCAAGCATATCCAATGTATCTAATCGTACTTCAAAAATAAGCAATACTACGGAGGTCGTACTCTATGAAATTATTTCCTTAGACTGCAGTTTTCCGCTCTTTGAAGTCCAATCTTTATATGTCATGTATGTTACTTATTCCAATTGGCACACCAACTTAGCATCGAACTTTGCATCCCTAACGTTGTATGCTTTGAACTTCGGAGGATAAGCAGATTATGATGTTGATGGTTTGTAAGGACTAGGCATCACCAACATATGCTTTTGCCCATCCGGCTTCAAGCCTTGGACTTCGTCAATCTCCACAATTTCGACATTATTGTAATCAAACTGGAACACTTCGTAGTCTTCCATCCGCGATTGAATAGACTATTGAGGAGTTTGTCTCGTCGTTGAAGCACAACTATAGCTCCATGACCCCTTCATTGTTCAACTCCATTACACCTCGGTTCTCATCAACCAAACAATCCTCTTTGGAGCCCAAACCCAATGAGTCTAAAAAAATTGATTCATTGTTAATTGTCTAATTCTTTAAATCTATGACATACTTCCATCCTTTGTTTTCAATGGATATCAAATTCTTTTTCTAGTTATGATTGACTAGTCCCGACCCTATAGTGCATCACAGGCCTTTTTTTTCAACAAGAAGACAACAAAATTCAGCAAAAAGGGTTGGGTTCCAATAATTACCTTTTGACCCATACGTACACCCAAGACTTCACCCCTATTGATCTACTCCTACCGGATGGAATGTTGAAGCCACATATTGGCTTCTCAAGACTTTTCGTAGACTCCTTTGGAAGAACATCCAAACCAAAACTATTATCGCTGTGGTGTTTGCCAAATTCCTGCCCATAACTTACATATGCACAATTGTCGATTGTCGAGCTAGGTTCGTCATCAAGAGTGTGGGAGTGATCACTTAGTCACACGATAAGGGGACTCAACTATGAGTTTATTCTTTTGTTTTTGTTCTCCCTGTCACCCGACGTTGGGTGCACCATTGTATGCTCCATGTTCGAGCTAATGTCTTATATGGTAGTAATGAGAACATTCTTGAGTTCTAGAATTTTTTGTAAGAAGTCAACTAGCGTCACATGTATATTGGTTTCAGCAATAACTATTACGCAATAGCTTCTTAAGATTAGAGTATGCTCATTGATGTGCTTGTATGTTTATTCGAAGTGACATCATTCTTTGACAATGGCCCTCTTGACTTCCACGCTTGCTTCGTCCAACCTTTCCTTCTTTGTACATGGGTCAAGTTAATTCGTTTCCTTCACTTGTGCCCTAGTAATTGACATAACTTCCTTGCCCTTAGCTACATCAATCATATTGACATTGGGTTGTTTTGGGAAATTATCATCATTATGGGTTCTTAGGCCCACACCATCTACAAAGAAGTCCAATGTCATTTTGGTTAGGGAAATCTCTTGCAAAATGGCCCCACTCGTTACCCTCCCAACACCTTTGTATAATTAGTTGTCCTTTGAAATCATACTAAACGAACTCCACCACTGCTATTTTTTTGTTATTCCTTGGTGGTGTCGATGACTCTCCTTGTGTGAATAGTACTTGGTTGCTTTTCATCTTGAAATTATACAAGAAGTCCTTGACTAAATGCCTTGTAGCTTTACAAATTTTGAACAATAGATTCTTACCTTCATTTTTATCGCCTCCCTTAGTTCCTTCGTCATATGGAGCATGTCTTTTCTCAAGTCTCACATTGATCCAATTTCACTATTAACACGAGAGTTAGGTTCGTCTTCTTTGTGTTCTCTCAAGCATAATGACATATTTTTCTCACTTTCAATGTCCATGGCTCGATTGTATGCATCTTCGTACGATGAGAGTGGGACCACCTTCATTGTCCTCTACAATGAGGGTACCAACCCTTCAATGAACCATCGCTTCTTCAAGCCATCGGCAAGTTCTTTTCAAGTTTTCCCAATAGTTCTTTGAGTCTTCTATTATAGGCATGAACATTCTCGTGTTTACCCTACCAAATATTATAGATTTCAGCAACAATCTCATTGTCATCCCTCAAGAGTTTGAATTCTTTCTCAAAGGCTTTCTTGAGTGTTTTCCATGTTGCTTTCTTTGAGCTTGGTGCATCTATGTACCAATCAATAGCCATTTCCTAAAGGGTGGCTATGAAGTTGCATTCATCCATATGCTAACTAGCGGTCTAGATGGTGACATTGTCGTATGAGATCCTCCCGATTTGTCACCAATGAACTTTGGCAACTTCTACTTTTCTAGAGATGGCATTGATGGGGTAACCATGGCTTTGGCGTGGTTTTTCGAATACAAGTCTCCCCCTTAAGAAGGTCATCGTCAAGCATTCCTCCGCTTTCTTAGCACTATCGGACATGTGCCTAAGTTCGACCCTTCATTCGGTAGGGATCCGTAGATTATCGTATATGCCATCAAGACCCTTTCTATGCACTCCAACTTGTCGTTCAAGCTGCCCCAAACTTTCATGTCATTCCTTGTAGCATCCTCCCACCCAAACTAGTTGGTGAGGTCCACACTTCCTCCGAGAAGGTGCGATGGAAATCCTCCTTATTGTGGGAGGCATAGGATCTACCAATTCCAATTGAATGCTTCAGCGTTGGCTTGCACTTCAGCATCATGCTTCAACCTCACACTTTGGCATCACACTTTTGTGTCATGCTTCATACTTCCCTTGATGTAATTTTTGAATTCGCTGCTTGTCACAACCTTTTTCATTTTTCTTGTTGCTTCACCAATCAAAAAAACCATTTAACTTCTTGGTCCCCTCCCTAACTCGATGTCTCTCTCCCATCTTTGTTCGGAGGAACGCTTTAGTCTTGTTTTTCATGAACTCTTTGTGTCATTGTAAAAAAATGTTATTTTTCAAGGATACATTCAGTATATAGATATTCTAAGATAATGGGGTGCCTCATCACACTTCTCTTAGATCTAAAACCAGCTTTAACTCGACCAGTGTTCTTTAAGCCAACAGCACCAAAATATAGTTTATATAATGTATATTGAGATGCAAGACTATCAATAACATCATACACATAATAGTAATGGAATACAGTATCATGGCATAGTAAGGTATCCAAACAATAGCAGCTAATATTCATAAAAGATAAAACTCTATACAATTCACACAGTACAACAAGGACCTGATGCAAGCGCCCTACCTTGACATACAATAAGCTATTTGAAGAACAAGACCCAACAGTTGTTGACTAACCCAACCGTCCCAATCAACATAACTAGGGTCTTGCTACCTTACTAACTAAATGCCGACAAAAGACTAACAAAACAATGTCAACTATAGCAATACATGTTTTCATAATTGCTGGTCTATAGTCAGCCCACCCAACCTAAAGCTATACATCTACTAGTGGATATGCATTCTAGCACAACCATCGTATGCTCAGGTAACTTGCCCATTATTCATAAACAAACTGGAGAATGTTTGGCGATGATACCATCCAACATACCAAATTCTACTCTTAAGCATGTTTCTATATGCAGAATATTTTAGTTTGTACCTTAATCTTATTGCCATTTTTTCATGACTGGTTAGGCCAGTGGGGTTGAGGCATGCTTTGAGTCGATTTGTAAAAGAGTCCCAGCTGTATATGTTCTTATAAAAATACAACTCCTTTTTCTTAACTCATTTTGCTTTGGTAAATTGTTGAATCTTGTTTGGGCTTTAAAGGTTGTATATAGAGCTAACCACAACATAATTTACTTGTAGAAACCAAAACCTGAATAAATTTCAAGACATGAGCCAGGGTGTAAGGTTTTGGTGGAATATCTCCTTGTAATGTCTACCCTGACGCACATTTTCTAAAATGCGCTTTGGATTTATAAAACATTATAACCTTGTAATTAGTGGATATCATCGAGAACAATGGCCAACAAGTTTTGAACTCATTTAGTCATGACTATAAAAAGGTTGTAATCATTTTGCTTCTCTTGGATTTTTATCCATGATGTTCTTCTTTTGACTATTTCTTAGCCTACTTCCAACCATTTGTAATACTAATTATGCAAGATTGTGGGATGCTTGCCGGCGCTTTGAAAAATTGTTTCCTTTCTAAGAAACATCCCTTGTTAGTTCACTTTAAAAAATGGTCAAAGGCCAGTAATTTACCTTGAGGTTATTGTTAACATTCGCTAAAAATGAGAATCAACAATTGTCAAAAACAAATGTAAGCCACTCCACAACTCAGCGTAATAATATAGTTATAAAAGTCAATTTAATGTTAAATAAATGAGTAATTCAGTTCAGAGTTAGGATAGAAATGCCCAGCAAAAACCCAAGTGTTTGGCACATTATTTAGCAAGTTCTGATTCATCAGTATATAAAGAAAGACAAGATAATTTCTTTCTACCTAACATATCCGATGCAGGCATTGCTCTTGCACGGAAAAACAATTTGAATTTCGTTTTGTGATGAATATTCCTTTTCTCACCAGCAAGTTCACTAACTCCATTGAATTAATTTTGTTTCCATTGCATCTTCAAAGTTGCCAATTACATGGATTTTTGTGATGCATCTTGAGATAATATTAAACATGGATAAGTATTTTTTTCTCCAGAACGATACAAGATATCAGAAAATAAAACTGATCATAGGTTTAACTCGATCTAGAAACATCACACCAGAAACATAATAGAAAATATCTGAAACTAAAAGTTATCGTAAGTTCAAATCTGTCTAGAAACATCACACCTCAATATATTAATTTTCAATAATCAAGCACCTGCAAAATCCAGCGATTGACAATGCATCAGTACTAGATTCAGTTCCTCCAGCCACCATAACTTCTGCATCTCCAAAACGAATCATCCTGAAAGCATCTCCTATAGAATGAGCACCAGTGGCACAAGCAGTGGCTGCTGCATGGTTTGGTCCCTGGAATTAAACTCAGAACAGAGAGTGTGTGTGTGAGAGAGAGAGAGAGAAAGTGAGTCAGCATATGATGATAATTCAACAATAGGACTCCAGAAGTTCCTCAGTAAAAACTGAGAATTGGTACTGCTTAAAATTGACTTAGTCCTCTAAATGAAAATATCCATGTCCTTAACAATCAGCTTCTGAAATTAGATGCATTCCAGAGATTTTTCATCCATTTGTCAAAGCACATTCGATAAATTTCATAAATCTTAGTTATTTAATAATGATTCTGTAGAATAAAATTACCTTAAAGCCATACTTGATGCTGACATGACCAGCAGCCATGTTGATCAATATACGTGGAATGAAGAAAGGACTTAAACGACGCACCCGCTGTGTTGTTAAAACCAAAACCCCAAACGAATCAAGCAAATTGGCATGATGACTATTTAGTATTTTCTAAAGGAACTATAGCTTATAAATAACACATTAATGATCATGCCATTCAACCAATTACAATAGTTATCAATACCGTTTCCTTTAAACAAAGAAAGAAGTGATGGTGAAAGCACGGGAAGGAAACATTAGAATCCCGCACATTATCTAGGAAGAAAAGAACCGAAAAATCAGATCAATATCCTCAATACCAAAAGCATAATCAATGGGACTAACAAGAACGACTATTTTTAGAGCAATCTAAAAAGGGGAGGGCTTATCTCATCCTAATCTTATAAACACAATGAACGAAGTACAAGTACAATATATTGAGCTTCCTTAGCGAGGTGCAGCTGAAATAGGCACGTTACAACTGGAGAAAAAAGAACGATTACCTGCTCAGAAATAAGTTTTGCTGCTTCCAAAATGTCACTGATACTTCCAATACCACCTCCTATAGCAACGCCCTGTAATACTGATAAATATTAGCGTTAAACATATGAACTTCCAAACATGGCTAGAAATTTCATATGAAAAACTTTACCAGAAAAACAATTATAGGCACTTATAGTGCTTCCTTTTACATGGCATGAAACTGCCTTGAAATAGATTAATCAGGAACAACATATTTACTATAAAGTTTTGAACTTCACCGTCTTTTCCCTTTGTTCTGAATCTTCGGGAGACCAGCCTGCATCCTCAAAGCTTCATCAGATGCACACAATGCGTATGATATAAACCGTGCCAAATATTTCTTGTCCTGCTCTGAGAAATAAGGTGCAAGATTAACAAAGAACAATAATTATCAGATTAACATCGCTTTCACCAAACCAGACAAAACTTAAATGAATTTTGTATGAATAATGGCTGGTGAATTACTGAAATAAAATAGGAACAGGTAATACATGTATTAGACATCCATGCACAAGTAATGTTCAGAAATTCACACACATGTAAATGGAAAGTAACTATATATTATTAATGTAAAGAAAGCTTACATTATATGGATGTTTGAGATTATTCAATCTTACATTCTTTCAAACTAAAATAAGCTTTCCTTGTGAACCAGCTTCCCAACGGTCATAACTAACCTCCTATCCGTACAACTCCTCACATAACTTATTGACATAAGTTATTAATTAGTATAATACTAACTCCTAAAGTAGTCTAAAATACTTTATAAATTCTAAGGGGGTGTCTCACACATGAGATGCGTACCCCAACTAACATACTAACGACTAAATATAATTTGGATCACGAGACCCAACAATTGAAATTGTTGCTTTATTTGTTGCAAATGCAGGAAAATTTAGCATGAAGCTCAAAATTTTGAGCTATTTGTTACAGATATTTTCTAATTTTGGATATCAGTTTTGCAATTCCAAAACAAAAGGTGATTGGAGAAAAAGGCCACGTAAACTTTCAATGAGCAATAGCTATTTACAAAAATGAGTTGCATATTGAAACATGAAACTTGTATCTTGCAACATCCATCATACCACACATGAGAAAGAATGCAGCTTTTCATATGGTACATTGTAGATAATGTTTGCTAACCAGTGGTCAACTTCTATACCAGCTGAGTCTCACCATATGCCGACAGAAAACTACATATCAAATGCCTGTGCAGATGACGAACAAAGTAATAACTTATAAGACTAGAGGCAGCGTCATTTTGGGCCTTTGAATTGTAGTCCAACCTGTAATTCATTATTTTTGGTTTTTTCCCTAACATACAAAATGAGGAAGTGCCATAGGGCTGCAAAGTGAGAAGCATTAGACATCAAATTTTGACACTTTTCCTCTTTTATTGAGTGCATGGATGTGAAATGCGTAAGTGACAAATGCATGACAGCTGATTCTGAATTGCTAATTTAGGACCATTAAAACAGAATTGATTCTGTTGAGTGTCGCCCAATAAATGATCAGAAGTCACGAGTTTTAATTTCTTTGGCACAAAGACTTATCAAGTCCTCAAAGAAGTCATTTCAACCATAATTTCAAACATCATATACTGTTAAATAAGTTCATGGTCAAGAATTTGAAGAAATTTAAACATAGTAAGCTCCAATTAAGAATCTCATTTACATCAAGAAAAGATCTAAAAATGGCTTCACTTAAGATTGGCATCCAAGTTTTAAAATTCAAAGCTTTATACAATATACAAGATCATTGTAAACTTATAGCTGAATGATATCTTCCCTTTGCGAAGGGTCGTGACATATATTTCCCTAGAGTGGCAATGAATGTAAGCAGCAAGGAAGAATGAATAAGAAATAGTTTTGAAATTGATATAGTGGCAAGCCCAAGTATTTGTGCTACAATCCAGGTTCAAATCTCAGCAGGCATGCTTCACTGTAAATTAAGCTTCTAGAATGGGAGAAAGTCTCGGCAACTAAGTTGCCAGATATATAAATATGGGTACAAATTCTGGTATGCAAGAACATTTACTAAATACCTCAGATACAATACAGCTTATACAAATATGTATAAATATATATGCATGCATAAAAAACACCGTAAAAACTAGAAAATTCAAGGTACCATCCATCAAATCAAAAATATAACAAAGAAAAAGAGAATTTACATTAATATTAGAATGCAAGAAAGAATAAATAGCAGCACAGATATATTAAAAACTGAAAGGAGAGAACTTTTCCTCCTGCTAAAGGGATCAGTGAAACTCGCCCTACGAGGACAATGGCTAAATGATATCTTCCAAAAAGGGAATACTCTTAAATTAAACTTTGGTAAAGTATTTAAGGGCAACCTGGTGATGCCAAGTATAGGGGTATTGTTTGTAAAAACCAAGGGGAGGTGATACGCTTTATTGCCACTGGTATCTCTAAGGTTGCTAACTTGCTAACAATGTTGTTGAAGCAGAGGCATTAATCAAGGGACTCCAAGAGGCTATTCAAATAGATGTCCAGAATTTGGAGGAGGAAGGCAGTTCAATGATTATAATCTCTGCTATGAAACGGTGTTATTTCTTATTAGAGTCTTACAGCCATTGTGGAAGAGGCAGAAACTCTAGCCTCAAACTGCGACAAAATCTCTTATAACCACTGCTTCCAAGAAGCTAATGGAGCGGCAGATTACTTGGGAAATAACAGGGTATTAACCTCAACGGGATGTGTTTTTACTTTTCAACAATATTGATTGGTTTGAGCTTGAAGGACTATAGAATTGATGATTTGAATAGTCAAGATTTTAATTAGGTTATCAATATCATTTAATGGTGGCATGGATAAGTCTCACCCCATGAAGCTTTTATTGTTCAATCCTTTTTAAAAGCTAAGAATGTGGTGGACAATTTAGATAAAGAACAGGATATGGCAGGTTATCACTCAAGCATGCAGATAACCTGTTGGAGTATCCTCAGGGTCTTGTCATTCAGATCAGGCTAGTATCTTCTAAGGTAAGTTAATGGGGCTTTGATGGAAAAAGACCTCTACAATTGCTTTTCTGACAGTTAGCTCTTATAATTGGGACTGTGCACTGGAATTTTGGGAGCATAGCTTTTAACTCACTTAGTAATGTCAGTAACAAGAAAACAAAAAAAAAGCTTGTCCCTTTCCACCTCCCCATCAAAACTTTCAGTGGTTTAAAAGCAACGGATGTGATTTTACAAACTCTAATGAAGATATAAAGTATTAATTTAAGGGCTGTAACAATCATTCTGTTTGACTTGAAAAGGCAAATTTGATCCACCAAATTCCGTTTTCTGCAACCAAGAAAATGGCAGAGTTTAAGAAACCAAGATAATCAATCAATTATCTTGTATGACCCTATCAATGCAGATCATGAATTCAATAGCATGGGTAGAGAGGACCATTCTCTTGGATGATTTCATTTTACCTGACTCCTGCGACAGTCAGACAGTAGCTAAGAATATTTTCATAAAACATCCGCCTGTCAAGGATAGGGAATCCTATGCTAGTGGATTCATGACCCTATCAATGCAGAATCCAGATCATGGACTGAATATCATGGGTAGAGAGGACAGTTCTCTTGGATTTCATTTTACCTGACTCCTGCGATACTCAAGACAGTTGCTAAGAATATTTTCATAAAATACCTTCCTGTCAAGGATAGGGAATCCTATGCTTACACAGAGGCTCTTGGGTATTTCAGAAATTAATTCTTCCCTCATAGATGCATGCAACAAACAATTGCATTTCCTTATCAAAAAGCTAAGCCCTTGGAAAAGAATCAGTTTGTGACTCACTTTGTTCTAATGCAGGCACTTGGGATTGCTCTAGAAGCTCCTAGTAAGAAGCCAATTTAAGCAATAATTTAGATGGCAGCTAATGTCAGATACATCAGGTTTGATTATTATTGTTTCTAGTGCATTACATGTTATTGTTTGTTGTCTACTATGCTTTTAGCTTGTACTGTATGGTATGTATCTTTGCTTTTTGTCTTTATAGGAACTTGGTATTTTTCCAAAACAAATTATATACTCCATGCTAAAAGCTATATCTGTTTCCAACTTTTCGTTTAGTGTAAATTAGGGTTAGCTTTTAATGCTATTAAAGTACTCCAGGTATAGGTAGATTACGGTTCAGTTTACTATTGAACTAGGTCATGAGGTGAAACTACAAGAGTGTCTCCTTCACTAATTTGGTATCTGTCTTGGCTGTGGCATTAAATATAACCTTACCTTTGTTATATTGTTTCTTGGTTGGGACTAAGTAAGCCCTCTACCATTAAGTAGGTAAATTTATCACTAACGATTATATATTTGTATAAAATATTCCATTATTAAGTAGGCCCTCTGCCATTTTTAGATTCAGAAAATATGAAAACAATCATTGAAACAAAACCAAGGTAGGAAAGCATTAACCTTAGGGTGCAACCAATATTCTTCGTCGAACTCTCCGACATTCTTTCCACGTGGGACAGCAGCAACCACCTGAGATGGCAGCTGTTCCAATGTATGCATCAATGTTTCATTATCAAACTCTTCCATTTTAAGGTCCTCGGCAGAGAGAGCCCTAACCCCACACTTCCCCTCAATAAGTGCCTCCCAAGAAGCATTCACTCCGCTTCCTAGTGGACTAACCATGCCAAGCCCTGTAAAAAAGAGTGAAAACCTGGCAAATTGAATCACAATCAACATTGCAGACTACAAAGGGACGAGTAGCTTCGTGGTAGAGAACCCCAGCAGCAAATCGGGGTGTTAGAAACATTCCACGCTTCCGACCAAAAAGAAACGAGAAGCTCGGCAATAGAGCTCCCCGTCAGCAAACAGGAGGTGCTAGGTTTGAGTCCTTGCTGGTCCGTGAAAACTTAATAAATATCTACTGATGAGAAATTTAATATGAAAACTTAACAAATTTGTGTTAATGAGAGATTTGACGCTTCCATGGTCCATGATGATGAAAGCAATATGTTTTGGTAAAAACTAAGACCAGCTAGGATTCAAACCTCGCACCTCCCGTTAGCATACCGGGGCCCTCTACAAGTAATATGCCGGTTACTTTGCGGAATGAAGCGTGGATTGTTCTTCCAATAATTTCTTCCCTTCAAATTGAATTCACAAAACAAGGAAAACGAGCTCTAAGTAGATAAATACCAGTGACAACTACTCTGCGCTGAGGAGAAGTGGGAGGCGGTCCGAAAACATCAGAAGATGTTGAGTTGCTGAGACATCTTCTGCTGCTGCTTCTTAAAAAATTGCAATGTTTCAGTTTCCTAGTCCATTTCTGGAAGCCGATCATCATTGCTAATCTTTGTTTTGGCTTACGGTGAGATGAGGGTTTTTGAAGGGTTTATGGGAAGCAACACTGTTCTTCCTATTTATTTGATTTGCGCTCTTGACTGGACATAAATAGAGATTTGTATGACAACAAATGAAAGATTAAGCATAATCATAAACCAAATTCACATTGGTTGGAACGGTGGGCCCTCCCAACACTCATGGCACTATGTAGACAAAATGGCACTCTCTCATGGAGTGCATAGATTATTTTTAAATTTTGTGGTATATTGTGGTAGGGAGTGGAGACAAAATGGCACTATGCTATGGAGTGCATAATTTATAATAAAATTTGAAACATGTGAAAGGCTTGATAAAAGAGGGAATCTCTTCATCAAGATTCATAGTAGAAGATCCAACATAATAAAAGGAATGGAATTTTCACAAGACTAGTATGACTTTTGAGGTAAAATGGTTAAGCAGTTTTGTTGGTTTTGAACACTCTCGTTGCAACTCTTAGTTTGATATAGTACTTGGTCTCGTGGACATTATTAAAAACTTGCATTTATTCATTTAATATGGAATTGAATATACTAGGATTTTTATGTTGATCGAGGTGATGTATAACATCAATGTAAAAGGTGTCGTGTGGCCAAATATTTCTTGAGGGCTATAGTTCTGGGGATGATTAAATTTCAACAATTTGAAAAAACATAAGAATATGGTGTCCCCTAGATATATTCGGTGGTTGGATGTGTTATGGATGTGAACAAGGGTTTTGGATTTGTGGTTTTTATTTTGTATGTGGCCGGGAAAAAATTGATTTTTAAAATTCTACTATTGTTAGTGGTATATGTCCAATGCCATTTCTCAATTGTGATTAACTAAAATTGACTAAGTAGTGTACTAAAGGATAATTAATCTAATCTAGGAGGATATATAAACACGGTAAATAAATGCACTAAGACAGTACATAAATGAGATAAGTAATAAAACTAATGAAAATAGAAACCCTAATGCATAAGAAGAAAGAGGAAAGAACTTAGTTGATTCGATGAAATGGCGAGACTGTGTCACAAAGGAGACTGGAAAAATCAAAAGCAAGGAATGACTATGCATGAGTGCCGAAAAGGATGGAGCTAGGACGATCCAACTAGACTGGAGCGCTGAGGAGGACTGGGCGCCACGGGCGCTACGGTCTACAATTTTGACACCTTGTCTCGCACAAAAGCTCTGGATCTCGATCTTCACAGGGCCAAAAGGTGATCTCGAAATATTCGTTGTCTCGACACATCAATTTCGTTGTCTCGTGTTGGATGTCGCCAATATCTCAAGATGGAAGAAAGACCTGCAAGACCCCAAAACAAGCATCAAACCCTAAAAAAATAAAAATGCATATGAAGGGGTCGGAATGACCTCAGTTGCCACAATGGTGGACTTACTAATTGAGTGTTGCACTACATCTCAAACCCAATGTAGTTCTATGTGCAAGTGTGTGTGAACATGCCCTAGGTTGCTCTTGTATTAGTCGCACTTTGTGAAGTAGCAAGCAATAACTATGTGTAGAAAATGTAATAGAATGTGTGCATGGAATAGAATAGAATACCTCCCCTATGAAGTGTGATGCAAATGTCCTAGTCTTGTGCCTTGATGATGGAGCTATGTGGATGCAAGTGATCTCCAATGCAATATATGGATGTAACTCTAGATGGAGTGATAGTAGTAAGTGATGTTAGGTCCCTCATTATGGTCTCATAACTTTATATTTATAGGGTTCTCTTGGTCTAATTTCGTAATTAACCCCAAAAAGGCCGACCACAAGAAAGATAAAGATTCCAAATGGCTAGAAAGAGCCCAAAAAGAGGTGGGAAAGCTCTAGAAGGATCGGGGCGCCCATGGTAGGACAGGCGCCCACGGGCACCCCAAATCAAGGCTAAAATGATGCGAGGTCATAGAATCGACTTAGCATATGGGTGCAAGAGGTTCATAATGACGAAATAAAATAAAATAAAATAAAGTGGCCAAAGGACGGGGGTTAATTAGTACTTTCTTCCCTCAAGAACCTTCTAAATAGTAGTATGAGACTGGGATAAATAAATGTCTAAAGTGCATGATTTTGTGATTACACATTGTTTATATTTATGATGAAATTAAATATGACTAAGATATATTCATTTTGTGTATGTGTAATGAGAAAATTTAGGTTTATTCATATTTAAGTATTAAACAATTGTGAGATAAGATCAAATTACAAAAAAACAACAAACATTCAAATTCTAACTCGTGTTCGAGTAAAATATGGTAAATTGCACTAGTATAGATGAGCTAACTACGAATGTAAAAACTAGGTTAGAGAGGATTACACCAATTCCCGATTGAGATGCAATGACAAAGTGATTAGAAAGTGTACATGAAGGATGTGTATGTTATCATCAAGTTTTTGTAAAAATCTATTAGTGTGATTTTACAAGCAAGGCAAAAGTATTTTATCTCGATAAAGTCACCCGAACAAATTTGTTTGTTTTGGACATATTTGTTCTTTAAGGCTCTAGTATAGATCTTTCGTATAGCATTGTGTTCCTCTATGTGTGTATTTTCTTCTTCTATGGTTAAACCTTTGTGATCATAGTTGTGCATGCAACTAATTAGGTTGCCTTCTTTGTCTTCTTTTATTAGGGACATAAAATGGGGTTAATGATTTTAGGTGATGTGGTACCCACCATGCCTTTGCACCACTACTTTGAAGAGGCATCAAACCCATGTAGTTATTCTACCTAGTGAATGTTTCGCAGTATGTCCATTCGATAATGTGCTTTGTGCAATGAAGACCTTATTAGGACCTCCAACACAAGAATGATCTTTGGCATACGATATAACATTCCAAAGCTTTGTATAATGTATCCAAATTTAGATTTGGCTAAATTTTATTGAGAGACTAATTTAGTAATTGGGTGCTTTGTTGTGACCTCTTAGGTGGCCTAAATATATGAGGTATGAGGCCCTTTAAACGGGTTAAGTGGATGTGATTATATAGGTGATTGCTATAACAAGATTTCCCACTCAAATGACATGTGACCGACTAGGTAACTTGTGGATTTAAAAATGTGACTATTAGGGTTTTTAGGATAAATTTGTCACTCGGGAAATATTTGGCCACAATAAAAAAAATTTCATGGTTGACTTTGTCAAGGCACAATGCACAATGCAATCTATTTGTTAGAGATGGTGACTCGGTGTTTAAAGATGTGTTGTATATCTGAAAATGAGGTTTTGTTTGTGATTAACTAAAAGTGGACTAACTATGTAGTATGGGGATAGTTAATCTAAGCTATGAACAACTGTAATAAAGTAAATAAATGCAAGTAAATAAGAATGTAAATGAGCTAGACAACTATGTAAAAGGAAATGCCGACCCTAATGTGCCAGAAGGAAGAGGAAAGAACTCAAATTGATTTGATGAAGTGACGTGGATCAGATCGCAAGTGTGATTTGGAAAATAAGGGAGAAAGAATGACTAAGTAGGATCCCCAAAAATATTGGATCTAGATTATTCATCTGGACGGGTGGAGCACCTGGAGGAGGACTGGGGCAACTACGGGTGCTGGTTTACAATCTGGGCACCCCTGACCGTGCAAAATCTCTAAAACTAGTTTTCACTTGTTCGGTAGATGGCACTGGGACCTTCGGTGTGTGTCACATCAACTTCATTGTCTTGCGCTAGATGTCGCCAATAATCCAAGATGAAAGAAAGACATGCAAGACCCCAAAACAAGCATCAAACCCTAAAAAATAAAAATGCATATGAAGGGGTCAGACTGACCTCATTGCCACAATGGTGGACTTACTAATTGAGTGTTATACTACATCTCAGACCCGATGTAGTTCTATGTGCAAGTGTGTGTGAACATGCCCTAGGTTGCTCTTGTGTTAGTCACACTTTGTGAAGTAGCAAGCAATAACTATGTGTAGAAAATGTAATAGAATGTGTGCATGGAATAGAATAGAATCCCTCCCCTATGAAGTGTGATGCATATGTCCTAGCCTTGTGCCTTGATGATGGAGCTATGTGGATGCAAGTGATATCCAATGCAATAGATGGATGCAACTCTAGATGGAGTGATAGTAGTAAGTGATGTTAGGTCCCTCATTATGGTCTCATAATTTTATATTTATAGGGTTATCTTGATCTAATTTCATAATTAACCCCGAAAAGGTCGACCACGAGAAATATAAAGATGTCAAACGGCTAAAAAGTGCCCCAAAAGTGGCGGGAAAGTGCAAAAGGACCGGGGCACCCCTGGTGGGACCAGGGTGTCACGGGTTCCCAAGATACTAATCAGGCACCCGACTCGAGGCTAAAATAACGCGAGATGACGAAGCTAACTGGGCATATGGGTATAAGAGGTCAATAGTGATGAAATAAAATAAAATAAGATGGCCAAAAGACGGGGTTAATTAGTACTTTCTTCACTCAAGAACCTTATAAATAGTAGTATGAGACCGAGATAAATAAAAGTCTAAAGTGCATGATTTTTTTACTATAGTTTAATTCAACGACATATGTTGGTGTGATCATGTTCACATTGGAGTCCTTATGAACTAAGTATTTTATTACACCTAATAAGCTCATGTGAAGCATATATATTTTCATTTTAAAATAATGTTTTTGGGAGAGTTTGTTTTACTCTCATATTTTATCGGAGCTTGTTGAGAGATTCTCTCCACTCCTTGTTTTATGGAGATAATTCCATCTCCTATATTAGACAATCTCACCTATTATTTGGGTGAGGATATGTATTTTTCACATGTTTAATTTGATTGTTCCTGGATGTGGAACATAATGGTACGTAATAATATTTCGGTTTTCATTTGTATCCGCAACTTACATTTGTTGTGTTTTTGGTTGTGTACTTGATTTACCTACTAAGATCTAGATATCAACCCTCACATGGTATTAGAGTTGGAGGTTTCTTGTAGGAAACCTTAGTCACAGCCTCTACGATGTTATGTAATTTTGTTGTAGTTGTATAAGATCTCTATTAGTAATCTACTCATGGTTTATCTCAAGGTTTAGTTACAAATCAAGGGTGTTCATTTGCATTGGCAAGTGTTTTAAAGGGCTTATGTAGGTCTTAGTGTTTTTGGTGATTTTCGGTTCATCGATTATAATAAGAAACACCAAAAACTCATAACACTACAAGGTTTAACAACAATGCTGCATTGATAGTGCAATGTTGGGATGAATGGGTGTGTAATAGACGTTGGGCTCCTTCTTCCAGTAAACGAGAGAACCTACATACAAAGACAACTAAACAAGATAGATATTAGACAAAGAGATGACGAGTTTATCGGTAAAGGCCAATCCCAGGAACCAATGGGCTTCCTTGAAGGGTGTCAACTCGTTTTTACAATTAAGTGATAATGTTGATAAGATAATTGATAAAGCAGAATGACTAGAATTCAAGAGGTATAGAGAGATCTTGTTCCGCGTGATAGGCGGCCCAAGTGAGGACTACAACAATCTTGAACTCCTCGAAATAATCGAACCGTAATTGTTCGGGCATCTTGTTCTTCTTGTATGACTTTGATTTGATCTTGATGTCCTCAATGTCCTCGTGTCAAGGTGATGACACAAATGTTGAGTTTTTGTGCGATGTCGAATTGCTCCCAAACAAAGGGTTATTGGATGATGAGAATGGCGTATATGCTTGCAATTGGATGTGTCTAACCTAGTACAATTATCTACATAGAGACATAGCTTGGAAATGGGAACATTAGACCAAAAATAAATTGATAATGACAATAGATGTGATAAATATGATTAAAATCCTAAACTGACAGGGATTACTAGCGATTTAGGGGAATTGTTGGCAATTATGATAAATCACTGTAAATTATTATGTAAATATTGATTCTTTGATAAAATAGAGACTAAATTTAAAAAAATGATCTCGACTTGATATGAGTTCGACAAGATGTATTGACAAGTGAAAGTGAAGACATTGTAGACACTAAATCACACACTTGGGTACATTTATAGGTTCTAATCACATACCACTATTCATATGATTCCTAAGCGATAAAACTAGTAATTAACATCTAACTTTAGCCTCTTTCTTTGCTTTTTGCTTTCTTTATGGTCTTGTACACCCCACTTTCGCCGATCGACTTTCATTCATTTATCTTTCTTGGCTTTGGACATCGACCCTCAACTAAGAAGCCGCATCCAAGCACCCTCATCCCCTCACAGGTGCCCCGACCTCTTTGTATCTTACTCACCCCTTTTGGGCCTCTTTTATCTTTTGGGAATCTTGTTTTCTTAGTGGTTGGCCTTTTAGATGTTAATTACAAAATTCAAATAAGGGAATCATATAAATACAAAGTTATGTGACCATAATAAAGGACCAAGATCTAAACATCTATTACTATCACCTAAGGTTGCATCCAAAGGCATTTCAAGAGCATCAAAGCATCCATCTAGCTTCATTCAAAGGATAAGGGACCACATTTCGATCCATACACTTCATAGGGGGAAGTTCATTTTGACATCCACACATCTACTTACATTGCTACATTTAGCTATTGTTTGTTATTCAGTGCATCTTGCACTGCACAAGAGCCACATACGACATAATTTTACACACACACACACAAAACTACATGGAGTCTGAGATGTAATGCAACACTTAGTTGTAAGTTCACTCTGTTGGTGACCATGACCATTGGGGTTAGTCAACTCCCCATTTGCATCTTTTTCTTTTTAAGATTTGATGTGTTTTGGGGTTTTATAGGAGGTCATTTGTTTTGTAGGTTACAGGTGAACTCGGTGATCTTCCATCAACCTACAAGTGATCAACAACAAACATTAGCAAACATATTATGACGTTGTAAAAATCATTTTATGAGGTTCTGCGTAGTCATAGGTGCCTATAGAAGGTCTTTGGCACCTAGCGCCACTAACCATCTGGGCACCCTAGTCCCGAAATGTCCGAAGCTTACGCATTTTTTGGGCTCTACTGCAATAGTCTATCCTCTTGTTCCATCGGTTTTCCACTCTCGGCGATCTTCAGGATTATTCCAAAGTCAACTAAGTCTCTTATTCCATCTCTTGCACTTAGGGTTTCAATTTCCAATTACTTATTGCTTAGGTCAGATTTGTACTTTATTGTTTATCTTTGTATTGTGACTCTACAATATCTAGGGTTTAATAAATTCTTATTTTTGTTAAATCATTTAGTGAACTCGTCTCGTTCAAACACTCTTATTATTGTTTTTCTCTTTTCCTTAGGATCCTCTCATCATGGATGTCTTCATCCATGCCTTTTTGTAGGATCATCTTGATTGTATCAATAAACTCAAGTCTTATCTAGCTAACACTTATATTCATCCTCATACTTTTCCCGAGTATGTGTATCATAAGTTTACTTCCACTTTATCTCTCAATGAAGATCACATTACTTTCACATCATATGAGTTGCCTTCTCAAGCCATGTTAGAGCATAATCCCCCTATATATTCAGGTTTATATCAATAATGTGGGGTTAAGCATACCTTAGTTGATAATGGCCCAAGGCTCAATATTTGTAACATTGCATTCCTCCACCAATTGGGTCTTTTTGAGGACTCTTTGGATCCTTCATCTATTTCTATTTGTGGATTTGACAATATCCCCAAGTGTGTCTTAGGTACTATCACCCTCCCTATTACTGTCAGGTCATGTACACTACCCATTCCATGTCACGTAATGCCCAACAATCTTAATTATAATATTCTTCTTGGGTGGCCTTGGATCCATGCCATGCATGCGGTTCCTTCCACTCTTCATACGCAACTTAAATTCCTTTATCAGGGAGTTGTCTATGATGTTCCAATAGATCCATCACCTTTCACATATTGTAATTCTATTGAGCATTCCACAGACACTCCTAGCTCTTCTGCATCTAGTCAGGATTTATCCAAATATGGTCTTGGCTATAAATATTTGCTTTGTTATGGTTTCTTTGGTAATGGCTTAGGCCCGCATGGTCAAGGAGTCATAGAACCATGGGTTCTCCCCACTCAATCTAATAAGCTTGGCTTGGGATACCATCTTCCCTCTATACCTTCTTCAGAGGCTTATACTACTTTGCATACTTCCTCACTTCCTCTGGTATATCCAAACCTCATCAGTGATTCTACTTTTGTTGCTTGGGATAATTTAGATCCTTTGCTACTAATGACTCCCTTTTAGAATACATGGGAGTTTACAATCACCTCCCTTCTTTTCATCATAAGAAGCACTCTCCATCACTTCTTAATGTTACCACATACTTTGGAGAGTCTGATACACTTATTGAAAGTGTCGATGCTCCTGACACTATTCCTACTGACCCATACATGAGGATCAGTCAACTCTTCTTAATGAGGATACCATTCAATATAACCTCGGCACTTCTGCCAACCCATAAATGGTTTTGTTAGCCACTTCTCTCACACCTGATGAGAAAAATGATATCAAACAAGTTCTTCATGAATTCTCCAATATATTTGCATGGGACTATAGTGATATTCCTAGTATCGATCCTTCTATAGCCATGCACAATATTGTCCTTCACCCTAGTGTGAAACTTGTTCAACAAAAATATGCAAAATGCATCGAAGGTCACACTACTCATCAAAGAAGAAATACAACGCTTATTAGATGTTGGCTTTATTCATACGCTGTAGATTATCCTGAGTGGGTATCTAATATCGTGACAATTATGAAACCGGATGGTCGGGTCCATTGTTGCACCAATTTTTGGGATCTCAATAAGGCCTCTCCCAAATATAGTTTTCCACTACCACACATTGATGTCATTGTTTGACCTTGATTCCACTATCATGGATATGATATCCTTTCTTTCATGGATGGATTTGTTGGTTAACCAAATCAAAATTAACCTAGCAGATCAGGAAAAAAATCATTTACTACACCTTGGGAACATTTTGTTACACTATCATGCCCTTTGGCCTTAAAATGTCCGGGGCCACATACTAACGAGCATGATGACATATCTTTCATGACTATATTCATAAGATCCTTGAATATTATGTTGATGATATACTTGCCAAATCATGACATCATTCTACACATGCTCAAGATCTCCGCACACTCTTTGAACGTTTATGACAATATAAAGTACGCTTAAATCCAAAAAAGTGTGTTTTTGGAGTTATAACTGCAAGCTCCTTGGGTACATTATCTTGCAACGTGGAATTGAAATAGATCCCAATAAAATCATGCTATTATTGACATGTCTTTACATTGTAATTTCCATCAGTTACACTCACTACAGGGAAAAATATAGGGCATTTCACATGCCATGTTATTGCATGACTTCTGAAAAAAATGAACCATTCACACGCTGATGAAGAAAGACACTAAATTTGTCTAGGATGACCATTGTCAAAGAGCATTTGATGTTATTAAAGCATACCTCTTAAATCCACTTGTCCTAGTACCTCCCATGGCTGAACGACATTTCTTGTTATACATTTCCACCACATTTCATGCTCTAGGAGCCCTTCTATCATTATCAAGTGTCTCACATTTCTACTATGTCACTTCACGCTTCAGATCTAGTCTTTCACGCGCATCTAACACATCTTGATACACTTGTATCGTCGTTACATGATGATGCACTCTTGTGCTATGGTTCACACTTGATTGTTGAGGGATCGCTACATTCACGAACCTCACATCAAACACACTACACATTTCTACAATTGGTGCATTCATGCCACATATTTCTAGTGCACATTCATCACAACACACTTCTCGATGACACACTCTAGTTCCACAGTTCAAACTCATTCTTTGAGGGTATAAATTTAAAATGAACCTCATCTCCTTCACACACTCTATGCTCTATACTTCATTGATCATATCTTTTTAGCACACAATTCAAACCATTTCCCGATGACGCACTCTTGTTTTATGGATCATTCATGTGACTGTTGAGGGGCCATTTATCAATGAACCTCATCTCATACATATTCATCCACATATGATCAGGGGGGGCTTATTGATCCTATCACATTCACTTTGCATTCCATTCCATTCACATTCAAAACATACGCCATATCTTGGTTGCACATTGTTCTTACTTAACGCCCGCATGTTACACTTTACTTACTATGTTAGACAAATATATCATATATCATTATCTTTTCTATATACACATACATGTTCACTTTCCTTCTAGTTATGAATACAAACTTTACACAGATCATTACATGCAACATGGATGCTTAGCACTATACCTCTTACCATTCCCTCAATGGCTCTAGCGGCATCTACTTTCGTACACATTACGAAGTGCTATTGTTTTGTTATACACTACTTCCTAGTATTACTACTAGCACACTACTTTATGTCGGATCATACACTCTTGGACATACTTTTTATTTTTCTAACATGCTAATGGGTGCTTCATGTGCAACATTTGTCTTGCATGAACTTTTTTTTTGACCATGGTTGTCTGATACTTTGTTTATTGTTTATCATTGTTTACCATTGTATGCCATTATTTGTGGGATATGCCCTTTGTTTTATGCACACATTATATGATTTTGGTCATTTTCGGCCTTGATTGTCTTGCGACATTGTGAGCGTTGTCCCATGTTTGAAACCCACTTTTCACAGTCTACTTTGTCTTCCTGCTTTGTTAGATTACACATTGTCTTTTATATGTGTATTTGTCTTGTTTGTACTAACACATGTTTCTAGCCACTTTGTTTGCATGTGCCTTGGTTTCTACTAAGCATATTCCCTCCCCTATAGGGTATCAATTTCATATCAGCGTATGGTCCTCTCCTTTGGGCCGCATCCTCCTAGCGACATCGCATGCACCCCAAATGAGGGGGTCATACATTGGGTGAATCAGTCATCCCATTCAAAAAGTACACATTCACAGTTCAAACCTACAAATTTTAGGAACATCACAGTCTTGATCCTGAGAAAATGACCTAGAATTTGACTTGGGTCCTCATCACAACACAAATTCCAACGCCTAGATATAGACATGAGCACCTAAGAACCCCTTACCCTTCCCGGGTGCCTATGACTGTGGGGAAATTACAAAATAATTCTCGTATCAACATAGTTCACATCGTCCATAAAGTAGTTTTCTCGGCAAGCACATTCCTCAAAGCAATCAGAATGCATTCTACCTTCATTTTCTACTTGAATCGAACTTGATCAAATTAGAACAAAGTAGGATCACACCATTTGTAGTGGTGTATAATTTCGGGAAGTAGTCAGGGATGGAGAATAACACTAGACCTTTCTCCCCAACATTTCTTTTGTTTAGGTGTGGGATAGCCCAAAAACTTGCACTTAGCGTGAGATCACTCGAAAAACTCATTTTTGGCATGAAATCGCCCAAAAACTCATTCTTATACAACATTTTACGATCCTTTCTATCCTTTTCACTCATCATGGATCGTGCACACATGTTCCTTTTACTACTTTTTCACATTTTTACATACTTGGATCAAATTTTTCATCTACACGACTTTGAGTACTCTTTTGCTCTTCTCTTTCACAAGTCTATCATAATGGGAAGCAATAATCACATCATCAAGCATAAGAGACAATGAAAATAGGTACAATGCGACATAACACATGATTTCACCCATAGGGTCACTTCCTCTTCTTTAGCTTCCACACTTCATTTGATCACTCCATGCTTTTTCTTGTCTCCTGACACACTTTCACCATCAATCTACATAATTATTAGGTATCCATCTTCTAACAACTTTATGTTATCGATTATTCACTCAACAACATAAAGTGGGGGCAAATGTAGACACTAAATCACACACTTGGGTAAATTTCTAGGTCCTAATCACATATCACTATTCATATGATTCATAAGTGAGAAAACTAGTAATTGACATCTATATTTGGCCTCTTTCTTTGCTTTCTTGCTTTCTCTATGGTTTTACACACCCCATTGCCCAGTCTAACTTTCACTACTTTATCTTTCTTGGCTCTAAACACCAACCCCCAGGTGCCCCTGACCTCTTTGTATCTTACTCGCCCTTTTGGGCCTCTTTTATCTTTTAGGCATCTTGTTTTCTTGGTGTTCGGCCTTTTAGATGTTAATTACGAAATTCAAACAAGGGAATCATATAAATACAAATCTATGTGACCATAATAAAGGACCAATCTTTAAGCATCTATTACTATCACTTAAGGTTTTATCCAAAGCCATTTCAAGAGCATCAAAGCATCCATCTAGTTTCATTCAAGGGAACATAGGAGGGGAAGGTCATTTTGACATTCACACATATATTTACATTGCTACATCTAGCTATTACTCGCTATTCAAGTGCATCCTTCACAAGAACCACCTAGGGCACGATTCTACACACACACAAAACTACATAGAGTCTGAGATGTAGTATAACGCTCTGTTGTAAGTTCACTTTGTCGAGTGACCGTCGAGGTCGGAGTTGACTCCCTATTTGAATTTTTTTCTTTTTAATATTTGATGTGTTTTGGGGTTTTGCTGTAAAGTCATTTGTTTTACAAGTTACATGCGAACTCGTGATCTTCTAACAACCTATAAAGCGATCAACAATGAACATTAGTGAACATCTTGTGACATCGCAAAAATAATTTTCTGAGCTTCTATGTAGTCACAAGTGCCTACTAAAGGTCTCTAGTGCCTAAACACCCCTGACCAAGTCCAGGCACTTGGTCCCGACCTTTCTGACAGTTCTACATTTTTCTAGGCTCGGTTGTGATAGTTTTTCCTCTTGTTCCATCAGTTTTCTAGCTCAACACATCTTCGGGATTATTACGAAATTAACTAAGTCTTTCATTCAATCTCTTACACTTAAGGTTTCAATTTCCAATGGTTATTACTAGGGTCAAATATGTACTTTATTGTTTATCTTTACGTTGTGACTCTCGCAATATCTAGTGTTTAATAAATTTTTATTTTTGTAAAATCGCATGTAATACATGAGACTTACCTTACTCGAATAATGTTTGAAAATGATGTTGTAGGGAGCTTACAAAGTTTGCAGATAGCTTCACGTATGATTGATAGGGTGTTGATGGTCTCAAAAGGATCCCGATGATGTTGTCTAAGTCTCCAATGAACTAGAGCTTTACTACAAAGGTGCCTAATGATTTGTTCTCTAGGAGGTTCGATATTTTTATATAGAATCACCGGTGATTGGTTAGAATCATTGGTGATCCGAGAAAAGTGGGGAAACCCACTTGGAAGTGGTTTCAACCACTTACAAATGGGTAAATTAGGTTTGGATGCGAGCTATATTTGTTTAAGAAGATGTTATGGCAGTTGGGAGGTTAGATAATTAAGGGTAAATGGGCTAAGATAGGTTATAGGTGGTTAGGGAGGTTTAGGGTGTGCGAATAAGTTTTTTTGGAGGTGACAAGGACTAAGGGGGTGAATCGGTCCCTAATATAACTTATTCACTTGTGTTTTAAACCCTAGCCACACAAAATCATGTAGTAAACAGATCAAAGCATACATCCTTTTATAATGAAGTGAAATCAAATGCAAGGAACACAATATGATCTTAAAGACACATATATATTGATAATAAAAGTAGATCCACACACTTATTTAGATACTCATATAAGATCACAAAGAGCGGAGTCTTCAACAATGATCCACAAGATACAATAAAGTGCTCTCAAGACAATCAATGTCTCATGAATACATATGATGAAATCCAACTATTAGAACACCTTCAACCTTTAAGATAAGATCTGAAAAATCCTTCTAAACCTACAAATAACATTAACATTCTATGGAGATAACATCCAAACTCGAGCACAAAAATCTGCCCTCCTTCTCCAACTCACTCTTAAGGAAACAACACCAACATTCACTTGCTCAAATTCTCCTCATGAAAATACAACCAGCAGTTGTCCTAGAATGATATTCCAGGTGTTTTGGGCTAGGCCCAAATGGTTTTTATTTTTAGAAAAAGGTTCTTCAAAAGAAGATAAAAGGGGTTTTCAAAAACTAGCACCATTATACCCAAAAACTCCATTTTATACCGTTTTTTATTCAAATTCAAAGGAGGTCGGTTTCCCTCCACTTGTCTCACGACCAACATCCCCTATAAATCACTAGAACATTCACAATTGACCCATATAGGTCATCCTAGCAAAAATACTTCATCCATGCACCAAAAATCCCAAAACCATTGCATTGGGATGACAAAAATCTCCTAATCCCAAAAATATTTTTGTTAAAGCTCTAAAAATCATCACACATGTTTAAAATAAAATTTAAACATCATATATGGTCGCAATTTATCTCATCCAATCAAATTATTTCATTTATTGGGCCTAATGCTCTTTGTTCTTCTCAAAACAATTGTTTCCTACACCCTTCAACACCCTGGAAACTTCATCTGATCACAAAATCACTTATATTCAACCAAAAATTCCATGTCACCAATAAAAAAATTTATAGAACCTATAGAGAACTTATAAGCAAGTTATAAGTCATGAAACATCCTTCACTTCAAACCATAACAACAGTTTCCTTCACCATATCAACCCGCCAAAACTTATATTTACAAAGGTTAGCTCATACAATCATTACTACAAACATTCAAGACCTCAACATGGATTAATTAGATTCCAAATTCATCCCGCTTAACAATACTGAGATGATAGGAAGCATCACACAATCCAATCATGCTTAAAATAACACCAAACTTGCACTAAAACATATGTTGTCTCGAACTTCCAAAACTTTCTTACTCAAAGATTGACCTGGAAACCCTAATAAATGACCTCATCATGAGGAAATATATATATATAACGGAAATATCTCTGAATCCTCTTTCTAAAACAACTTTAATCATCTCAAAATCCACATGTAGCTCAAGTTATAGCCAAAACATTGAAACCTGTTATTTGAGACCCCAAAAGCGCCCTTTAATCAGTCAACTGTTTGAGACTCAAAACACCATGTACTGTATGATCATATCATGAAACTTCATGGACATAAATATTAGCTCCCAATAATAATGTCACATCAATTTGGCATGCTACTCCTTTCGACCATCCTGCTCAATATCCTCCATTCCCAGAAACTACTATTTTTAGGTGGGGCCCACTTATCACCATGACCTCAACCAAACATTTATAGAAGACCTGAGGAGTCCTTTACAACATAAAATGATCAATTTTGATGAATCAATCAAAACTAGGTTAGTATACTTCACCTTTTGCAAACTACCCCTACCTAGGTTTAACTAGGGTTTTGACCTCTTTACCTTCTTAACATTCATTCATAAAAACTTGACAATCAATCGGCCTGATTATTTTTGTGAAACCTTCTAGAATCACTTTATAAGCATCCCTAAAGGCCAAAATTTCCCATGTAAAGCACACCATTCACAACGAACATTTGAATTTCAAATTTGAGCTTGATTTTCACATGTTCTTGACCCTGTCTCACATAAACTGTCATAACTTGCAAAATTATCATCAAGGAAAACTAAATTATTTCGAGAGCACCATAACTCATCGCTCTAACATATCCAATCATCATAATGTGAATTCTATGGCCCAATAAATCCATTCACTAAGACTTACCTATGTTTTCATGTTAGATCTTCACTGTAGAAGCTAGTATCAATTGAAATAGTGCAATAACTAAACATGAAACCTCTATAAATGACCCAAACATGCCTCATATTCCATGATATACCTAAAAGTAATCTTTTTGAGCTCATATAACTTCAATCCACTCTACCACTCCTCCAAGCAAGCATACATGCTCCCAATGAGCACCTGTAACATGGTGAAACAATTGTACCTACACTATACCACTGATGTGAGTGCTCAAGAACCTTAAAAATATGTTATACAACATGTCAAAATGTTTCCCAAGCAATCTATAAGCTCATACTTCCAAGTTGTACCTCCTAGGCACTTGTATGGGCTTCCAAGAGCAAACATGCATCCTTTGAATCCCACTTTCCGTAGCAGAGTTGATTACCATTTGAATCATCATGTTAGCACCACATACATCATCATGGAATCAACCTAAAATATTCACTTTTTCATTAATTTTGTTTTCATCAATGACAAAACATACTAGGACATCATGCCAACAAGTTTTACGAGGGTAGAATTGTGATTTTACAGGGATGAAGTTATGGTTTTAGGATAATAAGATAGGTTTAATATTTTGAGTGTAATTATGAGGAGTATGGATAGATGATGTAGGGTAACAAAAACAATTGTCTACATTTTCCCCTTTTTGTCAAGTGGTTTGTGATAGACAAGCCACTGGTTAAAAACGAGTGGAATGATATGATTTTTGTTAGATATGTGGCCCCCCCTCAAAGGGGTTATTACAATGAAGTGTAATGATCATCGGTTTAAATAGGTTGGTGGATGATATCGCGTCTTGTGTGTTTTTTATTTCCATTTAATATTCCCAAAGACTCGGCAACAAATTACCACAAAGGTGGACTTATACGATTAGAGAGTCAAGTGATAGGGGAACTAAGGGGTTCTTGACCTATAAGCGTATGAATCCTAAGAAGTAGCTGAAGGAAAAGGTTCCCATAAAGCTTAAAGTATCTAAAATGTATCAGGAGACATAGGATCGATATAAAATATGTTGTCATAAAGGTGGGATGACATGGCCATGAAGTCAAGTGATAGGGGAACCAATGGGTTCGTGTCCTATGGACATATAACTTAACAAAAACAAAGGAATTTTTTTTCCTAATAGCTGAAAAATCTGAAATGTATTTGATAAATTCTAGACATATAGCATTCAAAATTGACCCATAGAGGTCAGCCTAGCAAAAATACTTCATCCATGCACCAAAAATCCCAAAAACCTTACATTGGGATGAAAAAATCTCCTAATCCCAAAAATATTTTTGTTCAAGATCTAAAAATCATCACGCATGTTTAAAATAAAATTTAAACATAATATATAGTTTCAATTTAGCTCATCCAATCAAATTATTTCTTTTACTAGGCCCAATGCTCTTTGTTTTTCTCAAAACAACTCTTTCCTACACCCTTCACCACCCTAGAAACTTCATATGATCAGAAAATTGCTTCTATTCAACCAAAACATATCATATGACCACTCAAAATAAATGGAAGAACTGGTAGAGAAATTATAATCAAGTTATAAGTCATGAAACATCCTTCACTTCAAACCATAGCAACATTTTCCTTCATCATATCAACTTGCCAAAAACAACTTTGTTTCCAAAGGTTAGCTCATAAAATAATTTATACATGCATTAATGACCTCAACATTAATTCATTGGATGTAAAATTCATCCTTATTCACATTACAGTGTGATCATAAGTATCACCCAATCCATCTCGTTCTTCAAATAACATCAAACTTGCACCAAAACATATGTTGTCTTAAACTACCAAATTTATTTTTGCTCAAATATAGACCTGAAAACCCTATCAAATGTCCTAATCATGGGGAAATAAATATATCAATAGAAATATATCTTAATCCTATTTCCAACACAACTTGAATCATCTCATAACTCCACCTGTAGCTCAAGTTATAGCCAAAACACTTAACCATATTATTTAAGACCCCAAAACTACCCTTTGACCAGTCAACTGTTTGAGCCTCAAAACACCATGTACCTATATGATCATGTCCTAAAAATTCATGTAAATTAATATTATCTCCCAATAATCATGCCAAATAAATTTGGAATGCTACTCCTTTGGACCATCTTGCTCAGTATCCTTCATTCCCAGAAATTACAATTTTTAGGTGGGGCCCACTCATCACCATGACCTCAACCAAATATTTCTGGAAGTACTTGAGGATTCCTTTACAACATCTAATCATAAATTTTGATAAATCAATCAAAATTTGGTCATTATACTTCACCTTTTGCAAACTACTCCTATTTAGGGTTTAATTAGGGTTTTTGACCTCTTTATCTTCTTTACATTCATTCATAAAAACTTGGAGATAAAATGGCCTGATTATTTTTGTGAAACCTTCTATAATCACCTTAGAATCATCCATGAAAGCCACAAGGTCCCATACAAAGCACACCATTCACAACAAACATATGAAGTTCAAATTGAAGCTTGATTTTCACTGTTTTGACCATGTCTCACATAAACTCATCATAACTTGCAAAATTCTCATCAAATAAACCTAAATTTTTCTTAGAGCACCACAACTCATTCATCTAACATATCCAATCATCATAATTTAAATTCCATGTCCCAATATCTCTAGTCACTAAGACTTACCTATGTTTGCATGTTAGATCTTTAATGTAAAGCTAGTATCAACTGAAATAGTGCAATAACTAAACATGAAACCTCTATAAATGACCCAAACATACCTTATATACCATGATATACCTGAAATTATTTTTCCTTGATCTCATCTAGCACCAATCCACTCTGTCACTCCTCCAAGAAAACATACCTGCTCCCAATGAGCACTGTAACATGGTGAAACACTTGTACTTGCACTATACCACTGTTGTGAGTGCTCAAACACCTTAAAAACATGCGAGCCAACATGTCAAAATGCTTCCCAAGCAACCTATAAGTTCATATTGCCAAGTTGTACCTCCTAGCACTTGTATGGGCTTGTAAGAACGAGCATGCATCATCAATCCCTATGTAGCAGTTGATTGATAACCATCTGAATAATCATGTTAGCATCACATACATCATCATGACATCATCCTACAATATTCACTTTGTCATTAATGTGGTTTTTCATCAATGACAACACCTACTAGGACATCATGCCAACAATCTCCCTTTTGTCATTGATGGAAAACACCTGAACTTCTCCCCTTTTTACATTAATGACAAAGGCATACCTATAGCTTACCTTCTTCACCTACCTTAGCTTCATACATTCATGCTTTGGTTGGAAATATCAACCAAAGGTTTCAAATTGACTCTTTCTCTTAATTTTCCCAAAAATCTTATTTTTGCCTCATTTCAAGCATGCAAATGCCAAGCTCCCCCTGGAAAGAGCACTTCCTACAACTGAAGAACATTAGTAAACCATTAAAAATCATAAAATTCACCTTGTTAGGGAAAAACCTTCATTTTCCATCCTCTAGACATGCAAAAAACACCAAGTTTCTTCTATACCCTTGTTTTGAGCTCTTAATGGTACTTTAACAAGGTCATGTGATAGGAATGACATCACCATTTGCATGCCAACAATGACATGAAAGATCATGCAACATCATTACTCTATCATTCTTGACTATGAGCCATCATTTCTAGGCCTAAATTATGCATATAAGGCATCTTCATACTTCCATACTCAAGAGCACTACTATGAGATCACAACAAATCCTTTTAGAGCAATTTCAACCAACTTTGTCACACTAGATCATACCATTCATACCTTGTCTTGTCAAGACAACACTCCCCATGGACTCAAGACCACTATATCTCTCGATATAGAAAAATTCAAATTTAAGCATTTAGTCTTGTTTTCTTGACAAGAAATGAATTTGAACAATTTGACAGGTCCCAAGACTCCATTTTAGTCTTTTACAATCACTTTAGATCGATATAATGCATTCAAGGAGGAAAACCATATTAACCCAAGAAAAAACTCCTCATGTCATACCTTGTTTGTCTTGAGAACATCATATCATCTTTTAGGAGAACATACAATCACTCCCCGACATAAATGGAAATACACACACTTGAGCAACAATTTTATTCCTGTAGAAGCAACTTTTTCATATCATAGTATCATTGTGGTACTCCCATGGAAGTGCATACCACGTCTCTTGCAGACTACACACTGTAACATGCTTGATACCTCAAAAAGGACTTAACATACACATACTTTTCTGAAGATTACAAGTCATTTGCAGAGATTAACATTCCTTCTTGTCACCATGCCCACTATAATTTCAACCTACTCTCTGTGTAGCAACATTCTTGGAGAGTAATCTTCATCTTCGAGAACTTTGTAGAAGAGAGTTTCATGGAAACATAACATCTCTTAGCCCACTAAATCCTCATACTTACTATTCTTAGCAAATTAGGACCCAAACACTCTTAATACTTGAAGATGTTTTCATGCTCTACTTCTTCTTCATTCACTCAGAATCAGTAATTTGTAATTTCACAGCCATTGTACCTCAGACCTCAATTTGATAGTCTAGATGGAGGAGCTTCACTTTTGAATGCATTTATAGATTCTTTAGAGCATACCAAACCCTCAAAATACCATACACAGGTGTATAAGATTGATGATCATTGTGATTCTTTGTCATAATTCATACAAATCTATCAAATTTAGAGAGTGCTACTACTTGAATCCATAAACCTCACCATTTCGGGCACTATGCACACTCAGAAGCCCTTCCGAGATCAAAATTTCTTACACGACCTGGGTTCACAACATCTTCTCACAAGCATATACCAACTTATTGAGACTAATATTCAACATAAAAATGCAATATACCTATGCATATACCTGTAGAGGCTTGACACCAGGCCTTACGCACACTGTAAATGCAAAAAACTGATATGTAGCATAAATATTCCATGAAGTCTCTTATACCTTTATTCATTGTGGCTTGTCATTTAGATGGTAGAACTCATGAAGAAAACACTTCTCATGCTCAATAATACTTGAGAATCTTCATAAGCAAGGCCTTATCACATAGTAGTGAGACAAGATGCACACACGAACTTCAAAACTCCTTGAATACAATTATCTTTCTCTCGTATATCAAACACACTCAAACTTTGACCTTTGTTGAAGCTTTTCATCCTTGTCACAGAATTTAAATCCCTTCTACAAAACACAAAGACCTCATTGAGCTCGGTCTAGAGTGTCTTTTTCATGTGGATAACTCCAATCATTTCACTTCTTTGAATGTACCAATTGTTTGGCACCGACCTTATGTCAATGGATTGAACAAGTATAAGTAGATACTCAAGTCATTTTTAACAACAAACTACCTTCAACAAATATACAATACCATACAAAAATATTATCAAGAAACTGTGACTTCTATTTCAAGCTTAGGATCAATACACATGTGAGTTACATGAGAAAGCAATTAAGGGTTTTTATGAACAAACCCTTCTTTCTTTCACAACAAGTCTCCTACACTGTCTCACACCTGCATAGTGATAGAGAACATGTGCTCACAACTTCTCCTTCATTAGAACCGTGATTCTTTCATTTCATACCTTTCGTAGAGCCTCAACCGTGCTTGAAATATTTATCTCAGACCTTGAAGTGTCCTCACATGCATGTAGATCAATCATTTGATTGGATGCTTTAGTGCTTGAATCATACATGAGATCCTCTCCAACTCTTGAGTACTCATTTTACATTAGCCCCGGTCATATAAAGCCCCTTACAAATATGTAGGCTATCATTTTAGTCGTCCTCACACACTTTGTCACACACTTTGGGATGATGTCATGCCTAATTATAACTCACTTGGAGACCTCTCGAACACATACTTTCCTCCTTGACAACTTTCACTTCTCACTGTAGCTTTCAATGTCATGTCTTAGCTTTAGCCTTTTCAAGCTCCTAGAACACCATATGTATCGGGAATGAGTGAAAATCTTACATTTCCAGCTTACAAAACCCTGTTATAGACTTCATACCCCTTGATGTAGCATTTTTTGAAGCAACAAATCACAAACAACACCCTTGGAAGACCTCAATTTTGAATCAAATAACTCAAGAACACTTACAGTACCCTGTAAGAGCACTTTTATCCTTGGAGAGAAGTGTTGGAGTTTTTTCAAATTCAAACCCTCACTCATGACAACATGGATTTTCAACTTTGATTTCTTCATTATCTCTTATAATCTGTCTTTTATGAAGCTCAAACTTGTACTTGTATTTTGAGATCTCCTCATGAAACCCATCAATAGGATTGTATGACTTTGAAGAGCCTAGAATGATTCCACATAAACCCTTTCCACTTGACTTGTTGAAAGAATCAATGTAGAAATATTCACTAACCATGTGCTTGTTATATCTTGGTGACACTTCTTTCCAACATCATGTATCTTGTCTTGACCATGCACATTCACATGACAGAAGATGACCTTCTTTGGACTCAAAAGATCACATTTTATTCAACCTCTTTACTGAGGCATATACCTCAAAGAGACATCATAAAGATGAAACAACTTTGTCGAATGATCTTTAACTCCAAGACAATCTTCATAATGAATTACTACATAAAGCAAACTGAAGAACAACTTCTTATACTTGGTGATATACTTATCTTTTGGATGATTTTCTCTCAAGAACTATGTTTTTATCTTCATAACTCAATCCATATTTCCTTCATAGACCTTTTAGACTTGTTGAAGCATTGATAACATGACTTCACTTGGATAAGACACATACATAGTCATGATGAAGAGATTTCTTTTCCTTTAAAAGGACATACCATGATAAAACCTCAAGATGAATACATTGACACAAAGACTTGATTGACTTTCGGACCTTATAAGACACACCAAAGATGAATTACATACCTTGATAACTCATGCTCTTTAGACCATTATCATAACTCATATGAATCTTAGACTCAGACATCGAGAGGATTTTCATGTCATTATCACATTCTTTGACATTATAAGATCTATTACTTCATTTGACACATCATAGACCCCTCCTTTTTTTGAATTCATTTCAAGGCATGATGAACCATAAACAAAGACATCGACCCATTCATGCAGAGTATGAACACATGATATATAATGATGACCCATACAAGACACATACTTTGAAAGAACTCGAGACTTAGACACCATCAAACTGAGATAACGACTTTTCAATTCAAGAAGAACCATGAAAATACACTTAGAGACACAAGATGACATACATTTTACACATAGAAGAGACTCATACTGAGATACACAGCTCCCCCTCACTCCAAAGCTTCATTTTCTCCTATACACCTCTATGGGGCCTAATAGAGGCATATGTCACCATGGAGGAGCTTGATGAGAGACCTAAGTAGGTCTCAAGCCCTCTTCTTGGACCTTGATTGACTCCTTTTATCTGATTTCAATTTTTTTCAGCAGATCCTTCTTTTAGCTCAGTCACATCCTTGGAGTCTTCTTTAGCACTTTGACTAGTCTCATCCTTCCTTTTTGTATGTTTGAGCTTTTGGCTTAGGTATTTGAGACTCTTTCTTCAATTGTCCTGCATTACAAAACCTTGCAATGTGCCCTATCTTGTGGCACCTAAAGCATTCCACTTGCCTTCCTTTTCACTCATAATCCCTATGACCATATCCATTGCAAGCATAACAATACCCCTTGAATGTGCTTACATACCTCTTTGTGTTTGATGGCTCATTTTTGCAATATTTTGCAAGATGTCCCTTTTCTTGGCAATGATAGCATTCAACTCCATACCTTTGACCTACCTTTTGCTCCTTCTTGTCTTGAAATTCTTCTTCCTTCTTCTCTTCACAATGTTCCTTTCCTTTGCCATCATCCTTCTTTTCAACCTTAGGACTGCAATAACTAGCCCTATGTCCATAATCACCACATTTATAATAGTTACCATGAAAAACACCATACCTATATGCACTTGGATCCTGATAGGTGATCTTTCTAGAGGTGGAAGCCTTGAAATTTCTCCCTTGCTTGGCTGCCTTCTTTCATTTGATCCTTGAATTGACTCTTCTTCATTATTTTCTGATTTGGATGAGCCCTCATTGAAGCCTAGGCCTGTCCTATCACCATAGGCCTTTTGATTTTCCAACATCTTACTTAGATTTTCTGAACTTCCTTGAAAGGATAGTACTTTTCTTGTCATGGTGCCTAGATCTTTCTTCAAATCATCTATTTCTTTCCTCTTGATCTTTAGCTCATCTTGTGTCTCCTCAAGTTGCTTTCATTAGGACCTTGACTATTTCTTCTCTTTCAACTTCATGTTTGAGACATTCTTCTCTCTTGGTCTTCAACTCAGCTTGAGCCTCCTCAAGTTGAGTTCTCAAAACCTTGACTACTTCTTCATGAGATGCAACCATCCTGTCAACCTTATCACAATTATCACCTACCCATTTCCTTATCTTGAAGGTATTACCTCAATTATTTCTAATGATGGAGTGCCATCTTGTCACCAAAGATCTCCCTCTAGCTTGTTAGGATACTTCCAAGGGCCTGCTCTAATACCAATTTTTGGAGGTGATAAGGACTAGAGAGGGGGTGAATAAGTCCCCAATAAAACTTATTCACTTGTGCTTCAAACCCTAACCACACAAAATCATGTAGAACACATCAAAGCATACAACCTTTTATAATGAAGTGAACTCAAATGCAAGGAACAAAATATGATATCAAAGACATATATTGATAATAAAATCAGATCCACACACTTATATATATACTCAAATCAGATCACAAAGAGTAGTGTCTTCAACAATGATCCACAAGATACAATAAAGTTCTCTCAAGACAATCAATGTCTCATGAATACATATGAAGAAATACAACTATTAGAATGTATTAAACCTTAAAGATAAGATCTGAAAACTCCTTTAGAAACCTAAAAATAACATCAGCATGCTATGAAGATAGCATCCAAACTCAAGCACCAAAATTTTCCCTCCTTCTCCAACTCGCTCTCAAGGAAACAACACCAACATTCACTTGCTCAAATTATCCTCATGAAAAAAACCAAAAGCTATCCTAGAATGATATTCCAGGTGTTTTGGGCTAGGCCCAAAGGTTTTTTTTTGCAGAAAAAGGGTTCTTCAAAAGAAGATAAAAGGGGTTTTAAAAAGCTAGAACCATTGTACCCAAAACTCCATTTTATACCCTTTCCTTGATTCAAATTCAAAGGAGGTCAGTTTACCTCCACTTGCATTTTGACCATACCAACCTAAAAAAACCCATAAGAATCACTAGAACATTCACAATTGACCCATATAGGTCAGCCTAGCAAAAATACTTCATCCATGCACCAAAATCCAAAAACCCTTGCATTGGGATGACAAAATCTCCTAATCCAAAAATATTTTTTAAAGCTCTAAAAATCATCACACATGTTTAAAATAAAATTTAAACATCATATATGGTCTCAATTTATCTCATAACAATCAAATTTTTTTCATTTATTTAATGGGCCCAAAGTGCTCTTTGTTCTTCTCAAAACAATTGTTTCTACACCCTTCAACACCCTAGAAACTTAATGATCACAAAATCACTTATAATCAACCAAAACATTCCATGTGACCACTCAAAATAAATTAGAACTTTATAAAACTTATAAGCAAGTTATAAGTCATGAAACATCCTTCACTTCAAACCATACAATATTTTACTTCACCATATTAACCTGCCCAAAAATGTTGTTTCCAAAGGTTAAATCATAAAATCATTTATACAAACATTAAAGACTAAAATGGATTAATTGGATGCCAAAATTAATCCTTATTAACATTACAGGTGATATGAAGCATCACACAATCCATCTCATGCTTAAAATAACATCAAACTTGCACCAAAACATATGTTGTCTTGAACTGCCAAAAATATTCTTGCTCAAAGAATGACCTGAAAACCATGAAAAATGACCTCATCATGAGGAAAAATATATCACTAGAAATATATCTAAATCCTATTTCCAAAACAACTTTAATCATCTCAAAACTCTACTTGTAGCTCAAGTTATAGCCAAAACACTGAACCCTGTTATTTGAGACCCCAAAACTACCCTTTGACCAATCAACTTGTTTGAGCCTCAAAACACCATGTACCTATATGATCATGTCCTGAAACTTCATGGAAATCAATATTATCTCCCAATAATCATTCCACATCAATTTTGCATGTTACTCCTTTGGACCATCTTGTCCTAATATCCTTCTTTCCCAAAAACTGCTATTTTTAGGTGGGGCCCACTCATCACCATGACCTCAACCATAAATTTATGGAAATCTAGAGGAGTTCCTCTACAACATAAAATCATCAATTTTGATTAATCAATCAAAACTAGGTCAGTATACTTCACTTCACTTTTTTGCAAAATTGCCTCTAGCTAGGGTTTAACTAGGGTTTTTGACCTCTTTACCTTCTTAACACTCGTTCATAAAAACTGTGATGAAAATGAATCATTATTTTTTAAAACCTTATAAAATCCCTTATAAAAACCCACAAGGTAACATGCAAATCACACCATTCACAACAAACATTTGAAGTTCGAATTCAAGCTTGATTTTCACCTTTTTGACCCTGTCTCACATAAACTAGTCATAACTTACAAAATTCTCATCAAAGAAACCTGAAATTTTTCTTAGAGCACCATAACTCATCCCTATAACATATCCAATCATCATAATGTGAATTCCATGGCCCAATATCTCCAATCACTAAGACTTACCTATGCTTACATGTTATATCTTCATTGTAGAAGCTAGTATCAACTAAAATAGTGCAATAAATGAACATGAAACCTTTGTAAATGACCCAAAAATACCTCATATGCCATGATATACCTAAAATCATGATTCCTTGAGCTCATCTAGCTCTAATCCACTCTGTCACTCCTCCAAGCAAGCATACCTGCTCCCAATGAACACATGTAACATGGTGAAACACTTGTACCTACACTATACCACATACCACTACTCATGTTATCTTCAGAAAAACATGTTATCCAACATGTCAACATGCTTCCCAAGAAACCTAGAAGCTCATATTGCCAAGTTATACCTCCTAGGCACTTGTATGGGCTTGCAAGAAAGCATGCATCATTGAATCCCAATGTAGTAGTTGATAACCATCTGAATCATCATGTTAGCACCACATACATCATCATGAAATCACCCTACAACATTCACTTTGTCATTAATGTGGTTTTGCATCAATGACAACACATACTAGGACATCATGCCAACAAGTTTTACGGGGTAGAGTTGTGATTTTATAGGGATGAAGTTATGGTTTTAGGATAATAAGATAGCTTTAATATTTTGAGTGTAATTGTGAGGAGTATGGATAGATGATGTAGGGTACCAAAAATAAGTGTCTACATTTTCCCCTTTTTGTCAAGTGGTTTGTGATAGACAAGCCACTGGACAAAAATGAGTGGAATGATATGATTTTTGTTAGATATGTGGTCCCCCCTCAAGCCGGGGTTATTGCGATGAAGTGCAATGATCATTAGTTTAAATAGGTTGGTGGATGATATCGTCTTGTGTGTTTTTTATTTCCATTTAATATGCCCAAAGACGCGGCAACAAATTGCCACAAAGGTGGACTCATACGACCAAAGAGTTAAGTGATAGGGAACAATGGGTTTTGACCTATAGGTGTATGACTCGTAGAAGTAGCTACGGAAAAGGTTCCTAAAAATCTTATAGTATCCACAATGTATCGGGAGACGTAGGATCGATATAAATTATTTTTCCATAAATGTGGGATTACATGGCCTGGAAGTCAAGTGATAGGGGAACCAATGGGTTTGTGTCATATGGACATATAACTTAACGACAATAAAGGAAAATGTTTTCCTAATAGCTGTAAAATTTGAAATGGATTTGATAAAGGAAATATTTAAATAAATTGATTGATTTTGATTTATAAAGGGTCTTGGGGCCCAAAAAGGAAGCAGATTAAAAATGTGTAATTTTGAAAAGGAAAGATGACAAAAATGATGATTTGATGAGGTTCGGAAGTCGAAAAATGATGTTTTGGATAAAGGGGAGGTAATCATGGGTGATTACCATAGGTCACTAGTAATTTGAAAAAATCATTGGTGATCAACCCAATTGGCGGTGATTAGGTGCGTGGGAAATTTTTGATATAAAGGTGGTTTGAAATGTTCTTTTGTTAAACCGGAATTTAAAAACCAAATACCCAAAAACCCTAATTTCTAAGTTTTTGCGATTTCGAGTAAGATGGAGGTAGTTGGAGGCATGCAGAGGTGATGCAGGCCAACATGTTTCAAGGTAGGTGGCGTTTTTCATATTTTGTATTTATTTATTTGTTTTTCTAGAAAATTGGAATCACTTAGAAACCGTCAACGATTTCATATGAAATTGTTGTCGATTTTGACAAGTGTTAGCGATTCGAAAAGGTCACCAACGATTAGCTAGAGTCATTGGTGATTATATGTTTAACAAGTTGTGATTATTTTTTATTGATTTTTAATTGATTGTGTCTAATGGAGTGTTTTTTTGATTGTGGATGCATGCCAAAGAGAGGTTGACTATACAGGATATGATCTCGAAGATATTGGATGATGTGCGAGCATAGTTATCGGATCGATGCAAACTTGACTCATTTGGAGGAGATTGGACTGGGGAATGCGACATTATAGGCGTATTCACAAAGATATGGGGTTGTTGTTTGCATTGTTCGAGTGATGGAACCATATCACATGCACATTTTGGCTATTGATGACAGCAAGTTGATAATGACATTGGAGGATATACACAAGATATTTCTCTTACCATTATATGGTGAGTAGGTTTATGTTATTGATGAGGTAGGTTAGTGGTGCTATGTGTAGACACAAAATCACACACTTTGGGTAATTGTCTAGTCTTGATTACATACTACTATTCATATGATTCCTAAGTAAGAAGAATATTAATTAATATGTGTCTTTCGCCACATTTCTTTGTTTTTTTGTTACTACTTTCAAAAGTATTACACCTCTACTTGCTCAGTCTACCTTTTTAGTCTTCGACATTTGTCATCCTAGACACTAGCACCTAGACCAAGATGCTAGCGCTAGGCACCCTCGTCCAATCTAGGTGCCCATGTCCTCTTTGTACTTTACTCACACTTTTTGGGTCCTTTTTAGCCATTTGAGAATCTTATATTTTTGGTAGTAGCCTTTTCGGGGTTAATTACGAAATTCAAGTGAAGGAATCATATAAATATAAAGTTATGTGATCATAATAAGGGACTAAGCACTAAGCATCTACTATCTCCACCTAAGGTTGCATCCATCAAGGCATCTAAGAGCTCCATTACATCCATCTAGCTCCATCACAAGGGACACAAGGGCTAGTTCATCTGCATACACTTCATAGGAGGGAAGTTCATTCTATTCCATGCACACATTTATTACATTCTACATCTAGCTACTTGCTCACTATCCAAGTGCGACTGACACAAGAGAAACCTAGGGCATGATTCCACACACACACACATAACTACATTGGGTCTGAGATGTAGTGCAACACTCAATTATAAGTCCACCATTGTGGCAGCTGAGGACAATTCGACCCCTCATTTTACATCTTTCTTTTTTGGGATTTGATGTCTATTTGAGGGTTTTACAAGTTCATTCTTCATTGCAGGTTTATTGCGACCTCGACGATCACTATGTAAATTCAAAGCGACAAAAGGAGAGCATCAAAAACATCTTGCAACCCTAAGAATTCATGTTTATGAGCATTTCCGTAGACCCCGACGCCTGCAGAATCAATACTTGGGTGCCCATGAGTGCCCTATCCTCTCCACACGCCCCTGTCTAGTCCATTCCTCCATATCTGCATTTTTTGGGTTTCTCGTGTGATGATTCTACCATTCTATTCACCTAGTTAGCACTTCGGTACACTCCATGATTTAATTGCGAATCAACTAAGTACCTTTTTCTCCTCCTTACACTTAGGGTTTTATAATTTATTACTTAGTTTGCTTTGGTATATTTTTGTATTTCATTATTGCATTTATTTACTACTACTATAACATCAAATTAGGCTTGGATTTTACATTTTAGCTTAATCATTTTGGTGAACTTGATCGATCTACATGCTATTAGGATATTTATTTCTTTATCATCATGAGTATCTCAATCAATGATTTCTTGCTTATTAATCCTGAATTAAGACATAAAGTCCAATATCTCCTCGCTACTACTTGCATTCCTGTTGATATGCATCTAGATTTAGTCTATCACTCATTTGTCGATGCATTTTCCCAACATATATATTTCCCATCTAATCCTCATGTCAATATTTCTATTTGTGACAATCATCCACCTTTGCATATCATGATTCACATTTACAATATGGGTATCAAGTGTACTTTAATCGATCATGGATCTGAACTCAATCTATGTCCTATGTCATTCCTCAAAAAGATAGGTCTTTCTATTGCAATGTTAGTCCATCGTCTCTTTCCCTTCATGCATATGATGGTTTTTCCATCCATGCGTAGGTCACATTGTTCTACCTATCATTGTAGGGCCAAAAACTCTCAACACAGTCTTCTTTGTCATTGACTTTCTAGTTTCATATAACTATTTACTTGGTAGGTCATGGCTCCATGTCATGTAAGTTTTTTCCTCTATAGTGCATCATTGTGTCAAATTTCTACATGAGGGTGTTGAGTATACTATTCTTCGTGACCATCATCCATACAAATATTGTGACTATGATCCAAATACTACACTTCTTATTCCAAGAATTGACATTATTGATGACCCACAACCCATAGATGAAATACCACATTTACCACCACTTGAAGGTGTCATTTGTATGATAGATTCGGTCCCAAATATGCCTCCCCCTAATACTACTATTGTTATGGTCCTTTATCAGGGACTTGATCATACATCAGACATCATACCACCTTCTGTACCTTCTCATATACAATCAACATCTACACCACCTCCCTTTACATGTACAATTTTAATGAATGATTGTTATTATGAGCACATTCCATTTGATCCTACTTGCGATGTCACTATATGTTCACATGATGGTTTGACTCGGCTAGGATTTGCTTTCAAGGATCTTTATCCTTTAACTCATGACCCTCATCTCTATTATAGATTCATCACTATCACTATTGTTTATGGTCTATGTGTCTTCTATCTCACCATCTACCTTGTGCGAGCCCCTCGCTCTTCTCCACTTACATTAGGACAATCTTGGCTTTCTTACATTGGGGGAACGTTAGACCCTGATCACACTAATATATCATTTCCTATGCCATTTGGTCACATTTTCATTTGCAATGATTCATTCCTTGGTTATTCACCTAATATGACTTGGTGGTATGCACACAAGTGTCCATTACCTCCTTTCATTGATGAGGAATATGCTATGGGCATGTACAAATTACACTTAGACAATGTTTTACATGACTAACCTAACACTATAGCTTATTAGGTCTCAGATGCCTCACCATACGATTTTGACCATGAAAATGATGACCTTTTAGATGAATTCACTTGATCACCTTTACTATTACATGCTTGGGGGCATCACACTTACCCTCCCCCACAACTTTTTCTCCTTATCAACTACCGTACATCTTATACACATCACATCTAGTCTTTTACATTCATCCTACATATCTACATACATTTGCATCGACATTTCCCTATGACGCACTCTCATGTTTTGGTTCACACTTGACTGTTGAGGGCATATTACACACATGAACCTCACATTGCACATTAGGCGCTACTATATCTTACATGCTAGACACTACATTATACATCATTCTATTTCTCATACATATTCATCACTACACCACTATACATTTTACATTATCCTCATCTTCGATATCATATACACATTGCACCTCCACACTTACATAATCTCCACATCGGTATTGTACATTACATTACATTGCACACTATACACTCTACACTACACACTACACATTCTCACTCACTAGACACTTTCAGTAGCACATCCTTCTCATCACTTCACCACATAACACATTTTACACTAAGGCACATTTACAACCACATCCTCTTAACATTGCTTAGTCACACTACACACTACACATTACACATTACATAGCTTGCAAAACTCACATTATACATTTACGATATCTCCCTCTTATAGCTTCCATTACACACTAGGTGTATTACCCACTATACACATTACATGCTTTACATGTCAAATACTTACGACATTTTCTCATCATGACATCTACTACACATATTACAAATTTTACTAATCCACTTCTACGCACTACACTCATTACCGATGACACACTCTTGTGATACGGTTCACACTTGACTATTGAGGGCATACTATACACATGAACCTCACACACCGCACATTCCACATTTATGACACATTCCTCTACACATCTCACATCCTACACATCTTCAACACTTTCTTCTTACATCTACTACACGTCTTACACGTTTTGCACTTTTCTGCACATTATACATCTCCAACATCTAGGACATCATATTCTTCTTACACATCATCCATTTTTGCACTTCCATTATCTTCTATTCACACCTTCCTCTATACATCATACACACATTGTGCTTACTTCCTACACTATAAAACCTTGACATCATCTTATCACACCTTCTATACATCGTATGCGCTCTTCTTCTATACACCCTACAAAAACTTATACAACACACACTACTCGACAACACACTCTAGTCCCATGGTCCATACTTGACTGCTAAGGGTATACATATCAAATGGACCCCATCAAACTCACACATTAAACCATTCAATCCTCTTACCAAGCAACATTTCTAGCTAGTACATTCTTCACATATTGTGATATACACTTTTAGCCTAAATCATCACCCCTTTCTAGCATCTTTTTCGTACATTTCATGATATACACTTTGTGCTACATCATCACACTTTCTAGCATCTTATCCATACATATCGTGATATACACTTTGTGCTACATCATCACATTTTCTACTAGCATCATGTTCATTTATTTCGTGATATACGCCTTGTGCTACATCATCATGCATACTAGCATCTTACTCACCCATCTAGTGATATACACTTTAGGATAAATCATCACACATTAAAAATCCATCATCCTTATGTCGCATACAATATCATCAACGCATTACCATTCTACAATCATCACTTAATTCATCAACCCTTTCTACATACAACACATCACTCAAACCATTTCCGATGACGCACTCTTGTTTATGGTTCATTCTTGACTGTTGAGGGGGCATAAATAAATAAACCTCATTGCATACATTTCCATCCACTCGGGGGCAAGCTGCTCCTATCATTCACATTGCATTCCATTCCACCTCATCCAAAACATATTGCATATCTTGGTTTCATTTACTCTTGCTTACTTATACTTTTACGTGTTCATCTTATTACACATTCTAGATAGATATATTTTTGTCATTATTTGTTATTACACACACATGTGCATTCACTTTTATTTCTAGTTGTGATCACAAATTTTACAGAACCATCACACTAACATGGATGTTTGGTGCAAGACTTACCTATTACCAGTCCCACAATGGCTCCTGGGGGCATCCACTTTCATACACTACAGGTGCTATTGTTTTATTTTGTTTAATAACACACCACTTTATCAAATTATACATGATTTGACATACTTTTTATCTTTCTAACATGCTAACGAGTGCTTCATGTGCAACATTTTTATGCAAGACTATTTGCTTCCATGGTTATTTATTACATTGTTTGCCATTACTTGTCATTATATGCTTTTGTTTGCGGGTTTTTCCCTTTGTCTTGTGTGCACACTTATCATGCTCGGCCACTATGGCCTTGATTATCTTGTGACATCGTGAATGATGTCCCATATTTGCAACCCAATTTTTACGGTCTACATTGTCTTCTTGCGTGTTCACACATTGTCTCGCATAGCTTATATTTCATCTTATACATGAGTTTTTGTGTTTGATTACACTAACACTTATTATTCCTAGAATTTTTTTGCGTGTGCCTTGGTTTATACCAAGCACATTCCCTTCCCCTTGTAGGGCACAATTCAACACATCGATTGGTCCTCTTTTGGGCCGCATACTCCTTCAATGACATCACATGCATCCTAAATGAGGGGGCATCATATAGGTGAATTAGCCACCCCATACAAATTTACACACACTTGTTAGGAAATAAGGGATAAAATATGCGGAATAATCCCTCACATAATCGCAACAGTAGAAACTAATATGCAAAAAATATTACAGATCTCAAATAAAAGTGCAGAATAAAATAACACAACACAAAGAGACAATATTTAATGTGGTTCACCAATTTGGGCTACGTCCACCAAGAATCACTTGCTCATATTTTATTACAAGCCACCACTCTCTCAATACAATACCCAGATCTATTTGGAGCTATGCTCAACAAACTCTACAAAATTCACACCTGAATTCAAAACACATCTGAAATGTTTTTCATCTTTCTATCATATGCATAAAACCATATAAATAGACAATTGCTTAAGCAGTTTTACAAAATTGTGGGTATCAAAACCATGGGCAAAAATTGTCCCATAAACCTATGGGTCAAAATCCCGCCCATATGAGAAAATCACGTTTCCCGATATATCGGGCACGTTTTAAGGCCCAAAAAAAAATTGAGGGGCTGCGCCCGAATCCCTCGCTACCGAGGGCTGCCACCCCGGACCCCGGCCCGGCCCCAAACCTCGGCGAGGATACATGAAAAGTGTACAATACTCTTAGTGTACAGTCTTCAACACTTTCACACATGAAAACAGGCTCCACAACCTAACAACACACATGGTACCGATACAACATAGTTTCGGTTTCGATAGGGATCAAAATCAAACTCGGGTCCTTACCACAACGACCTTTGCTAGATGCCCGAGACTAGGGGAAATACAACAATCTTTCCGGAATGACAATAACTGGGGGAAAATTACACAATTGTTCAACATGTCACAAAGGCTTTTGATAGGGCAGATAGTCCTTTAGCACTAGGCATTTACAAAATGGATTTTACTTTGGGTAGAGAGTTCTTAGCACATACAAACCATCAACAATGGTGTTTTACATAGTGGGAAATGGTTAAAGGTTAGCGGACGACACCAAATAGTTCTCCCTACACTTATTCCATTACACTAGCGTGAGATCGCCCGAAAAATATGCGCGACGAAAACATCTACATGATCCTTTCTACACCCTTTTTTATCACAAATCAAGTGCGCATGTTCCTTTTCATTTTCAACATTTTACATACTTTACTTACACATTTTTACATATGCATGCATATTTGACTACTTATCGACTTCTCTTTTCGCAGGTCCGTCCAGTATGGGAAGCATGAGTCAACAACATTGTTGATAATTTTTGCACTTGTGCAAAAGCATTGGTGAAGTATACCTAAGCTAGGGGAGGTTCTATCAGACAATATTGTTACTGTTGAATTAATTAATGATTACATGAAATCTATAGCTATGTGCGCTGTTACAAAAATAACAGATCACATAGTCTATAATTTCTTGACTATCTTCAACAAAAGAACACAAGGCCCCGAAGGACAACTGTGTTATCTCGATGAAGACATCCAATTGTAAAATAAATGAAATGTTGAGTCTTGGAACAACAAACATAAATGCAGATTGTAGAAATTAGAGTTCATTATTGGATGTTATAGGTATTCTTAATGATATTTCCTTCATGATTAAGACATTCAATTATATTATTGGGTTGTTTAGTTCATTATACAATCCATACAGAAAGTTGAAATGCAGAAAGAAATACACAACTCAATTTTAGAATTCAATGTCTTATTCATAAGGAATTTCAAATGTCCCCACACAAGCCGTGGGATGTAACTGAAAAGTAAAATACAACTATTGAAATAAGAGGTACATAGGCATGAAAGAGAAAATAGAGGTGTATGAGTGAACCCATCATTTCCTTGGGTCTTCTCCTTTGGTTGATGTATCTTCATCTTCAGCTTATTCCCTCTTCATCTTCATCATTGGAAGTACTGTACCTAAAAAGAAGAAAAGAGGAATATTATCAGTTAAGAGCTCAGGGTTAATCCATATTCCTACATTGTCCTTTTTCATGCATATGGATCTCTTAACAACAAGATATATAGATTACTTGAAGATCATACTACATACATGATCTACTCACTCAAGATGAAGGAGGAAAGAGAAAAGAAAACTATGGACATAAGAGAGGCCAAAAAGCCTAAATATTTTCTAACTATTTCCTTAAGTGTGTAGGTATAGGTTGCAGTAAAGAAGAAAATAAATCATGTTTTACAGTCTTCATTGTTAGATAAAGGTTCATAGTTCTCAAATGACTTCCATCCTATGGTACATGAAGTAGATAATTCATAAGTATATGTTCCTGATTGCAACTAAAGAAGAAGGAATTCTAAGGAAATTTTGACAGGGCTTTGCCATGTGAAATGGACTTTTTAAAACTTTCCAGCATACATATCAAAGCTGTAATAAAAGGAAATGCAGTATTAAACAGATTGCAGAATCAAGAAGAAATAAAGAAGTCTGAATGCCCATATCAAAGGAGGGATACCCAAATCTAGGTTGAAATACCTCAAGCCACAAATTGAAAAATACATGGGTATATACAGATTTTGGAAAAAATAATTCATTCAGGCAGGACTTAAAAGTTCATATATAGATTTATTGCAATACAACTCAAAGGAATGAATAAAGTTACAGATCTAAGGAAGAAAATGTAGATCCTGGATTTGATTGAGAAAGACCCATTAATGGGTACTAAAATCAGAGTAAGGATCAAGAACTCACTAGTTAAAATTGAAGCAGAGCAAACCCTCATCGAATTCAGAGCCAAAAGGGGAACCCAGAATGAGTTTTAACTCAGAGATCAATGTTGTTCCAGAAATCACATTAAAAATGCAAAGGAAAACAAGTATCAATGTTTCAAGATGAAATAACAGAGACAAATTAAAAGGGCGAGCTCAATATTGATCGAAATGAGCAATATACAGTCAGGAGATTACAAAAAAAAAAAGCATGAAGCCGCTACCATCTTGTTCAAAATAATGATGATACAGAAAGGACTGAGCTCACAAACCTCAACAATGGTGGCCATAGAATCTTCTTCACAGAGCTTCACAGACACAAATCTTTTGAAGAAAAGCCAAACTCAAAGCAACACAACTAGTCAAATTGACCAAATATTGCAGTATAAGCCAACCCAAAACTCGAAGTGATCAAAATGGTGGCCATTAAATAACAAAGATTTCTAAAGCCGAGCTCAATAGAACAATGGATGCAGATTAACCGGGCTCGAAAGATAATCTCTAATGGCTGCCGTCTAGGGCAAATTTTTTTGCAGAGCTCCTTTAGCTCGAATAGAGCTCAAGAATGAAAATATGAAAGACCTAGGGATTCGAGTGTTTTATTCATCAGATCAACAACCACAAATCAAAAGTACATAGGTCATTGCTCAGAAATAAAATCACCAAAATTGATGCAAACCTCAGCTTGACTCATGAAAATGGTGGGTCTTTTGGCTGACTTAGCACTTTTTATTATTTTAAAAAGTGTCAAATTGGTCCGCAGCCCAACGAAATCTAATTAGATGCGGAGCGTTGGGTCAATTTGAGATTTTGAGCTTTATTTCTAAAAAGGCGTAAAGTCATAAAATGGCCCGCACCCCACTCATGCCAAGGGAAAAAGTAAAATGTTGAGCCCGCTTCAAAAAGTCAAAGGCGGATCGTCGGAGCTTTTTGAGTTTTTCGCTTTATTTCCAAAAGGGCATAAAGTTGTAAAATGACCCACGGCCCCGCTCATGCCAAAAGGAAAAAGTCAAATGTTAGGCCCGCATTAAAAGAGTCAAAGTGGAGAAGCGGACCGTCGGAATGTTTTTGCCTTTGAAACTTTTGTAAAGGAGCAAAGTTTAAAAGTGCCCCACGACCCCGCTGAAGACCGAACAAGGCCACATATTCAATAAGTCAAAAGTGGAGCATTGGGTCAATTTGATATTTTGAGCCCTTTTTGAAAAAGGTGAAAAAGTGTTTAAGTCACCCACGACTCCGCCCACGCATCAAAGGTTAAAATCGGGAAGTGGGCGCTGGGGCATTTTAAAATTTTAAGCCTTTTTGGAAAAAGTAGCAAAGTATCAAAAGTAAGCCGCAATCCCTTTGACCAGATTCAGACACGTGTAAGGCCCAGATTAAAATCAAATGGGTGGGATGAATATTCAAAAATGTAATTTCTATCAAAAACATGAAAAGAAGGATTTTCCAGGCCCATTTTTGGATCAATTTTTTCCTACGTGGATGATATTTTCGAGGTAATAAAAGACAAAGTTCTTCAGAGAACCTTCAGTCGAGCTCGAAAGTCTACATCAATGGAAAGAATTTTTTAAAAATTCACACGATGAAAGCTTGAAGTTATCATTGCAAATGGATAAGGTTGCATGCCTTTGCAAAAGAACATACTAGAATATGAATTTGCATGCACAAAGAAGAAAACTTGCTCATCAAGCAAAACTTATTTTTAGCAAATTATCACTCATGCTTTTCTTAAAAATAGAAAATGATCATATGATTGACTGAGTTGTAACCAATGGCTGTTAATGCCTCTTTGTATTTGCATGTTCTGTTTTTATTCCTTTATTTATTAATAGATGAAGGATAAAAATAGGATGCATGGGTGAGTATAATTTTAGCCTATTTTAGGAAGGGTGGGAAATATTTTGCTATATATTGTGTGCCTTGGCAAAGCACAAAAGAAGTTAGAGGAGGACTTTTAGATACAGGAGTGTTGAAGTAATTTTTGCCAGTTTTTCCCTTTAAATGTGAAGTATTTTCTGCCTTTCCAATTATTTGCAGTCTTGTGTATGTTTCCATTAATCTTGTGAGTTTGAATTCCCTGATTAATCATCTTACCCTATTGCAAATTCAGTAATTTCTGCATGATATTAATGTGTATGTGTAACTTAGCAGTATTTTTGTGATTCTATCCCTCAATACATCAAAGTGTTTACCCTTAATTATCTTCAAAAAACTGTTGGCTCATGCATCAAAAATCCTTTCCATATCAATTATGCATATACTCAGTCAAAGACCTCATACAAATTTGGTGTATCACCTCATTTTAAATCTTTTTACAATCATCTTTTACCCTTAAACCCCATAAAATTAGTTTAGGATACATCAATAAGGAACCGACCTTGATACCGGAGACTCACCTCAAACTAGGTACACCCATGCACTCCGAGGTGTTTCCATTGTATCTACGAAAGAGGGAGATCCATTTTACAAGCTTAAAACACCTGCAACCATCTCTCTACAGGGTGCACTTTCGAGAGATAACAAACACCACCAACAACAACATCACACACATCGACATTGAAAACAGGTACATCATGACATCTACACATACATTTTCACCCTAGGTTCATTTTCATCATCAATTTTTTTGCACTTCCTCATCCTTAGCATCCAAGCTTCACATTTTTATCATTCCATGCTTTGTCTAGTCCTCGACACATTTTCTACATCGATCTACATGAATTTCATGTACACATCTCTATCTACTTTATGTTACTGGGATTTCTGCTCACCAACATAAAGTGGGGGAAAATGTAGACACAAAATCACATACTTTGGGTAATTATCTAGTCATGATTACATACTACTATTCATATGATTCCTAAGTAAGAACAATACTAATTAACTCGTGTCTTTGGCCACCTTTCTTTGCTTTTTGTTTTTACTTTCAGTATTACACCCCTACTTGCTCAGTCTTCCTTTTCGGCATTTATCATCACGGACACCGGTGCCTAGACCGGGATGTCAAGCATCAGTGCCCTCATCCATTCTCGGGCACCCCTTTCCTCTTTGTACTTTACTCACACTTTTTAGGTCCTTTCTAGCCGTTTGAGCATCTTGGTAGTCGGCCTTTTCGGGGTTAATTACAAAATTCAAATGAAGGAATCATATAAATACAAAGTTATGTGATCATAATAAGGGACCAAGCACTAAGCATGTACTATCTCCACCTAAGGTTACATCCATCAAGGCATCTAAGAGCTCCATTATATTCATCTAGCTCCATCAAAAGGGACACAAGGGTTGGTTCATCTGCATACACTTCATAGGAGGGAAATTCATTATATTCCATGCACACATTTATTGCATTCTACATCTAGCTACTTGCTTGCTATCCAAGTGTGACTGGCACAAGAGCAACCTAGGGCATGATTCCACACACACACATAACTAAAGTGGGTTTAAGATGTAGTACAGTGCTCGGTTGTAAGTCCACTATTATGGCGGCCGAGGACAGTCGATCCCTTATTCCGCATCTTTCATTTTTGGGATTTGATGTCAATTTGAGGGTTTTGCAGGTTTATTGTGACCTCGGCGATCATTGTACGAGTTCATAGTGACAAAAGGTGAGAATTAGTGAACATCTGATGACCCCGAGAATCGGGGTTTTTAAGCATTTCCAAAACCTAGGCTCCCGGAGAATTAGTACTTGGTGCCCACATGCGCCTCTGTCCCTCCTTAAGCACCCATGTCCAATCCATTCCTCCAGATATGCATTTTTTTGGGTCTTTGTGCTACATTTCTTGCCATTTTATTCACCTGGTTAGCACTTTGGTACACTCATTTAATTATGAACCAACTAAGTACCTTTTTCTCCTCCTTATTCTTAGGGTTTTATAATTTATTGCTTAGTTTGCTTTGGTATATTTCGTACTTCATTGTTACATTTATTTACGCTACTATAACATCATATTAGGCTTATATTTTACATTTTAGCTTAATCTGTGATGTAAAGTTTATATGGGGATAATGTGGTTTTTACGTCTGAGGATTTTTCATATGGAACCTTGCACAATGAGGATGAGGAAGGCGGACCCTAGTCATTATAATGATGGGCATTAGTTGTTACATGTTACTAGATTCAACCAGGGGAAAAATTTCATGGATGTTGACTGGGGTGGTGTCGATATGATGATATACAAGACAAAATTTTCATGGGCCCTTGTTTTGTGGAACAAGTTTATTGGGAGTTATGGTCTTGGAGTACGCAGATTGGGAGTTGATGTGTCATTTTTATTAGAGTTTTGGGCTTACGAGCACATTACAATGGCTAAACCAAGAGAATTTTCACGGGTTAGGTGGTTTAACTTGGAGTTTCGGTGGGTTTTGTGAGGTAACATTCGGATCACGTAGCCATATGTCCTGTCCGAGGTAAGGACCATTATAGACAACTCCTAGCTGGTTTGTAGGATAAAGATGTTGTTTGGAGGCCTTATATAGGTTGTCTTATATGGCTTGGTGTAGAGGGGTAGACACGGGTCATGTAATAGGATATGTGGGTGCGAGGCTATAGGGAGGATTAGTGGGAGTTGATCATATTTGATGTCATTAGGAAAACAGTTTGAGTTGATTTAGGATATTTCGAAGGTAAAGTGGCCTATAAGTGAGATGATGTAAAGTTTGATATAACACTTCCAACTATTTAGGAGGCATTTGATATGGAAGATGAGGAGGGAGTGGTGAGGCATGATGATTCCGGGGGTGACATATGATTATGTTGCATGGTGGCAAAGTGATAACTAGGTGGTTTTGAGATGTGGGTGTGAGCTCGTGTAGAGGTTACACCTCAAGAGGGTGGTGGTGGTGAGTGTGAAGATGAGGAGGATATAATGGCATTTTGGAAGCCACTATAGTGAGTTTAGAGGTGAGAAGGCCGTGTTGTTGGATGAGCAAGCCATATTAATTAGTTAGAGATATGAGCTAAGTCGTAGCTCACTCACTGTACATGTAGAGCTCACCCGGGCCATAGGCTGACAAAGATAGATATAGGCAGGACAACAAGGCCTTGTAGAAGGCCTTTGGATTGATGGGGCCATTGATCTCAGGGGCTGAGTTACGAAATTCTAATCCCGGACTAAAAATCAGATGGGGCCACCTGGTGATGTGAGTGTGACGAACTACCAGGCTATAAGTGATGAGCTTAGATATTATGAGGATATAGTGAGGCTAGATGCTTCTAAATGAGCCTCGTTATATAGTATTTTTGGCTCAATGATGACATGTTTCTTCAAGAAGTTCCGCAAGTGTGGGGCAGTGCCTAGAGGTCCAGGTGAGGGAACAACTAGAGACCTAGATGATGATCATGGTAATAAAGTGTTTCGAGGGAGTGTCCGATTGATGGACATTCAATTTACTAGATAGTTTTTGTAGATATATTTTGATGTATGGATTTTTGATGTATGGTTTTCGATGTATGAGGATCATTTAAAGCCCTTGTTAATGATGATGAGTTAATATAATTTTGATATGATGAGTTATGGTGTATATGAAATGTGTATTTTTAGATATGTTTGATGTGATTATGATGATTTAATATATGTTTGTGACAAAATTATGATCTTGTTGTTTGATTAATGCATTAAATGATGGGTAAGAATAGAATATGGGATGTTTGCTTCCTTACTACTCTATACATATATACAATGTATGATGGTAAACCGATTTAAATGTATGATCTGCACATGCGATTTTGTAAATAATGTTGACACATGAGTCATAATGGTTAGTCATATTAGGATTATTGATGAGTGTGGGATAGTTGTACCTATCCTTTTCTGACATGAGCAAGATTTATGTGTAGCAAGAATGGGGATACATGAGTTCTTTTTAATAATTTTGAGGTTTTTCCCCTACTTTATATTGCACAATTTGATTGATGTGGGAAGCTTTTGTTTTATGGGAAAGCTAATCAATGCGGGAAGCTTTCCTGGGATGGTTGATTTTTTGATATGAGAGTTGATCGATGTGGGAAGCCCTTTTTTGTATTTTTATTGGGTAGCCATCCTTTGAGGGAGTGGTCTACAAATTTATTTGACATAATTTTGATTTTTAATAGCTATCCTTTGAGGGACCAGTCTATATTTTGATTGGATCCATCCCATGGATATTTTTATTTTTGAGCTAAGGGAAAGCCCGAGTAATGACTTAGAAGGGGACAAAGATAAACATGCAAGCTACACACATGTCCTTTTCATGTCATGAAAGAGGATAAGATAAGGAATGGTGAGAGTAATGATTACGGGGTTCCCTAATCATGAGTAGGAACTTGCCCATGAGGAATATGCTATGAGCAGAGTCATGGTGCCCATATTCAAGGTCATGACAGGTATGTTGATGGAAGAGACCACATGATTCCAAATCATTATAAGGATGATAGGATGAGTGGGTTGATGGATGGAGATCATAGTGTGACTAAGGTCTCATGAGTCAATATTTTAATAGTAGAATGGCTGCAAGTGTAGGGTGTTAAGAGGCTCCTTTTCAAGTTTACCATTAAGGGAGGCTAAACGATAAGCCCCAGACCCATATTTATGAGTGATAATATATGGTCCAAGCTAGTTCAGTAGTAAACTTTCCATGTTTACTCTTTTCCATGTTGGGTTGCTTTGAGAACAAGATCATCAATGTTAAAGTCATGTTGTTTGAGATGTTTATTGTAAGAAAATTTGATGCATTGTTGATAGATTTTGATATGTTTGAGGGTGGTTATACGGTGTTCATCTAACAATTCATGTTGTGATAAGCGTTCTTGATCATAATCCTCATTTGGGAGGAGATATATGAGAGAAACATGTAGGGATGGGATATAAAATTCGAGAGGAAGTACGAATTCAATGTTATATACTAAGGAGAAGGGCGTAGTGCCCGTAGGTGTTTGAAAGATGGTCTAGTATGTGCACAATGAAAATGGTATTTGGAGATGCCAATTTCTACCAGCTTGGTCAACAATTTTCATGAGAATTTTGTTGATTGTTTTGTTGGAATATTCATCTGGTTGTTAGCTTATGGATAATAAGGAGTGGAAAAGCTAAGCTTGATGTTATAAGTATCGCCAAGTTTTTGAAATTTAATTTTTTTGAAGGATTTTCCATTAATTGTGATGATTTTTTGTGGTAAAATAAATCGGCAGATAATGTGGCGATGAATAAAGTCGATGACTTTATCGGCTTTTATGGAGATAAGGAGGATTACTTCCACCCATTTAGTAAAATATTCAATTGTTGTGATGATGGAATTGTTATCTTATGATGAACAAGGGTTGATAAGGATAATAAGTTCAAGATCCCATTGTGAAAAGGGCCATAAGTTTTTAGCGGTCTCAAGAGTGTGGCTAGGGATATGTGTGAGATTGGAATGTTGTTAACATTTGATGTACTTATTGACTTAAATCACAAAGTGGTCTTGGTTAAGAGTGGGCCAATAGTAGCCCATGCGTAAGTTGTGTAGACACCTAAAGTATGCTTATACTTAGCATTTCATCTAATCCATTCAATTAACGACACTTTGTTAATTCCATATTCTTCGCTCCATTATTGGATGCCCATTCACGACACTCTTTTGGTCGTATTCTTCCCATATTAAACTTATTTGGCTAATATATCTCTTATTAGCTAAACATTCTCCCTTTCAACCATTCATAACCTCCCTAGTTCTCTCTCGGACCACTTATATTGGCTTCGAGGCTATCTATCAGTCACAATTGGTTATCCAGACCCCTCTCAACTCTCAATAAATCTCTAATCTCTTGCTAATCAAGTTTAACTAGCCTAAACCAAACTTAACTAAGCCTAAAGCATGTTTATCCTAATCTAATCTAAAAGTGCTTTTTGAGCTTTAGTCCCACATGCACCCAAATTCCAAACTCTCCCAAGTGGAAAACTATAAATAGAAGGGTCACCCCTCCCTCTCAATTTTACACCTTGTCTTCATAACAAAAATCTCTCATATTTGGAGATCTTGGCATTAGAAATCATTTGTGATAGCTTTTAGCTATAAAACATTTGGATCTTGGCCATACTCCATTGTTAAGAGCTCCCCCATCTTGCATCCATCCATTCCAAATATAGTTAGTAAGGGAAGATCTAAAGCTTGGCCATGTAGCCAACTTGGAGAGATATCTTCACTATGTTTGAGAGTAAACAAAATATAATTTGATTGCTTAGAATCTAACTAGGTTCACTTTCATTAAGCTTTTATGGAGCAGAGAGTATTATATATGCTAGGTTTAAATGTTAGTTTCAAATTTATATATGCATAGATAGTTTCTTGTTTAGCTCTAATCTTATGGTGCATGGTTGAGGTTAGTCAAGCTTGAGGTTCTTTAACCTCATCCCATAGCTTTGTAAGCCTTTCCATTGCATACATTTGGCATGCCTAGTGGGACATGAAGTCCATCCTCCATTAATGGAGGCTTATTTCAAGCTTTTAAAACCCATTTTTATTTTTTAGAAAAAAATAACTTGTTATTTTTTTGTTTCCAATTCTTAAAGGGGTTAAATAAGCTTGGTTCATAGTTAATTTGTGGGTTAAGGTTAGAAATAATTTTCTTTAACTGACAAATAACCTGTTGGCTTTCGAAAAATTCCATTTCCATGTTTTTGCAGGGTTTTTCGGGGGTACACGCAAGTGTCTTCAAGGGCGTGTCTCCATTGAAACCCTAGCGCTGGTGTTGAGTTGGGCACACACATGTCTAGGCATACTACATAGTTATCAACTTATTTAGAAGAGGTGGCATCTCTGTTGTAAGGTGGGCGTCTGCATCGACTAGCAAGCGCACATGTCTCTCTGGAAGCACTGGAGTATATTAGCTTACTGTGTAAAACTTTGTCATTTATTTTTATTTTTTACCCAGGTCGCGTCTCCGTTGATCATCAACGTCTCCGTTGAACTGTCACAACTAGATATCTGTGTTTTTTGACGCTTTTTTCCTATAGGCGTACACGTCGAACAGAGAGTGCACGTGTCGAAACCCTAGCATACCTGTTTGACAGGGGACACATAGGTGTTATACCCCTCTGTTAGTTCTTCTTGCCATGCATCTACGCTGGTAAGGGTGCATATCCATTGGCTAGGGCGTGCTGGTGTCATTTTGGGCGTGCAGGCGTCTGTGTTTAAATTTGAAAACTTTTCTCTAGGCCGTGAAATCATTTTCTTAAACTTTTCGAGGTTTTTATGACTAATAAGGTAGTTATAGGGTTTTGTCTTGTTATTTCAGCTTACACAACTTAAGTGTTTTCATTTCTTAGCTTGAATAAAGCTTGTAAAGTGTGTATGCTCTCTCCTCGTGCCTTTTAGGCAATCTTGGAGATCAAAAACACTTGTACAAACTTTATGTCATACTTTAAAAACACTTGTTCTATGATGCTAAAAAAGTAAAATAGATTTCCATATGATTTGTCTTAGTGGAATTTTCACATTGTGTATGCTCTTCCTTCACGCCTTTTTGGTGATCTTAGGAATCAAAAGCAAAGTGTAAATTCTCTTTCTTGAAGTTTGCAAATGGAAAACTACTAAACGTGTTATCTGTAGGACCTAATGCTTGTTAAAGAAAGGTGCCAAAACAAAACACAAAACTTCTAATATACGTGTTTACATGCAGATTGCCAAATGGTGTGCTACTTGAAACCACATTTAAATTAAAAAGATAAAAACACACCACTTTCATCACACTGTATTGCAGGTTTTGGAAAAGGGTACGTCCCTATCCGCTCAATTGGAACATAACCCCTTTGGCATAACACCTTAAGCTACAACAATGGGGGTGGTTCTAGGAACCCTAAAGTAATCCACCACTGAGTGACCTTGTGGATGAAATAGGAAGCGCTCTACTTACCCACTTGACTAGTATGCCTTGTGAGATTAGCATCACAAGTTATCCATATGACGACCCCAATGATGGTACAACTAAACGCACTAGTTTCTCATTATATCAGAAGGGGGTAAAGTAAAGTCGAGATACTTGTAAGATATTCAGGGTGACTATTTGGGTAAATCAAGCTCACTTAAGATGGCTTGTGACACCTAGGTGAGAGAACTTATTAAGGAAGCCATTCCATCTTGGAGCCCACTTTGCTAGTCCTTTGTTATGTCAAGCCATCATGAAGTGACAACTCATTTGGAGTCTGAACCTTGTTTCTCAAACAAGGCAAAGATCCCACATAAGTTCAATCTAAGTGTCTTTCATCATGGAATTAAACTACGTCCCACTTTAGCTCATTTTTATTCTCATTTTGGATGAGGCGAAACTCTACCCAAGTGGTGCTTAGTCTATTTTCATCTTTTTTTATCTATACCCTTGCGTTCTCACCACCCATCTTTCAAGGTGAGAAAGGAGAAAACCTTGCATGTTTTTATCAGAGATAGTGCTCGCCACTTTTTTGTCCGTTTATGCCCATCCATGTTTGTGGCTAGACTGTTAAATGTCTAAAGTGTGTAGGTACGTTTTTTGTATCTTTGATAAAGTCCTTCAATATTGATTTCAAGATCCTCTTCACTACTATGAGTTTAGTTCATCATTTGTCTCTTCTTGATTAGATATTTCGCTCGCATTCTAGTTGCACAATCTTGGCACTTACGTCATGTTTTCATTTTTTTTTAGAACGTGATATAAGTCTCTTTATTGCGCGGTTACGCCGCTTGCACAATTGAAAAACTCCTTGCTATACTTATCACTTAGTTTCAGTTTTGACGTCATCTAAGTCTTTTAAAAGGTGTCAATATTGTCTTATATATATCACAATAAATTTGTCATGATACTAACACCTTGCTTGCTCGGTTAATGTATCACGATAACATTGTTACGCTATATCTAGTCATGACTTCCATTTTTCAGAAGACTTAGCTTTCATCGGCATTTAAACTAATTTTAAGTATACTCTCGGGAGATTGCGTCAATATCACTTTGATATTTAGGTCTTGTTAGAATTCTAACTTGACCTACGCATTGATATGATATTGTCACTATTCTATTTTAGGGTATAGGCTTGGTAGCAACAAAATTGAGTGATCATTACATTTAGGTGTGCATATGAGTGTTCTGTGATAAAAACAACTAGATAGCATTGCGTCTAGGACACATTGTGGTATATTTCAAACATCACCTTGAACAGATTACAAAACCACACATTTAGGATTCACGCTAGCTCCATACAAACGTCAACTAGTAATGCCTAAAATTGCAAAGATGACAACCAAATCAAACGAGCATGACTTAGGAGAAAATCCTTTGAAACCTTCCCATTTAATGACAACAATTTAGCACCTCTCTTTTCTCAAGTTAAGGATGTGGAGCCATTAATTGACCATAGTGGAGAAGAGTTAGACTCTTCCGAAGAACAACAGAGACTAGAACTAGGTAGATTTGATGAACTCTTATATTATAATAAAGATGAAGTACTTGCAAGAGTCTTAGAATTAGGAGCTAAACTTCCGCATGAACATGAAATAGAAACCAAGGTCATTAATCACAAAGTAGGAGAATGGATATCGCTCTTAGACATGGATAATCTCTTTGAGACAGGGTACGCTTTTACTTCTGGGTAATATCATGCCACTGTCGAAGGGGACCCATCACGAAGACCTCACTACAAAGCTTCACGTAAAGTGAAAATTGAATGTAAAGCTTTACCTCCTACAAAATTTGATGAAGAAGAGGACCCTCTGGTTGAAGAGGAGATATTTCAAAAATAGATCTTGAAGTTGAGCTAGAAACTAGAAAACTTAGGCTCTTCAAGAAGAAACATGTACAAAGACAAAGACAAAACTAAACCTAGCGAGTTTCACTTTGATCCATACACTAACAATACCTTTAAGGTGACTTAAGTACAAAGACCAATGTCACCTACTAAAGAACAACTCATTCAGAAAGAGTTACAATCAATGAAAGATATGCTTACTACGTTACAAGAGGGAAACGTAGGCCAGAATAGGAAATATTCGTATGAAGAACTATGCCCTTACCCCTTCGATAAGGACATGTTACGATAACCCTTCCCAAAACACTTTACCATTCCCAAGTTTGATAAGTATAAGTGCAAGAGTGATCCTCGTGATCATATAAAATACTTTTACATGGCTTGCCAAGAGGTCACATATAGTGATAACTTCTTAATACGAATTTTTCCTCATAGCCTAGGAGCACTGGGATTGGAATGGTTCTATAGTATTCCCAAGGGCTCCATTACAACATGGCCCGCATTAGCAGAAAAATTGCATACGACATTATTCCTATAACATGGAAAATGATATCATAATGAACGATCTGTGTAATATGAAATAGAAACCCAATGAGACCTTTGTAGGCTTTTTACAATGATGGCAAGGGTTAGCAAGTTGTTTCCCTTGTGCATTACCAGAAAAAAGCTAGTGAGCATATTTGTTCCTAACTTAAACCCATAAATAGCCTTCCATTTACAGATGCACTATGGCTTAAACTTTGAAGAGGTCATAGAGAAAGGCGGTCAAATCAAGAAATCCCTCATTGCAAAGGGAATGCTTAAGTCTGCCTTTAAAGAAAAACATGAAGCCAAATTCGTAGAAAAACCAAAGTTCTTCAATAAGAACAAACATGTTATTGGTGATGGCATTACGAACTCCAAGAGATCCCAAGCCATGCAAACAGGCCCACTTTTAAATCTTTCACAAGGACCTCATCCCAAGGCATCCACTAAACGCACATTCATGCCATTAACAAAATCCTTATTGGCCATACTAAAGCAATTAGATAATGTAAAAATGGTGGAATATCCAACTACGACAGTACCATACCCAGAGGATTCTCCAAAACCTGGTTGGTTCAAAGACCATGAATATTGTGACTTTCACCGTGTTAAAGGACACAAGACAGATAGGTGTTTAAGATTGCATCACTACATACAAGACCTCATTGAAGAGGGTAAGATAGCCATAGATTCTCCCCTAACTCAAGAAAAGGTCCAAATGAGAAAATGGGTATTTACAAAGAGCCTTTTCCTAATCATGTAGATAAAAATAAAAGGAATCCAGATCATGGGAAAACCTCCAACAACTTATATAACTACCGCTTATGTTTCCCCTACTAATGATAGTCCCTTTGATTCTCTCATAGGATGTATTCGCTCATCTGATGAACAGGTCAAAACTATCTAGATCTTATAAAATAATTATGCAGTAGGGATGAGATGTGCTTGTTTAATCATACCATATCCCATGCCTATCCCTCAGGAAGGTCAGTATAATTTGATAGATCAGTTAGGGAAAACACCTACTAGGATATCTATTCTCGATCTCCTTAAAATATCTATTGCCCACAAGAACATACTGTATAAAACATTACAAAATTTAGGAGTTTCTATAGATGTAGATCCCACAAACCTCCAAGCCATGATTGCGCACCTAGACTCCAATGATCATATTACTTTTGATCGCACCACAATCCCGCGTAATAATCTAGAAAACAACTTTCCTTATATCTAGAAGTGGTGGTTACCCATCACAAAATCAAGAGGGTACTTGTGGACGGTGGATCTGGTCTGAATATTTACACTTTGAAGTTGGTTAAGTAGCTAGGCCGTTCAGAAATAGATATGGGAGCTAAGACTATAACGATCACAACTTACGACAATGAAGAACGAGAATCAGTGGGTACTATAGTAGTTCCCATGGAAGTAGGTCCAACTTGTCATGACACGACATTTCATGTCCTTGACTTAGACCTTCCATATAACATGCTCTTGGGGCGCCCATGGATTCATGCCATGTAAGCCATTCCTTCAATTTCCATCAGTGTATCAAGCTATGTCATGAAGGACAAGTGGTTACCATTCTGGGTGACCCAGAACCATTCACACATTGTAGGGCATTGCACAATTTTCTCGTGCGGCTTATGAATGTCCTTCGGCAGATGTTGTTATCCCCTACAAACGGAAGCTATTAAGAAACAAGTAGATTTAGAGTCACTCACACCTTATAATCAAGATTTTCCTTTGTTAGTCAACCCGTTCTCTTCATGGGAGGCAATGTCGGAAAAATATGGCCCAGGTGAGCCATTCACTCTTGAATAGGCTTTGTTAATATCAGATTTATCAGTATCTCCCAGAACAAGGGGTAAGCCTTATTTTCAGTTCAAGAGCACTCGGAGAGCAGTGTCCTAAACCATTGGAAAAGTTTGTCCATAACTGGTCTCCTATCTGAGGAGAAAATGTTAGAAGATCCTACCAGCAGAGTGCCAGAAGGTACCATGGCTTCATGCCATCAAGCACCCCAATACATCAAAGGTCACCACATGATGTTTGTCATGGGCTATAGTGGGTTTAGATGTGGCATTAATGCACAAGGTTGGCTAGAGCCTATTCCCATCCCTCATTTTAAGTCAGATAAGCATGGCCTGGGGATAAGACCTCATAACGCTCTACCCTCTAAGATTGACGCCACCTCTTTTGAATGTGAGGACATTTCATCTCATTTTGATAGTGACGTAGATTCCCAATGTAGCCTCTACGAGGATCTTGCTTCCACTAACCTATTCCTGATTCAACGGTCCTTACCTTATTTAAATCCAACCCCTAACCAATCATCAAATAGCCCTTGTGTATCCTAAACTTATAGATTGGGACCAACAACTTCATGTACCACTTGATTTCTTTGAAAATGATGAAGCATTTGCAGAGTTCATGGGACTCAGGGATTTTATTCCAGCTAGGGACCACAAGAAAGGATTTACAATTCAACTAAACACCTGTGCATACTTCGGAGAAGAGGTGGAGATGTGTGCATGTTTGAATAAGAAGGTAATAAACAAGAATAAAAACACTTCAGAGAAACCTTGCAGAAAAGATAAACGAAAGTCTCACAGTGACAAACTCTTTGAAAAACTCATAGATAAATAGAACAAAGAGTCTAAAGATGAAGTGGTCTATCTATTTAAAGATGATGATGAACTCCCCCAAGAATTTGATCTTACTCTTCTCCCCAATCCCACATGGATAAAAGATGCTTGTTGAGGAAATAATTAATGTCAAATTTGGCTAGAAGAACAACCTAGAATAATAAAGTTGGGATCTTCACTCTCAGCTCAAGGACAAAAGGTCTTTATAGAGCTCTTAAGAGAATACGCTGATATATTTGCATGGACATATACAGATATGCCTAGTTTGGACCCAGATTTAGTTGTGCACAACCTCGTTGTGCACCCAGATGCCAAACCCATCAAGTAAAAGTTGAGAAAGATGCACCCTAAGGTGGTGCTCCTTATCAAAGAAGAATTGGAAAAACTATTAGATTAATTTTATTAAACCCATTGACTATTCAGAATGGATCTCTAACATAGTCCTGTATAGAAGAAGCCTGTTGGCATAAGAATTTGTATTGATTTCTCGTGACATCAATAAGGCATGCCCTAAGGATGACTTCCCTTTGCCTAAAATTGACATGATAGTGGATTCCACCACTAGTTATGAAATGTTGTCTTTAATGGATGGGTTTTCAGGTTATAATCAAATACAGATTAGAAGAAGATCAACATAAAACAACATTCACTACCCCGAGGGAACATTTTGCTACAAGGTCATGCCTTTCGGACTCAAGAATTCTAGGGCTACTTATCAGCGGGTCATGAATGTTATCTTCCATGATATGATGAATGACATCATGGAAGATTATGTTGATGACATCCTAGCTAAATCCAAGAGTAGAGGAGAGCACCCTGAAGTGATAAGATGTATTTTTCAACGTCTCTCGAGATTATAAGGTTTTCTTGAACCCTAAGAAATGTGTCTTTGGTGTTTTATCAGGAAAGCTCCTAGGGTTCATTGTTTCACAAAGAGGGATTGAAGTGGACCCTACAAAGGTTACAACTATCATAGAAATGCCACCACCTACCACTCTCAAACAACTGAGGAGTCTACAAGGGAAAATTTAGGCAATTCATTGCTTTATTTCACAACTGGTGAGATAAGTGCCACCCCTTTACCCATTTACTAAAGAAAGATGTTGCATTCAACTGGGGACTAGATTTCCAAAAGGCCTTTGCACTACTAAAATAGTACTTGGTTAGCCCACCTGTACTCATGCCACCTACCCCAGGTGAACCTCTCCTCTTGTACATTTCTGCTACCCAGTTTGCTATTAGTGCACTGCTTGCCCAATATGACTTAGACCATAAAGAGAGAGCAATTTACTATCTCAGTCACACCTTGATTGTGTGAATTGAATTACCCGCAGATTGAAAAGGCCTACTTGGCAGTTGTCTTTACCTTCCAAAAGCTTCGCCATTATCTCCTAAACATCAAACAAAAATCATATCCAAAGTGGACCCTCTCAAATACATTTTATCGAAACCCACCCTTATAGGCCGAATGGCTAATTGAATCATTCTCCTAAGTGAATTTAATATCGAGTTCGTAAATCAAAAATCCTTGAAATGACGTGTATTTGCTGATCGATCAATTCGCGTAAGCTCCTCTACTAGGAATGGAACCTTTGTGCTTGGATTTTCCAGACGCATTTATGATGTACATTGAAGAGTCTATAGAATGGAATGTCCATTTTGATGGATCTTTCACTTTCCATGGATGTAGAGCAGGAGTGGTGCTCATTAATCCCACATGGGAGGTCATACCAAGAGCATTCCGGTTGGGATTTCCATGTAATAATAACATTGCAGAATATGAGGCACTCATTGCCGGCCTCAAGCTAGCTATTACTTGGAATATCAGACAACTATGGGTCATTGGAGACTCCTAGCTTATCATTAAACAAGTTAATGATGAGTATAAAGTTAAAGATGAGAAACTCGTTCCATATAAGAAAATGGTTGAAACCCTGAAGGAGTACTTTACACAAATCATATTTGAGCAAAAATCAAGGTCACATAATATATCCGCGGATGCTATGACTACCATTGGGTCTCTGTTATGCATTCCACATCAGAAAAGTAAGATGCTTTTCTTTGTAGAGCATTTACAAGTGCCCGCATATGATATGTTGGAGTAATGTTTAGAATGTGAAGTTGTTGGTCCATTATTTCCTGGTATGACCTTATCTCTTTCGCTAACTACAAGATGGCACTTTTCCACCATACATCACCCATTCTGAGAAGAAAGCCCTTATCCGTCGTATAGCCCATTATACCCTCCTAGGAGGAACCCTTTATCATCGTGGCTATGACGGGAATATGCTTTGCTGTTTGGATGTTACTGACTCAATCCACACTATTAAGGAAGTACATGGTGGTATTTGTGGAGCACACACTAGCATCATGGTCTTAGCTAAAAAACTATTAAGAGTAGGCTATTATTGGCCTACCATGGAATCAAACTGTTGCAATTTCGTAAAGAAATGTGAGCTATGTCGAGTATGGAAACTTAATACATGCACCAACCTAGGCTTTGCACTATCATCGCAACGCCTGGACATGTTCTAAATGGAGTCTAGATCTCATAGGAAGCTCTATCCTTATTCTTCGATTACCATACTCACATTATCATTGCCACTTTGAGTATTTTACCAAATGGGTAGAGGTTGTTCCTCTTACTTACGTTACCGGTGTGCACATTTCTAAATTCATTATGAACCATCTCATCTGCCGTTATGGTATCCCTACCGCCTTTGTCACAGATAATGGTAAATCCTTCAAAAATAAAATGGTAAAGACATTGTGTCAACATTTCCATATCCAAATCAAGTGGTCTACCCCCTATTACCCCAAGGTAATGGACAAGTAAAGGCTACTAATAAAACCCTTGTACGGATTATGGAGAAAATGGTCAGTAAAACTGGCCGTAATTGGCACTTACAGATAGATCCCGACCTCTGGGCCTATCAAACTTCCATCCGCACTCCTACTGGTGCGACCCCATATTCATTTATCTATGACACTGAAGCCATCATACATCTGGAAGTGGAGCTTCCTTCCCTGAGAATATCTCTCAAGGACTATATTGATAAAGATGAAGACTACAAGGTTGCTCGACGACGAGTTGGAACTATTAGATGAGAAGCGTATCGAGCGCTCAATCACCTGAAAGTATATTAGAATAGAGTGTCGGGGATACAAAAACACGTCATTCATCGAGAAATTTGATGTATGAGATTTAGTTCTAAAATAAAATTAGAAGAACACCGTTAAAGACAAAGAAAAGAAAGGTAAGTTTGAAGCTAATCGACTAGGCCCTTATGTGGTGGTTGCTAAGTATGGGTGGGATCTTATAAACTTGCATGCTAGGATGGTGAAGAGCTTCCAGAACCTATGAACGCCATACACCTCAAGTGGTTCTACGCTTAAGCATGATGAGAATATAAGATAAGAACTAAAAAATGGAAAAATAAAGAAAAAATAAGCAAAAAATGGAAAATTGAGAAAACAGTAAAGAAAAGCAAGTCATTCTCATGTGAAAACCACACAATTGTGGCATAGTGGGCAGGTCTTTGGGTGAAAACTGGTTTCTAGGGCTCAAGGAGGATTCACCGATCGCAAGTCACCCTTACACAGCCAAGATGGATAACTCTCACCGCTTTCTAGATCGACTTCCTTTACTAAGTCTAGGAACCCTACCGAATCCACCTTGACGAACTATGATCTAGCTTATTTGCTCTTATATCTACACATGGCATTATGCCTTTGTATATCCCCACATCATGCTGGGGGCATCCACGCTTCTTTGTCCTTGTACATTACTTTCAGAACATGACCTTAGAAAATGTAAAAACATTCAGAAAAGGATACATAAAAACCTAAAATTTAGAAACTCTCCCTTCTAGGGACGAAGCTACACCAACTACATAACATTGTCTTAGAGAAGCCTCAAAATGACATGAACAATAGCCTTGAAAACTTATCTTTTTTTAGATAAACCCAAAAACATTAGAAAATATATCAACGTTGTCCCACAAAAACAAGGTAATAATTTGATTGCTTTTAGTTGTTGGTTTGTATAGTTTTGATTAAGAATACTCTTTTTCATGTGATGTTGTGACTCCTTTGCTTACCATGGGTTGGATCTTAGTTGATTTAATTGTATATAACATTAGGTTCATTCGTAGCTTGTATGCATCTATTGGGATTCATTTTTACTTACTTAGATTAAAAAGTCCATTTGATCTCTTTGGCATGTTTAATAAATTCATGTAGTTTGCATCTTGGTTATGTTCTGTTGTATAGGTACAATTTTTAGCTTTGTTAACTTTTGCTTGTGTATTTGTTTCTTGCACATCCATTTGTTATCACATCTGTCATCTATCATCCATCACCTATAACATCATCACATACATCATATATACAAAAATGCTAAGTATTACATCATGCATGTATGCTAAGCTAATCATCACATATCGTATCATCAATGGGGGCAAGAGGGGTTATGCATAGTCACAAATCTATCCCCCCCGCACCAATATCATCTAGTATCATCCCAAGTGCTAGAATAAGAAATCAAAAACATTCCATAAATCCAAAACATGTGATACTATCTACAGATATGCCATTAATATGAAAGCATGAAACATACACATCTCTAAATCTAAAGTATGTCACATACATAGAGGAAAGGGAAATCATACATCATGATACAATGCTTATAAAGCAATGATCACAAATCATACAAAACATAATCACAGTATAATATAACAAAATCATCATCAAATGTCCATATGATACATGTATAACTGTCCATGTCAATACTCAAGTGTACATCATCGATACAATATGCCATCTAAAAGGGGCATGCATAAAAATTGATCCTTCATTAAGAGGCATCATCAAAACAATGGTACATAAATATGTACATCAAAATCAGCCCTTCATAAGAGGCATGTATACAATAAATCTGTACAAACGGGAAAAATGAAGAACTCAACCATAACTCTCACCTCGTCGGGGCTCCGGGTCCATGTCTTGGAGGATGGAAGAGTGGTGGCTGTGATGGACCGACACTGGAGGTATCACCCTACTTGTCTAGTTGGCTTCGTTTAATTGATCGCTCTGAACGGGCTTCCAAAATAATATAAGCTGAACGACACTGATCACCATGACCTAGAGCCTATCATGCTCACACCTGACTGCTCAAAAGGTACTATTTGCTATACCTTCTGGGATCGCTTGAAATAGGCAAATCCTATAGTATAAGGCCTTTCCATCGGCCCTCATAACATCCTGTATCAGATTAACATCTCTAGAATCAATAACTGCCTACAGAGCGACATCTCACTCATCTATCAATCATCGTTGTCGGCTGAGCTGTCTAGTAGCGGTGACCTCTCTGGTCTGTCGACACTAAAATTTTCCTCCAAAATTTCTATTTCATTAATGTATGTATTAGGAATAGGATGTTGTTAAGTGTAATTAGTAGTAGCGTCCGATAGAAGATAACGGCGCCGTCGATGCAGTTCCGTCAATAATGTGGAGTACGGTAGAATCAAAGTACAATAGGAATGTTGTAAAAAGTAAATATTTGTCGTAAATGGTAATTAGGTAATGTTAAAATGTCAAAGTTTGGGTAATTAGAAGTAGGGTCTACATGATTAGGAATTAGAAATATTATATTGGTAATAAGGACAAGGAGTGAGGTCATAAATATTTTGTGTATTTTATTTGTAAAAAGTCTAAAAATGTGGAACCCATGTAAAATGATAAGGTTTATCTTATCTTAGAGATAAGCTTACATGTACGAGATAAGAGTTAAGGTATGGAATATGATTCGTCGAGTGGATTTCTTATCCTATCTTAGAGATAGGATGGATAAGCACTGGAAGTTCTATAAATAGAGAGGCCACCCCCTCATTTAGCATAGAAAGAAGTAGTGAGAAATATTGTAGGAAGTGTGCGAAGGAAGCCATCGATTAAAGGTGTGTTGAAGAAGCCATCAAGAGGTGTAATTGTAAAGTTTCTCCCATAGTCTTGTTGAAGTATCTCATGGGTGAGATTATGTGATTTCATGTTAATATTATAATTTATTTTGATATTTCAGATTTGTCGTCATTCTGTCTTATCATAGTCGATGGTATTCTTGTGTTCGGTTGTTGTTTTGCTTCAGATTACATCCACCAAACTAAAGTGTGCATTAGTAAATAATCATAGCACGAGGAGTTCGGTGAAGAATTATCATAGTCTTAGGATTGGTGATGACATTTTGGTTCCGTTCTTAGGACCATTCCTCGTTAGTGGATTTTACGGAGAGATATTCCCACTTAGGCAAAAATTAATTGGAGGGTAACCTTGTTTTTTCTTGTGCATAGTAGTTCCATGGTAAAGTCATTTTACGAAGTGAATAGTAGTTACCATGTTAAAGTCATTTTTGCCATGAATAGTAGTTACCACTGGTAAAGTCCTTTTTCTTTGGGAATAGTAATTACCTTGATAAAGTCACTTTTTCAAGTGAATAGTATTTACCGCATGATAACTTCACTTTTTACCGTGAATAGTGTTTACCACAGTAAAAGTCGAGTTTTACGTGAGTAAGTCAAGTTTTACCATAGTTTACCGTGGTCATTTCTATTTCTTGTAGAAAGGTGTAAAGTCACTTTCTAGTATAGTGATTCCAATTATTTGTGCACATAAGTCTTGTTAATTGTACTTGTGGGTTGGTATTTCACGGTGGTTACTTTTGAAAATGGGAAAGATTCTATTTTTTCAGCTCAATCTAATGAAGATGCTTCTTCTTTCATTCAAGAGTTTAAACGATCTTGTATTTGTAATGGCCTTATAAGAAGGAGCAATGGTGAATTTTTCCTACCTTTTTGGATGGTTCGCACTTAGGTGGTTTGAAACACTAGGTGATAATGTGAAAAATTCATGGGATTTATTAAGCTGAAAGTTTTCTTGAAGAATTTGGTGAACAACGAAATATGCGAGATCTCATGATCGAGATCACAAAGCTATCCCAAGGAGAGAAGGAGAAGATAAGGGATTATCATGCTCGTGTTCAGAGCTAAGGAGGAAGCTCGATGCCCGAGATCAGGAAGGAAGGACTAGCGGATGGGTTGATGAATGGCGTGGATAATCTCCTCTGTAAGCACTTCATTCTTGGGATGAAGTCGGAGATCGGACAATGAGTGAAGTATGACCGCCGCCCAGCTACCATTGAACAAGCAAAGGAGATTGCAAGAAGGCAAGAAGAAAGCATGGAAGAGGAGCCCAAAGAAATTGTTGCTAAAGTAGAGCCTACACGGCACCTTTGGTCTGAATCCTGACCACTCCGGTGAGCACAAATATTTCTCCTAATACATCTCTGAGTATGAAGATCTGCTCAAAAAGATGGGTCGATTAACTATTAATCTTCTTGAGGAAAGGAATTTAGTTCTCGGGGAGGAGATAGAGGTCAAAAGAAATATTTCTGAAGTTGTTTGTTATGGTTGTTATAAAAAGGGTCATTATAAGTATAATTGTCAGGATAGAAAACACATGCAGTAAAGGAGATAATGATAAAGGAAAAGCACTGTGAATTCTTTTGATGTAGTAGATAAGAGAAATAATGAAGTAGATGTGTTTGTAACAAAAAGAAAGAAAGAAAAAGATAATCAAGATGGAAATGATCCTAAGAAGATGAAAGAAGAAACTAGTAAGAAACATAGGAGAAGAAAGTTGGGTGTGCGGGATTTTTGATTTCACGGGGCAAGGACCATACTCCATCTTGGAAGATCTGTCAAAAGGCTGCAAATATTACATATGGTCAACTCTTGGCTATGTCTTACGAGAAGAGGCGGGAGTTGCGAGGTGGACTCGATGCTCGAAGAAGGAAGGAGGTTGAGGTCCCTGTTTTGGAGCAGAGCGAGATCCCTATGCTCCTGGTGAGGTATTATGTAATGGTATTTCAATTCATGATGTCTTAGTTGATGGAAGTCTGTGCGATTAATGTAATGGCCAAGTGTAATGAATATGTTGGGTTTAAAAATTGATCGCCCTTGACACTTATGTTAAGGTCATTAAATAAGGAAAAACTAAACCGGAAGGTGTAATTTCAAATGTGGCAATATCTGTTATGGGTGTTGTATGTGTGGTAGACTTTCGGGTGATGAAAAATAAATGCTATTGCGTACCCAATCTTTCTTTGGGAAGACCATGGCTAAGGAGAGTTCATGCGAGAAACTCTTTGGAATGAAGGTTCATGACACTTGGACGTGGTAGAGAGAGGGTGAAGATAAACGTGATCCTCGACATCATAAAGTAGAACACTGTGGATTCAAGTGATGGCGATGATTGGACATCCTCGATTACTCTAGTACCGGTGAAGTGGACACGAAGATGAAAGCGAGGTGGATGTTTGAGTCATGGATATCCTGCGAGTCACACCAACTCATGACCCCATAAAATTATCTGAAGAAGAAGTTGATGATCGTCTCAACAAATAAAGATTGGTGATCTTTGTGATGGAGAGTGAGAAGGAATCCTACCTCCGGCTCTTTCGAAGGTACATACACCTATTCACTTTTGATTACAAGGAACTCCGTCAAGTAAGTTGGGTAGAACATTGTATTGGTGGTAGATGGTCTTTAAGCCTATAAAGCAAATGCCATATAGAATGAATCCTAATTTTTCCAAGGCGTAAAAGAAGAAATAGATAAGTTCTTGATGCGGGATTCATATTTTTGTGGAGAATTCGAGAATGGGTTTCTCCCATTGTGATCTCAATAAAAAAGAATGGGAAGCTACGCATTTGTGTTGATTACGGGAAGCTCAATAAGGCAACAAAGAAGGATCATTACCCTCTTCCATTTTCGAGATCAGATCTTGGGAAGTAGGTGGCGGGAGTGCTATAGTTTCTTTGATGGATATAGCGGCTACTGACCATTTTCGTATAGCGAGAAAGATCGGTAAAGACCACGTTCACCACTCCTTGGGAGCGTTTGCTTATAGAGTTATGCCTTTTGGGTTGTGTAATGCTCAGCAACATTCCAGCGTTTGATGAATAGGGTGTTCGAACCCTACATTGGGACCTTCATCGAGTATTTCGGATGATTTTTGCATCTATGGGAGAAAGTTGGACCACTGCACTTGAGATGGAGACAACATTTCAAAGGTTAGATGAAGCACAAGCCTCACTAAACCCTCAAAGTGTGTCTTTGGATGTTCTAAAGGCGTTTTGTTAGGGCATGTTGTATCAGAGAGATGGTATTAGTGCTTGATCTGATAAAGTTTCAAAAATCAAAGATTTACCATTTCTATGAATAGAAGTAAGTTGAGATCATTTTTAGGCCATGTGGGTTACTATAGAAGGTTCATCAAGAATTTCTCAAAGATTGCACTGACCACTAACTTGAGTTCTTGAAGAAGGATGTTGCTTATGAACCGAGAAACAAGGCGCATGAAGCTTTTGGACAATTGAAGGAAGCCCTGGTGTCTTCACTGTTTTGAAGAATCAGATTGGAGCAAGCCATTCATTGTGTACCTTGATGCCTCGAGATGCGACACTAGGTAGTACTTTGAGCCAAAAGGATGAAAATGGGAATGAACATCAATTTACTTTGGGAGAGCGGAGACAAATGAGCAGTCTTGAGGTAAACTATCTTTATGGCTGAAAAAGAGGCTCAAATTTATCATTTTCTTTGTAAAGAAGTTTAGAAATTACTTGCTTTAGGGCAGAAATTTATAGTTGTAATGGATCATCAGGAGGCTCTGAAATATATTGTCAATAAGCCTAACCCATCGGGGAGGATAGCAGATGGATAATTTTGCTACTGAGAATTTGAATTTGATATTATAGATAGGCCGGGAAAGAAGCATGTCAATGCGGATGCACTCTCTCGAGCCTATGATGGTTTAGGATCATCTTGTGATGATGATGATTTTCCCGATGCGGCATTGTTCTCCTTGACACAATCCCTAGTGAATACATAGATATTTGGAATTATCTGAATGAATTCAAGTTTCTGATGGTGCCAATGTAAAGAATAAGAGAAAGATTACTCAAGCGAGTCGTCCATATTCTATACTGCATGGAGCATTATTTCGAATAGGGCACGATGGGCCGAGTCTGAGAGGCGATTGGGCGTGATCGAGGAAAGGAGCTGCTAGAAGAATTCCACAATGGTACATGTGGAGGGCACTTCTCTGGACAACTTACGTGCAAGAAGGATCTTGGATGCGGGTTATCTTTGGCCACTCTTTTTAAAGATTGTTATAATTATTGTAAGACATGTGATATTTGTCAAACACATGGTAAGCAGTAAGACTTCATCAGCTCCATTATGTCCTATTCTTCCCCTTGGTCCCTTTGAAAAATGGGAATAGACATTGTAGGTCCACTTCGACTACATCACGTCAAAATAAGTATATTGTAGTTGCCACAGATTATTTAACCAAGTGGGTTGAAGCTAGGCCATTGAAAAAGCGACTTCCATGGATGAAGTGGCAAGGTTCATATATGACGCATTGTCACCAGATTTGGTTGTCCATTAGAAATTGTAATGAGATCAAGGAAGCCACTTCATTAATGAGGTGGTAGAAGCCCTAGTCAATAAGTTTTCTATCAAGCACGGGGAAGGCAACAACATACTGAAGCCAAGCACAAATGGGCCAGTGGAGCAACAAATTTTGTCTTTGTGTCAAATTCTAGCAAAAGATGCGGCCTTGCAGTACATAAATGGGATAAAAGGATTCATGCAGCATTGTGGGCATATAGGGCAACATCAAAGTCGACAACAGGATACTCCCCATTTGGTTGGCCTATGGCATTGATCGATTCTTCTATTGAGTTTGATATTCCCCCTTTGTGAGAGTTATGAAAAATGAAAGGATGGATGAAAGTGATTCGATAAAAGAAAGGTTGGTACATCTTCATTTGCTAGAGGAAATGAGGGAAATAGCAAAGGATACAAGCCATAAGAAGAAAATGAAGCAGAAGGAATACTTTGATCAAAAGATCCGATGGTCTCCATTTCATGTGAATGACTTGGTCTAGTATATGATTCAGGATACGAAAAAAAAAGAAGACAGAGAAAATTTCTTCCAAAATGGATGGGGCCCTACAAAATAGCATTTTTGTGCATGAAAATGGTACGTCTGACCATTTGGAGGAATTGGATGGCACTCCCATTACGAAATGGGTCAACCACGACAAGTTGAAGATTTTCAAGCACCAGAATAGTCTACTCAGGGACGGAGTAGAAGCTAGGAAAGGGGAAGATGTCGACACTAAAATTTTCCTCCAAAATTTCTATTTCATTAATGTATGTATTAGGAATAGGATGTTGTTAAGTGTAATTAGTAGTAGCGTCGATAGAAGATAACGGCGCCGTCGATGCTGGTCTGCCAATAATGTGGAGTACGGTAATAGTCAAATCTGATAGGAATGTTGTAAAAGTAAATATTTGTAAGTAAGTGGTCAGTAATGTTAAAATGTCAAAGTTTGGGTAATTAGAGAAGTAGGGTCTACATGATTAGGAATTAGAAATATTATATTGGTAATAAGGACAAGGAGTGAGGTCATAAATATTTTGTGTATTTTATTTGTAAAAAGTCTAAAAATGTGGAACCCATGTAAAATGATAAGGTTTATCTTATCTTAACGAGATAAGCTTACATGTACGAGATAAGAGTTAAGGTATGGAATATGATTCGTCGAGTGGATTTCTTATCCTATCTTAGAGATAGGATGGATAAACTGGAAGTTCTATAAATAGAGAGGCCACCCCCTCATTTAGCATAGAAAGAAGTAGTGAGAAATATTGTAGGAAGTGTGCGAAGGAAGCCATCGAGTTAAAGGTGTGTTGAAGAAGCCATCGAGGTGTAATTGTAAAGTTTCTCCCATAGTCTTGTTGAAGTATCTCATGGGTGAGATTGTATGATTTCATGTTAATATTATAATTTATTTTGATATTTCAGATTTGTCGTCATTCTGTCTTATCATAGTCGATGGTATTCTTGTGTTCGGTTGTTGTTTTGCTTCCAGATTACATCCACCAAACTAAAGGCTATGCATTAGTAAATAATCATAGCACGAGGAGTTCCGGTGAAGAATTATCATAGTGCCGGATTGCGATGACAGGTCTCTATCTATAGTAATAGTCTACACCTGGGCTCGTGCCTGATCTCTTTGCATGATATACCCTTGTGAATGTGCCTAGGCGTGGTCCCTCTGAGCAACAACCATCTACACTTGGGTCTAAGATTGATGTAAAAGGCTCGAGTGATCTCGAGCCCGTGTGCGACTATCTCACCGGTCTGGATCTCGCTTATGAGGTGTTATCCCTTCCTTGAGTGGCCTATACTCTGGCTTGATCCCTCTCCACTGTCAAAATTTGTACCTTAGTGAGTGCCTAATCTCGGTCTAATGTAAGGGCACATGCGTGCCTTGTTGCATCCTCTCTCCCACCACCTATAACTGAACAACAATCACCACCTGTAACTGCTGCGGAAGGGAAGCTAACTGTCCACCATCGCCACCACCCCTAGAGCATGAGGTGGCGGGCCCTACTATGGAAATACTTGTTGAAGAGGGGCATATATCCCCACTAGAATTCCCTCTTTGGAGGAAACTCTATAGGTGCCTGAAATCCTTTCTTTGCCTACGTCGGGGGACCTGTTCCTATGGCTGCTATAATGTTGGACCCTATCCCTTGCCCCGAACATAACGGTGTGAGTCAGGGCCACCCATCATCATCATCATTGTCATCACCACTGCCGGATCAACCCTTGTCACCATTGGGAGGCCCCACTGGAGGAGCTCTCACACCAGAAAATATACTGCCCCCTGGAAATACTCAATGACATGGAAGCACACCATGGTACCATGACACATACTCAAGTGTGGTACCTAGATCTATGCTCTATCTCAATGGCACCCACATAATAGGTACCACTTGTCGGAAACTAGCTAGTGTTCTAGACCCATATCGATGTACTCTCGAGCCCTACGAGCATACCACAATCTAGCACAAGAACATCCTGGGTAATGCCAAAATGCCTATGGCACCGATCTACCCTGTACATTTCCCACATATAACTACGGCATCCTAATATGAAGTGCTCAACTGTAGCAATACTGAGCTCTAAACCATCCTCAGGCCACTGGAAATGTTTGTAGGGCCTCCATACCATGGAGGCCTACTGTAACACATCAAGCTCATGGCGGTAGTGATATGCATCTCCCATGTATGGCCACTAATCGTCCCCAATCGGGACCCAACCCATAGTAGAAGGCTCCTCGGGAACCCGAACTCTCAAAACACCTAAGGGGCAACCAATAGCAATGTGGTCCCACACCTAAATTTGAAGTAATATGGCTGGCCCTACCATCTTCTGATGGTAGTAGGTAATCAAATGTAGATCCTAGTATAAATGTGTTAGAATGCACTGACCCCAGCAGTAGGTCTCTCCCTCTATCAAACCGCATATCACTCTAAGGAGGCCAAGCGGAAATGAAGCACCGGTCTTGTCAGGGAGTAGAACTCCATTGACAAAGGCCATCATATAAACCACCACTTGGTCTAGCTCTAAGTCCTTAATGCACTGTGACAACTTGATAGTCATCCCATGCCCTTGTATCATTAGAACACCAAACAACTCTAAGATATACCGCTAAATATTGGGCCAATGGCTCATAGACTGGATGAGTTGACCTTGGATCAGGACCCACATAATACACCACACATCCTCGAGAGTAATCGTAATCTCCCCAGTCGGTAGCCAAAAGCACTGACTCTCATTGTGCCATCTCTCTGCTACAACTATCAGAAGGCCGTGATCCAATGTGATCTGGGGCATATCAGCCACATAAGCCAATCCGTGACATATAAGAGGCTATCCAATATCACCCTATCATCCTCGTCAAACTATGCCTCTATCACCACTAGTTGACCATATCACTTTGCAGGTATGCAGGACGGGTAATATATGCTACAAACAAGAAAACACACATGTATTAGTTGACATTTCTATCTACTTCTATCTAAAATTGCTAGTAAATCCTACATTCTTCCATCTTATTTCCTAAAAATTTCACTTTCTTCTAGTTTGCCTTCTTTTCTCCTTGGCCATTTGGTGGAAGGGTGTTCTTCTCCCTTCTCCCCGATGCATACACACCCTTTTCGATGTATGCATGCCCTTCCTGATGCATACACACCTATCTCTTAGCGTATGCACCTCGTTATCTCCACCGGGACATAGACGCATCTGTTTGATGACGCGCATGTGCGTCCTTATCAACTTCCATCTGATGGATACGTGTGCACATACCCCGTCGGGACCGCGCATTCTCTTACGCGTATATGTCAAACTAACACATGCACGTATGCGCATACGTCAAATTTTTCCTACTCTAGCCTAAAATGCCCTAAAAAATGCATTAAATGCATAATTCACAAAGAAGGATTGGCCACTCACGTAGGGTCCATCCTTTGGGTCTCGTATGAACTCCCGGATGCGATCTAATCATCTCCTCCTACTCGGTAGCCTCAATCTATATTTTTTTGACGGTATACATATGTATAATATATTTTTATTTCTTTTTAAGATGGGGTGGGCCTAGCAGGACCATTTGTGGAGGGAAAAGATGTGTGTACAAAGTACACATATGTACCCCAAACATGTTTTTTACTTGGTAAATAAGGGGAATGTGGAAGTAATGATTGTGAGGTTCCTACTTCTAAGGAGGAACTTATCCATGTGAAAATGTTATGAGCAGAGTCATGGTGCTCATTATAGACACTTGAATTCGGTATCTTTACCCTTATCGCACACACACGCATATTCATTTATTTCATCCCCCTTAATTTATTAAAATACCCCCATTTATCCCATCCCTATTGAATTTAATTAATTAATTCTTATTAATCAATTAATATCCTATCCCTTGCCTTAATGGACTTTCTATTTCCCATCCCTACGCTTTTTCTAACCTATCTCTATTGCCAACTCACCTACACCTCATCCCTAAACATCCTCTTCCCGCCTAATGCTTTAAAGAACTTGCCCAATATTTAAAAAACTTGAAATCATGCCAAAATCAGAAAAATCTAGTCCCATTGGGGAAACTTTCCCTACAGTGGCGACCCAACCCAGTCGCCGTCGACCCTATAAAGTTAAGTGATTTCCTTCCATTCTAAAATCGGACGCATGTGAATCCTCAAACTTTCTCGAGAGATACCAACTCCCTCATGTGACTATGAATTATAGAAGTAATTGCAGACCTCTCAGGCCTCTTTGGAACATGCTTGCATCCCTCACGATCATCCCTCATGAGTGTGTCATTATCTTTGAATTGCTTTATTTCAATATTATTGTTTTATCGTATCTTTGTTGGTATCAAACCTTTTGCAAGAGCAAATGATCCACAAAAATGTTCACAAATTTTCATCAACCTCCTTTTTTAGATACATACTTGCAAGTTTCTCTTCTATCTTGCTTTTCCTCGGCTTTATTCAACTCTGTCATTGTCACCATCACCCCCTGATGCAGCCGCCGCCTCAACCTTCTCGCAATTTTTCTTTCTCTTCAGAACCTTCTCCCATCTCTACATGAGTTACGTGTGTCACCCAAAATTGCCAAAACTTCCTTCTAATTCCTTTGTGGTATTAAAAAATCATCTTGTCTGCACTCGGGTTTCTATTGACCAGTGGTTATGATTCCCAACTTACCATTCTTAGCCGTCACTTTCTGTCATTTTTCTTGTTTCTTCTTCCTCAGATTCCCTCTGCAGGTTGATCCCAACATTCATTAGTTTTAACTATATTGATTACATCTAGATCTCGTAGGGTCTGCATATTTCACTTATCTTCTAGATCTGCCTCCCGAGTCACCATCGACCTGCCTCTACTCGCAGTCCAGTCACCGCCGACCAAGACAAGGTACATTTAATTTTCATTTATTTTGATTAGATAAACACTTAAATCAATTAATAGTGCTTTGGACTCTATAATGCCTTTAGTCTCTACATATTATCAACTTATCTTTTACTTTATATCCATTTTGTTTAACAACAAGGGTTCACATCCATCGAGGAAGTTAATGCTTCTCGGGTTTGCTTTGTTAGGAAACCCTTGCATAAATCTATCTAATCAATCTTGTTTTAGTTCATCTTATTTGCAAGTAATTGGTGGCGGAACCCACTAACTACTTGACACCCATACATCCATCACACATCCGAGGTAACATAAACTCTCCAATTTTTTTGAGTTATGTACTTTCTTTAGTAGTTAACTCATTAATTTGAAACGAACGAGAAAATAATACAACATTCCTAGCACACTGGTGGGACCACCCTTTAGGTGATCTCTATTGTCTTTAATTTTTCTATTTCCACTAACACTGTAGTGTGAGGCTCCGATTTATTTATTTTTTGTGTTGGGTTCATGGCCTGGATCGCTAATAGCTCAAGAGTGCAGACAAATAGGACAAGTATTATCTAGGTATTCCTTGTTTTTTCCCTATTTTCTCCTTGTTGCATCATAATTTTTGTTCTTGTCTGTGTCCTCATTGAATATCACACTTCATTTTGGGTTTAAAAGAACATTATTTTTACATCCTGCTTGCTCATATATTTTAAATAGGGGTTTAACCTTTTGCATTTCACACTTTATCACACACAACCTAAACCTCACAAATCAAATTAATACATAAAGACATCTCTTTTCCCTGTTAACTAACTGGGATTTCACCACCCAACATGAAGTTTCCTTAGACTTCCCCAACCATAACAAACCTGGAACCAAAAATAGTTTTCCTTCTCTTAGGGATTTTTATCCATCCCATTTTCTTTTCACACTTTTTAAAATAAATTAAGAACATAAAAGGAACTATTTTGCTTGAATTGCTTGGGTAAAACTTGTTTCATGCCGTAATTACTCATTTAACAACCAAAATAATGGAACAAAACTTGGCTTCAAACAATTCCTTATCTCAAAAATGTTCACCACAATAGTTACCTCATCCATGCCCTTGATTACTTCTTTCATGAGCACTCAACCCCTCATCGATGTATCTCACCTAGAACCCCTCATTCACACTACAACTTTAGGTGAGACTAACCCATTCTTACACCATCAATCTATCCCATTCTAGGATAGCTACCCCACCATCCATTTGATCAAAGTATTTTGGACCTCCTAAGGTCCCTCTCGGTGATACCATATTCCAGAACCACGGATGCCAATCAATGGCACTCCAAGATTATCTCCTTAGGAGATCAACTCATATTCCCTTAGATGGTCCACCACTCTAAGCAACTTTATCCTTATCAAACCAATCCCCAAACTACCCAGTTTGTAGTAAATGATATTTCTACAACCCATCTTGCTTCCTCTTCTACCAATCCCCATCTCATCAAACTACCTAGATAGTCACACCTATTCCCCACAATCTCCCATCAATCAACATGATAATCAACACTAATCTTCCCTTACATCTTTGGTCACTATTTCCACTAGTGTCCCTAATCAATATACCCAAACATCATATCCCCTATCTAGACAATATGACCTTATCACATCTAACATGTTTGTCAATACTTCCCAACCCCCTTTCGGGTGCTTTACATTATTCAGTATCTAACCATTTTCAACAATAGTTTCAACCTGTTCATACCCACATTCCCACTCAACACTTTCCACAACATCCTACCCAATCCCAACAATCCTATCATGTTCCCATCTCCTAACAATAATTATTTCAACAACCATCCTTTCAATCACAAACCCATGATTTACACTCACCCCCAACAAATTCCTCAAACACCCACACATCTGCAAGTTCATCAACAAACTCATCTGACCACTTCTTACATGTAACCTATGCCTCTCATCCCCCAAAAGACTCTTTCAAATACTTCCCAACCCCTTTCTGCGTGCTTTACATTATTCAAGTATCTAACCCTTTTCAACAACAATTTCAACCCGTTCATACCCACATTCCCACTCAGCACTTGCCACAACATCCTACCCAATCCCAACAATCCTATCATGTTCCCATCTCCCAACAATAATTATTTGAATAACCACCCTTTCAATCACAGCCCATGATTTACACTCACCCCCAAAAATTCCTCAAACACCCACACATCTGCAAGTTCATCAACAAACTCATTCGACCACTTCTTACATGCAATGACCTAGGCCTCTCATCCCCCAATAGACTCTTTCAAATGACCCCATGTAGGCTCTTGTGAATAGGTTAGCCAACCTTAAAGCCACTACTATAGGATCCAAAGTTTCATTATCCAAAAACAGATTTGTAATAATCCTCTTTATCCATCCATACTAGTTAAACCATATCCTCTACACTGGGAATTACCAAAATTCACCAAGTTTAATAGAAAAAGGAGATCCATAATAGAACCTTTGTGCATTTAGACATGCATGTTACCTTATCATGCATGATTAAGACTTAATGCTTCACACTTTCCCCATGTCCTTGGCTGGTCCCACACTAGACTGGTACAATAGTATCCCTCAATATTCTATATTCTCCTTCTCCTAACTAGTGTAATTGTTTTTAGAACACTTTTTGATTAACATTGCACACAAAATAACTATCAATGATCTATACACTATCCAAAATTTTGAGGATGAGTCCATGGCATAATTTTTCACGCGATGGCATGACATTATAAACTAGTTATCCTTCCCTCTCCCAAAACTAACCTCATCGAGATCTTCTCACATTCGTGTGTGAAGCATATATCTTCTATTTTACAAATCCAATTGTTCCAAACCTTCGATGAAGCCTTTACCATGACTCAAAAACTTGAAACACGTGCCCTCGAGTAGGGTCATTTAAATTTAAAATCAAATAAACCTAAATATGAGTTTACCAACCCTTTCACGTAAAACAAAAAATCAAAAGTGGTGGCCAATGCTATCGTTGTTAAATCATCTCCTGCACCTACATCTAGTACATGGACTTAACAATGAGCCCTTTTACCAACACCTAACTACACTCCCCTTGGGGAGTCATATAGTACAATATTTGACAAGTTGATGGCATTAAAACTTATCACACTTCCTCCTATCTGACCAGTTTATGAGTCAAGACTGAAACTTGTGTGGTATCATGAAGACCATTACTACAAGTACCACCAAGTCGAGGACACGACATAGAGAGATGTCAAACTTTCAAGGATTTAGTCCAAAGACTCATCGATCAAGGTGATATTCAAGTGGAAAATCCAAATGATTCACCCAATCAACCACTTGACATCTTTAAACAACCTTTCCCAAATCATACACCAACAAGCCAAGCCACCACTTCTACTACAACCCAAGCACCCAATGCTCACACTATAAACACCCTAAACACTACTAATCAAGAACCTATCCCATCCACAACTTCATATCCTTTATCATTGATCACATCCATTCCCTTTGATATCCTTCCTACATCTATTATACCTACATTTATCTTGATGTCTTATCCCACCTCTACAGTTGCTAAGACCCCATTTACAAATATATCATTTATGCCCCTAGAGACATTCATGAAGAAACCATTCCAACCTATTTCCACATCGACATTGGTCCTTCATCAACTCCCTTACCTATCATATCCACCTTGTCATCTACTTCATCTATTCTAGTAGGCTTGACCACCTCACCTATAACCATTCCACCCTTACTCATCATACCGTCTCGTAGAACCTATACCGGTTCCTCCTCCCACTCTTTTACCTCTGTCAATTTGTGGTCACATCCATGCCACCTTCTTCCTTCACACCAATTTCATCATTTGAGGAATTCCTAAAATAACTTCACCTTGCAATGACCTCAAATGTTCCTTCTATGACATCAACATAATCCCATCAATCTCCACCATCAATAGATCACCTCAGATAAGTGTTGCTTCCTACACCCAAACCAACCATAGTGTTACCATCTGATCCCCTAGTTAAAGTTGTTTTCACTCCTCCCAAGGATGCATCTTCTCATACGAAATCTATAATCCCTCCTAGGGTTAAACCATTCAATCCAAAATCATTTGTTTCAGACCATAAACATTTCAACCCACCAATCCAAAACCATTCAATGCTAAAACACCAACCAACATTAGAACTAAATTCAAGTCACCAAAACATCAATGTACTCAAGTTTTACCCCAAACATCCAAGCTATCTAACAAGGCATCTTTTAGAACTTTAGTTGGATCATATACCAAAATATTCTAACACTTACTGCAAACCTCTGTAATCAAGTTTCAACCTATCAAGGCATTTGACCTAAAAGGAAAGAAACCTTTATGGTTCAATTCCAACCTTATGTGTGCCTTTCATCGTATCCTTGGGCATGATATTGAACATTGTAGAGAGCACTACAAGACATTATCCATAACCTCATTGAAGAGGAAAAACTTCTTATTGGACTAAGCCAGTCCCTTCCTACCATATCTAGTCTGACATTGCCATTTCACCTTTGGGAGATGACTCTTCCAGGAGTGGTCCCCCTTTGTTCATTAATGCTATTTGGGTGACCAATCGATCTGGCTCATGTGATCCAAAACCAATCTCTGAACCAAAATATAAGACCTTCATCACCATTCCTCCTCCTAAGGAGTTAACCACATCATTGAAACCAAAGGTTTTTGTTTTAGGAACCCTTAGGCCTATTAAAAAAAGTATCGCCAGACAACTTCATCAAGCCCCAGTCAAGATGTCACTTTACAAGCTCATCTAAATCTTGCCGATCATAGACAAGCTCTTACTGAGGCCTTAAAGTACATTCTGACATCCAGTGATGAAGATAAACCTTAACATCTCTCGTAGGAGTGATCACTTCTCCTACTCTTACCGAGGCCTTAAAACACATTCGACATCCAGGTGAAAAAAGACCCTTCAATTTGATGACATTTGATGATACTAAAATTTAGACATCCCACCGGAAGAACATGATCTTCCCCTCTTTATTATGGTTAGGATCAATGATACATTCATTCGGTGATCCATGATCGATAGTGGGGTGAGCATTAATATTCTTCCATCACATACTTTCGATCAACTCAAGATCCCAAAGGAATCTATCACCCAGATGCTTGCAGTCCTCCTAGCTTTCAACAATGCCATCAATCCCACCTTAGGAAGGGTCATCCTCCCTATCCGTGTTGGTGAGAATCTCATCCATGAGGTATTTTATATCATTGAAGGATAATTTCAATACAATGTTCTCCTTAGATGACCATGGATCCACGCCATGTGTTGCATTCCCTCTACACTCCATCGTTCCTTTAAATACAAACATGAGGGAAAGGTACTAACACTAAATCTACTAATTGGGATCATTTATATTCTTCCCAGGGACATTCCTCCCTTCCAAGGGTGTAAAATGACATATAGACCAAAATATGTACTCATTCCTAAGAGTGATCCATCTACACCATCCACATATCAGCCATTCCCTCATCCAAACTCCCTAACGATGACTCCCTGGATAATGTAATGGACAAGCTTATAATGGGGAGTATCATCTTCTCACACTCAACACCCTTCCCAGTCCTCAACGTATCGGTAGACCCGATAAGGTGCCTATATATCAACCAAGCGTTGAAGATGTCATTCCTTTCGGTCCACCACAACTTCGCACCAACCTCATCTATGGTGGTTTCAATACCCCCTTATCTCACATAGATTATCTTCCACATGCCAAGCTTTATACCAGTGGCTTTGGCTTTCTCAACAAACCATCTTTACCTATACCTATCTCCATCATTGTGCATGGAAAGGATTCGGCCTAGGCCATTATGAGCACGACCCACATGACCTTATTCCCGATCAATGTCACAAACCTCATGAAAATTTTGGGCTAGGATACCAGGAGAAATCCCTTGAGCCCATCACACCATCTGAGATACTCATAGACATGTCTTCTCCACCTCCTCTATCTCTTCTAACTTTCAAAGACATGGACATACCTTCTCTACCTTCTCCATCTCTTTTGACTCCCGAAGACATGAACATACCTTCTCTACCTTCCCCATATTTTTTGGCTCTTGAAGACATGGAAATGGATGACACCATTTCTATTGCTTCTGAATTTTTTTAGTCTCCACCATAACTTTGGGACCGGTCACTTATCAGTGTGAAAATCAGACTAGGTCCCTTCCCTTTTCCATCCAGGACATGATAGAAGAAGAATCTCCTACCATTAACGTCCTTTAGTGTGTTGATGATGATGCCATTATTTCCCACATGGGGGTAGAATATTCTTAAACACCTACTCTTCTCAATGAAGCCACCATTCGATGTCAATATCAAGACCCTCAGGAGCCTCACATTCTCAAAGTGGCCAATCTCTTGATCCACACGAGCTAGAATATTTCACCGCATTCCTCTCCCATCATAGCCAGGCATTTGCATGGTCATATTTAGACATGCCAGGTCTTGACCCTTCTATCTTCATCTATAATATTGTCACCTATCCCAATGCTAAACTGGTAAAGCAAAGTTTTTCCACATGCATCCTCGCATTGCCCTCCTTGTTAAAGAAGAGCTACAATGCCTTCTTTCTTACCAATTTCATCATTCCCATCGACTATCCCCAATGGGTTTCCAACATTGTTCCCATCTCCAAAGCATCGGGAAAGCTTTGTATATGTACCAATTTTTGAGATCTCAATCTCGCTTTCCCTAAAGATGACTTCCCTCTTCCAAACATTGATCAACTTGTGGATCTTACCGTAGGTCATGAGATGCTTTCTCTCATGGATGGTTTCTCTGGTTATAATCAAATTCTCATCACACTAGAAGATCAACACAAAACCTCCTTTATCACTCCTTGGGGGACCTTTTGCTATTGTGTCATGCCCTTTGGTTTAAAGAATGCCAACACTACTTATCAGTGGGCCATGACTTATATCTTTCATGATCTCATCCAAAAACTATAGAAGACTATGTTGATGATATTTTAGGAAAATATAAACATCGACGTGACCATCTTGCCATTCTCAAAATCCTTTTCAAGTGCCTTATTCATTTTTGTCTTCATCTCAATCCATCCAAGTGTGTATTTGGATTCTTAACGAGAAAACTCGGATTTATTGTTTCTATTAGGGGAATTAAAGTTGACCCCACAAAAATTAAGGAAATTATTGAAATGCCTCCTCCTTCCAATCTCAAACAACTTCACAGCCTTCAAGGCCACCTTCAATCTATCCACCGTTTCATCTCACAACTTTTAGATCAATGCCAACCCTTTCATCACCTCCTTTGGAAGGACATAAAATTCAATTGGGATCATGATTTCTAGAAGGATTTTGACGATCTTAAACAATATCTCCTATCTCCATCGCTTACACCTCCATGTGAGGGGGATCCATTTTACTTATATATTTATGCTACTAATCATGCCCTATCAATTATGTTAGAAAATTGTGATGACCAATGTTGTGAGCAGGATATTTATTGCATCAATCGCACCCTTCATGACTGTAAAACCTGCTACATTGAAGCTGAAAATATGTGTTGCGTGCTCTTCTTTGCTACTTCAAAGCTTTGACACTACCTCCTTAATCATAAGACATATGTCATTACTAATTTTCATTTTCTTAAAACAATACATTCCAAGATGTATCATAATGATTGTATCACCTGTTGGCTCATGCTTATGAATGAGTTTGAGCTTGAGTTCATTTCTCAATAATATATTAAGGGTCAAGCTATTTGTGACCAATTAGTAGAAGCCCCTCTTTTTTGTATGTAGCTTCCTCATGAGCATTTTCTGGATGAATCCATTAATCGATTTCATCACAAATATAATGCTCTCAAATTCACTCTCTTCTTCAATGGCTCTAAGTGTCAGTAAGGGGGAGGTGTTGGTATTGTTCTTATTCCTCCTTGGGAAAATCCTATTCCCCTTGCATATAAACTCAATTTTGAGTGTATAAACAACATGGTAGAGTACGAGGCCCTCATCTTGGGTCTTAAAACAACCGTATTTATAGGTGTCTAAATTATTGACATCTACGAGGATTTGAGCTTATAATCAAACAAGTCATAGGTGAGTATCAATGTAAAAATGATACCCTTCAAAAATATCATAACATTGTTCATCTTCTCCTTGAATCCTTTGATTCCTACACCATCCAAGTTGTTCCCTGGTAAACCAATAATTTTTTTGATACGATGGTCTCCTCGTGGCTCTCATCCCATGGAAAATAGAGGAGTCTAAGCTTCCTATCATCGTTCATCACCGTGATCGACATTTCCATGAATTACCTCAGGTTAATCTTATTGAATCTAATTCATCAAACCTTTGGTATTCTCAAATATTTGATTATCTATCCCAAATCCATTATTCCTCCTGATCTATCCAAAAATGCTAAGAGGTATTTTCTTCAATGTGCTAACCGCTATGTGATCCTTGGCGACATTCTTTATAAATGCAGATTTGATGGTGTTCTTCTCCGATGTCTTAAATCCCATGAAGCCTCCCAAGCCATCCAAGAGGTCCATGACGGTATTTGTGGTGGACATTTTAGTGGCTTAGCCATTGTTAAGCGCATTCTCCATCTTGACTATTACTAGCCTTACCTCAATCATGATTGCCTTGAGTATGTTAAAAAATGTGAAAAATGTCAGTAGCATTTCAATCTTGTTCGTATTCTAGTCAATTTTTTCCAGCCGGATTAGGACTTTTGGCCCTTTTCACATCGGGGCCTTAAAATTCCATCTTTGCGTGTGTCCCTTCACAAATTCATCTCTGATGAAGACTATCACCAAGCTCACCTAGAAAACCTGAGTTACTAGATGAGTGTCACCTTCTCACTCTTGAACACCATCATGTTTATCAGGAGCTGCATTAAATGTGCTTACAATAAGCAACTTAAAGAGTGTGACTTTAATGTTGGTGACCTAGTCCTCAAAGAAAATCAGAATGTCACTACTCTAGAAAGGAGCCAACATGGAAATTTTTCCCCTAACTAGATTAGACCATACATTATTACACACAAGTATGGGTTGGGAGCCTATCGTTTGGCCTCCCTTGATGGTAAATCGAAAGTGAAACCTCTTAACACATTGCACTTGTGACCATTCTATTGTTAGCATATTTACCAAAGTGTGCCCTTAGTCATATCTTTAGATCATTCCTCCATCCTAGCCTCTTCCATATCTCATTGTGATGATTTGGAATTATGTGGTCTTCCATCACTTCCTAGATGTGACCTTAAATGTGGGCACCACGACTCTTCCCATATCATATTACTTATGGATAAGTTCTCCCCTCTCGGTGAGAACCCCGTAATCATCACATCCATCACCCTCTTATTCACATATTGGAACCATGCAAAGGGTCAAAGGGTGTTTCTTGTACATTAATTATCCCCTCATAAGTGGTCTACCTATCTAGTCCCATCTCTCCCCATGTAAAATTCAAAACTCATGGATGCACTTGTCAAAATCAAAGTTATCAAAAATAGAATGATCCCTCGAAGGATAGTTGTTCATGAAAAAACATATATAGAAAAGCATGAAAATCAAAGTCAAAATCAAAAATCAAGAAAAATAGACCGATCCCTCGAAGGATGGCTATCATATTGTTCTTTCCATTTATATATTGTATAAAGTAGAACATACCCTCGAAGGATGTCTACTCCTTATGGAATTTTAAGGCTTCTCGCATTGATCAACCTTACATTTTATTAGCATCCTAAGAAATCTTCCCACATTGATAAAATTTCTTCTAGCAGACTTCCCACATTGATCAATTTGCTCTTTTCCCTTTCCCAGAGATGGGGCATAGTTTTAGGGAACACCAATTTTGGAAAACCCTCTTTCTCGGGTAAAAATTCATCTCAAAACCCTTTGTCATGTCGACACTAGGTTTATGAGTTCATTTCATCCATGCTCCTCATGATCTTTGGTATGACCAACTGCCGTTGGTGGCATACTAACATTTGTTTTGGTCACATGTGATTTGCATCACCTAGATCTCCCTCTTGTTTACCTCTAATGTGATTGGTGGCATATTTTCCTCACACATTCCTTGATATGACATAGAGAAATTTATATCTATAGGTCGTTATCATTAAGGTTGCGTCTTATCTTACTCCTCATTTGATCTTATCTTCTCTTTCTCATCCTAAGTCCCATTGGGCCATACATATTTCCCCTTTGGGACACTCCTCTTAACCATTCATTTCTTTAAGTCCATATTCATGGCCATACTCATCTTTCCCCCTCGGGAATTTTATTACGATATTCAAATTATCCCTTTTTTGGGCATACATTCTTTTTCCAAAGTCCACATTCGTGGCCATATTCTATATTCTCCCTTTACGGCATTCTATTTCCATATTCCAAATCCTCTCCTTCTCATTTCAAAGTCCACTTCTATGGCCATATTCACTCTTCCTTTGGGAAATTTCTTTCACTATCTTATTTAACTCGTGCACAAATCCCACCTCGTGGAAATACCTTTTTCCCTTGGGGCATTTTTAATTAATCTACTTCAATTATTTCACTACCCATTTTTCATTTCACCTTCAGGCCATATTTGAGCTCCCCTTGAGGCACCATTATTTTTCATCCTTTTGGATGCATACCTTTTCGCTTGATTCCTCGTGTACAAAGGATTTCACATACTTTTTGCATATAGTTGCACATACTTTGATGACTTGTCTATGACCCATTGCTCATCCCGACTTGCATCCATATAGCAATGACCTTCACCCACTCACTGATCTTTAGAATGTTGTATCCCATTTCTGTTGAGACCACAATTGTCCTCTATCGATGTGATATTAGAGTCAATGCCATAGTTTTTATTGATATTACGATCCTTTTTTCCTGGGTCATTTTTCCTTGGTTATGCCTTCACCCATTTTTTCTTCACACACCCACCCTTCATCATCTACCTTTTTCAAAAATGTCATTGATTTCCCTTGACATCATCGATCCCCCATTTGAGGAGGAGCTCATCATCCACCTTTCATCAATCCTCATCCAAATCTTATCATTTTTGTCTCATGGCTTGCTATCTCAAACTAATCAACAAAAAGGGGCAAAATATAAACACCTAAATTTGATATATTTAACCTTATCACCTGCACATGCATATTCATTTATTTCATCCCCCTTAAGTTATTAAAATGTCCCCCATTTATCCCATCCCTATTGAATTTAATTAATTAATTCTTATTAATCAATTAGTATCCTATTTGTTGCCTTAACAAACTTTCTATTTCCCATCCCTACATTTTTCTAACCTATCTCTACTACCAAATCACCTACACCTCATCCCTAAACATCCTCCTCCTACCTAATTCTTTAAAGCACTTTCCCAATCTTTAAAAACCTGAAATCATGCCAAAATAAAAAAATCTAGTCCCATTGGGGAAACTTTCCATGTAGTTGGAAGTGACCAAGCCCAAGCCGTCGCCGTCAACCCTATAAATTTAAGTGATTTCCTTCCATTCTAAAATTAGAAACATGAAAATCCTCAAAATTTCTCAAGAGATGTGAAATCCCTCTCACGCATGTGAATTTCAAAAGCAATTGTAGACCTCTCAGGCCTCTTTGGAACTTGCTTGCATCCCTCACGATCATCCCTCGTGAGTTTGTCATTATCTTTGAATCGCTTTATTTCAATATTATTGTTTTATCATTGATTTGTTGGTATCTAACCTTTTGTAGGAGCAGATCATCCATAACAATGTTCACAACTTCATCATCAACCTCCTTTTTCAGATCCATACTTACAGGTTGCTCTTCTAGTTTGCTTTTCCTCGACTTTATCTAACTTTGTTATAGTTTCCGTCTCCCCTGATAGGTCACCATCACCTTGACCTTCTGTAGTTTTTGATTTCTATTCCAGAACCTTCTCCTATATCTGCATGAGTTTTGTGTCTACCCTAACTTGCCAAAACTTACTTCTAATCCCTCCATGACATTAAAAAATAAGTTTGTTTACACCCGAGTCATCCTCGACCACGGTCCTAATTCCCAACTTACCCTTATTAACCATCACTTTCTATCATTTTCTTGGTTTCTTCTTCCTTATATTCCCTCTGCAAGTTGATCCCAACATTCATCAATTTCTTCTCTATTTAGATTACATCCAGATCTCGTAGGGTTTGCATATTTCACTTATCTTCCAGATCTTCCTTCCGGGTCCTTTGTCGACAACCTACCTCTGCGCATAGTCTGGGTGCCACCAAACCCAGACCTAGTACATTTAATTTTCATTTATTTTGATCACATCAACACTTAAATCAATCAATAATGCTTTAGACTCTATAATTCATTCAGTTTCTACATATTATCAACTTATCTTTTACTTTATATCCATTTTGTTTAAAAATGGGGGTTAACATCCACCGAGGAAGTTAACACTTCTCGGGTCCAATTTTTAGGGAAATCCCTGCATAAATATATCTAATCAATCTTGTTTCAGTTCATCTTATTTGCAGGTAATCAGCTGGTAGAACCCACCATCTACTTGGTGCTCGTACATCCATCACACATCCGAGGTAACATAAACCCTCCAACATTTATGAGTTATGTTCTTTCTTTAGCAGCTAACTCATTAATTTGAAACGAATGAGAAAATACTACAACACTCATATTTAAGGTTATAAATATAGAATACCGATGGGAGACCACATAATTACAAATCCTATAATAGTAGATGTGTTAACGATAGAAATGCCACAAGTGCATAACATTTAGGGGTTCTTCTTCAGGTTTATCATCGATGGAGGCTAAGGGATAAGCCCTAGATCAAAACTTGTCAGTGATAATATATGAAACAATCTAGTTTGGGGAAAAATTTCCATGTTGAATCCTTTCTAGAGTATTGAAATTTTGATTCTCTTTGGGGACAAGATCACCAATATTAAAGTCACATTCTTTGACATGTTTATTATATTCTCTTTTGATGCGTTCTTAATAGACATGATCATGTTCAAGGGATTTTAGGTGAAGTTCATCTAAAAATTTGAGTTATGCTAAGTGTTCTTGATGATAATCCTCATAAAAAATGAGATCTCTACGGGATACTCAGAGGGACGAAATTTAGAATTCAAGAGGAAGGACAACCTCAGAGCCATAAAATATTAAAGACAATGGAATAACACCTATAGGAGTACAGATGCTAGTCCAATAGGCCTAGAGAACAAACCAAATTTGGAGATGTCAATTTATGCCAGCTTGGTCAATATTTTTCATGAGGATTTTGTTGATTGTTTTTTAGAGGCTTTTGCTTGACCATTTTCTTGTGGATGATAGGAAATGAAAAGTTAAGCTTGATGTTATAGGTGTTGCAAAGTTTTTAAAACTTTTTGTTTTTAAAGAACTTGCCATTATCTATGATAGTTTTGTGAGGAATTCCAAAGAAAAAAATAATGTTATGGTGGATGAAGTCAACAATCTTATCGAATTTAGTATAGATGAGGGGGATGGCTTCCACCCATTTAGTGAAGTATTCGTTTGTTATGATGATAGAATTGTGTCATTGTGATGAATGAGGGTTGATGAAGTTAATGAGGTCAACTCCCCATTGTGAAAATGGCCATAAATCCTGGGTGGGTTGTAGATCCTGACTTAGTATGTGAGCAAGGTTGGAGTGTTATTGGCATTCAACACATTCTTGATGTAATCACAACAATCTTGATTAAGGTTAGGCTAGTAATAACCCATCCGTAGGACAGATTTGGAAAAAACCAAACCACTGAAGTGTCCACCGCATATGCCATCATGGAATTCTTAAATAGATTTGGTGGATTCATGAGATTTGAGGCATCGAAGTAGAAGGCCATCAAACCCTCATTTGTAAAGAATTCCACCGAGGATGACATAACAGTTAGTTCATTATAGAAAATATCTCCTATCATTCTTAGATATATCAGAGGGGATTTTAGACTAAGAAATATAGTTATAGAATTAAGTGTACCACAGATCTGATTGATTGTCTCTAAAAATATTAACAGAGGGGAGCTTGTTGGTATGATATGGTTGGTCAAGTATATGCACAACAATGAACAATTTAGAATCTTAGTTTATAAGCGTATGCATGATGCAAGATAAGTCATTATGTCTGTGAATTTTTTGGATGAGTGGGGAACTATTTGGATTGTATAATGATCGAAGGCTTCAAGAGGAAGTCAACAATGTTTTTTTATTTTTGTAAAATTTCATTCTTACATTGATAGGTTCCTTTTATTTGATTGATGATAAGCTGAGAGTCCCCATAGATGTCAAGGATTTGAACACCAAGCATGATAGTGGTTTGAAGACCCATAATGAGGGCTTCATACTTAACCATGTTGTTGGTGCACTCAAAATTTAGTTTGAAGGATAGAGGAATGGGAGTCCCCTAAGGAGGTATGATGATGATACAAAACCTCCCCCTACCTACACTTATAACCATCGAAGAAGAGTGTATTTTTGAGGGGAGTGTCTTCTTGATTGAGAGTTTTAATAGATTCACTGGGAAATTATTCATGAGGCGATTGATTGTTAGGGATGGGAGCTTTATGTGATCTGATCGACGATGGATTTCCCCTTGATAGATTTCTAAGACATGAGATCTAGGTCAAATTCGGTCATAATCATGAACCATCGGGTAATGCGATCATTATGATATGGTTTAGAATGCATAGATTTAAGAAGATTAAAGCTAGTGATGACATAAATCTTATGATTGAGGAGATAATGATGAAGTTTAGAAGTTGTGAAATATAAATCACAACATAGCTTTTCTACTTTAGTGTATTGAGTTTTGTAGCCGTGAAGAGTGCAACTTACATAATAAATGACCTGCTCTCTACCTTGGTCATCTCAATGTTTCTAGCATGGTGCCTAGGGCATGGTTGATGGTAGATATATATAGATAAAATGACTCCCCCTTGTGTTTAGGTGTGAACATGGGTGGTGATAGAAGGTATTCTTTGAGCTCTTCAAAGGCCTTTTGACAGTTGTCATCCCATTTGAAATGGACATAATTTCTAAGGATATGATGAAAAGGTTCTCAATGGTCTAAAAGATGAGAAATGAAGCATCAGATGATTAGAGCCTACCTTGGAGACTACGAAGTTGTTTAATATTATGTAGTCAAGAAATCATGCACTTTAGACATTTTATTTATCCTAGTCTCATACTACTTTTTAGAAGGTTCTTGAGTAAATGAAATACTAATTAACCCCCATCCTTTAGTCATATTGTTTATTTTATTTCATAATTTGTGCCCCATTACATCCATATGCCCAACCATTTCTAGATATCCTGCATTATTTTAGCCTCGGCTGAGTCACCCAAAATTAGTACTGGGGCGCCCATGGGTGCCCTGGTCCCACCTGGGGGTGCCCTGATCCTCTAACACTTTCTTGCCACTTTTTGGGCCTCTTCTAGCCATTTTTCATATCTATCTTTCTTGGGGCCAGCTTTTTCAGGGTTAATTACAAAATTATAGCAAGAGAACCCTATAAATATAAAGTTATGAGACCATAATGAGGGACCTAGCATCATACACTACTATCACTCCATCTAGAGCTACATCCATCTATTGCATTGGCATCCACATTGTTCCATCATCAAGGCACAAGATAGAACATGTGCATCACACTTCATAGGGGGAGGAATCTCTTTTATTCTATGCACACATACTATTACATTTTCTACATTTAGCTATTTTTTGCTACTTCACAAAGTGCGATTGACACAAGAGCACCTAGGGCACAACATGCACACACACCAAAACTACATTTGGGTCTAAAATGTAGTGCAATGCTAAGTTAGTAAGCCCACTGTTATAGCAACTGAGGTTAATCCAACCCATTCATTCCGCATCTTTATTTTTTAGGGTTTTGATACTTATTTTTGGTATTTTGTAGGTTAGTTCTTCCTCTTGGAATATTTGGAGTATTTGACGTAGTATAGAAAAATTAATGCGATAGGAAGGCATAGTTTCAGATCACCTTCCCACACTGTGAGCACTAGTTTCAGACACTTTTCCCAGAACAGGGCACCCAGATTCCTTACCAAAGTACCCATGGGTGCTCCAGTCCTCTTCTAGGCACCCTAGTCCAAACACATCATCCAAATATGTCCTTTTCGACACTCCTGCATAGTCGTTCCTACGTTTTGAATTTTTGTGCATCACTACGACATAGTATGATAGTAATCAATTATCATCTGAGTTCTTTCCTTTCCCTTCTTGTGTATTAGGATTTTTAATTTCATTAGAATTTATTTGTTATATGTCCTATTAGATTCTCAGTTTTACATGCCAACTCAACCTATATACTGAACCCAATCCTCAACCTATATACTATCTCCTAAAATCATTCTTTCTTAACGATGACACCCATCCGATGTCTAATTTTATGCTACTCAATTCCCGATAACACCCATCCCGATGTAGTTTATAATACTTTTGTGTATACATTCTCCCATCATATTAAAATCTATGAACCATTCTAATAGAGCTTCAAAAGAAAATGCTAATTAAATTGAAATCAAGATAAGATCTAAAGGAAATACTTCAATGCATAAATGAAACTACATGCTAAAGCTATTTCCTACTCTATATGATTGCTAACTTAAACTATGAACCTATGAAGAACATAAACAATCAAAGTGGATTGTTACTTGATCTCAAGGATTGAGAATAGAATCTCACCAAGAATGGATACAAGGCCATTTTGGATCTCCCCATATTACTCAATTTTGAGTGAAAGGATGCAAGATGGAGAAGCTATTTCCAATAATGGAGAATGGCTCAAGATCAAAATGCTTATAGTTTTCACTATTCAAAGCATGGTGTAAGAAGAAAGGTAAGAAGGAGGGTTCTTTATATAGCTTTCCCGAAGAGGCAAGGCTAGCAAATTGATGAATGTGGGATAAAGGTAAAACAAGATTAGGAATGGATAAGGTTGCTTTATAAAAGGTAATCTTGATTTAGAAGAGTTTAATTTGTCATTAGTAAGTCATGGGAGTTGGGGATGTTTTAATTAATCAAAGGTGATTAATTAATAGGTAGAGGTAAGCTTATAAAATCTAATTAGAGGAAAATTAGTATGATTTGTAGGATGTAAGAGAGGAATTTGATCCAATAAATGGTAATTTATTGATTTAGAGTTGTGAGTGTAATTAATTAATTAATTAATTAACCCAAGTAGAAGTGGATATTAATTAATGAAAGGTCGTTAATTGACATCCTTAATGATATAGGAAGGACTAATTAATTAACGAAAGGTTGTTAATTAACAAATATGAAGAGGAATGTTAGCTAATTTTGGAAAAGTGCTAATTATTATGGAAATGATGAGAAAGAGGATAATTAGTGCAATCTTAGCATTAAAGCCTGCGTAAGAGGATTTTAGGTGTCTACATTTTTCCCTCTTTGGGGTGGCGTAAGTGATGCCACTTCAAAGATAGTAGACAAGTACAAATAAATAATTTTTTTGAAGAGATAGAAGAAAAAATTAATAGAATGAAGGATGCCCCCTCGAGTGTCGATGAGGTGATGAAAGAGGGTGATTAGTGATGAAAAGATGAAAGAATAGAATAGAAGAAGTAGAATAATTGATCCCTATTGCCCCAAGTTGCTTTTGAAGAAAAGTGTTGATAGAAGGAGAGTGATATGGAAGAAAAATGAAGATGAAAAGAGATGGATATAGTTATCATCTTGCCGATGTAAAAACCAACTTTATTTCATCATTTTTCTTATGATCGATGTCATTAGTCCTTATTAAAAAGAATGAACAGAAGTGTAGTATGACATGAAAATCCATATACGAACAAATGTCCATAGCTAAAAACACCAACTCCATGCAACATACAAAATGCAATGCAATATGAGAAAGTAAAAGATGCCTAACTCCCTGCAACATACATAATGCAATGAAATATGAGAAAGTAAACAAGATAACCTAATAGAGAAACATAATGCAATTTTTTTTTATCAAGCTTTGATTCAAACTGTGTGAATTAATGAAAAGGGTTAAAATATGGTGCCCCAAGAAAGGATACATGCAAGGGGAATAACGGAGGACACTTGGGTCCTATGAAAAGTAGTGCACTATGAAATAGTACCAAGCAACTCATTTTGCCCCTAGAGTATAGACATAGTAAGAAAACCAACTTTGTTAATGGAGGTAGATCAAGATGATCCATGAGTCACGCACAAGAACAAGTGAGAACCAAAGAGCGATGTTTTGTAGGATTTTTTTTTTTTTTTTTGATTTTTTTTAGAAACATATTTGAATGTTTTTTATTTTGAAATTTTTCTAAAACTATGTATAGGAAGACAAAGAAGCATGGATTCCCCAATGATAGATGGGATGTACAAGGGAAAAATGCCACATGTATGTAAGAAAGTGAAGATGAGAAAATGCCCCAACAATTAGGTGGGAGTATTCAAAGGAAAACTCTTCACATGAATGAAGGGGGATCAAGGCCAATATAAAATAGGTTTAATCATGAGGGAGCAAGGATGCCCCCAATGTAAGTTGGCAAGAAAAACATGAGAGAAAGGAAGTAGAAAATTGTTTTATTAAAAGGGGAAAAAGTGTCTACAAACATGGAAAAGAGGACATCCTATATACACATGGATGTTCTAAATGATTTTCAAAGAATAGAGGATGCTATGAAAATATTTAGAAGGTGGTCGATGAAAAAGTGATTAGCCCAAGGCACAAATCATGAGACAAGACATGCGCTAAAGCAAGAGTTTGAACAAGGTCAAAAAAACAACTTGGTAACATATTAATCTGTTTACTCATCGAGATCCCGTGTGTGCACGTGGAAATGAATTACCTCTTAAAGGAAAGAGTTGATAGACAACAAGTGAAGACACTAGCCAATGTGTAGGAATGATTTAGTTTGAAAGGTGATTTGTGAATGGATTGTGGAAGGAGAGCCATACATTCTCTTTCTTTGCAGCCCAGCATCCATAGCCCCAATGGAGATGCATTTGATTCTAATAAAACATTTCTCTACTTTCAGTTAGGTGTCCATATCCGTGGTAGAGATTATTTGGAAATACCCCAAGAGAGAGTTATATATCAATTTGTTTTTTCTTTTAGCTTTTACTTTTTGATTGATTGATTTTGATTCTTTTTCTTTGTTTACTAAAAAATTATTTCAGCTCTCTTGTTTGATAAGGGGTTAAGAATCACTGATGGCTTGATGGAAGGATGTGGAAGTGATTGTGATGATGACATTGGCTAGTGTCAAAAATATATCCAAAAGTTCTTCACAACAAGTTTATTAGATGAGAATTGTGATAGGATCTAAGAGGTTAGTCATTCTTTAATTTACTAAGGTGATAAAAGACCAAGGGTCAAAAGATACCATAGAGATAAATGTCACAAAATGTGTGTGAATAGGCTAACCAAAATAACATCGAAGGGATGAAAATGGTGGATGACTTGCAGAGGAATATGAAAGAAAGGGAAGAAAGAACATCCATGTGTATGCAATACTTGATTGCAATGTTTGATCTTTGTACCTTTGATTTTTTTTTTGTAATGTTTTAATGTTTTCTCATTTTTTTGTATTTTTGAAATTTTTTTAAATTTTTTAAAGAAATTTTCAATGTTTTGGGAGATTGGGAAACATGTCACTCTACATGATAGGATCCAACAATGATGTTCATGATTTCCTTGATAAGGGAGACTAAGCATGTTTGTTTATCAAGAGTGATATTATCCCGATCTCGATGATCGTGGTGAGTTCACACTCAACAAATGATTGTGATTTGTTTTGAAACATGGGTTTTCATATGTGGGAGCTTGAGTTCCCTATCCATAGGTTTTTTCACTTTGTGCCATACTTGATGGGTACATTGGTGTGCATTCTTGAATCATGTTTTGATTTTGAATTTTATAATCATTTGAGTTGTTGGGAGCTTTGGAGCTCTTTGGAGTTTTGATCTTAGCTTGATAAAGAACTTGTCTAGGTTTCTTATAAGCTAATGCTTGACTTGTTTGATCTTGAGAAGTGGGAGAAGAATGTGGATTTTAGAATTGATGAGAGGAATGATGGTGGGATTGCCACAATCATTGATAACATAATGTGATGGATGAAAAGGATATGGTCCAAGAATTGAAGAAGATGGGATACCAGGAGGTGAGCCACAAATAGAAGATGGAAGGCTACTTGGATGTGGCCTAGTATAGAGGAAGAAGGGCTACTAGGAGGTGGCCCAAGAATAGAAGATGAGGGGCTACCCAGAGGTGTCCCATATATAGAAGACAAGGGGATAGTTAGACGTGGCCCCATAATAGAAGGTAATGGGATACCCGGAGGAGACCCACAAGTAGATGATGAAGGGATACTTGGAGGTGGCCCATATATAGAAGAAGTGATGGGCTACTTGGCGATGACCCAAAGTGTGATTGTGATTGAGGAATTATGATATGTAAAGAAGAATTGGGTGATGAGAAGATGGGCCATGGCTCAATACTAGACCTAGGTAGTTCATCACAGAATGAAGAATGTGAGGATGGAAGAATAAGAGGAGGATCAAGTTGCATGATTCTTAGGCTCTTCCTTTGTTTCTTGATAAAAGGAATCAACCTTTTCCCCACAATACGTGAACACATCAAGGTCTAAAGAGAATCCTTGCTCATAATTTGTTAGAGGGATATCTTTCATGTGCCCCTATAAATGCCATGATCACTCCTTCATTTGAAAGAAATCAATCGGTATGGGTTGTTGATCGACCACAGGGGTTTGATTGGAAGAAAAAGGTCCAACTGGTGTGGAAGACTTAGAATATGTTTGATGATGATTGATAGAAGAAGATGACTCAAGAGATGAAGTAGACTTAGGCTAGATGTCTCATGAGTAGAAGAAGATGTGGATTTAGAATTGGTTGGTATAGGTTTCCCTATAAGATGATGTCGTGGAGGAAGAATAGGAGGATTTCATATCCAAAATTCCATAGATTGTGATGTAGGAGTCGACTTAGATGATTGAATAGAAGGACTTTGAGTCACATGAATATTCAAAGGAGGAAGGGTTCATTGAGGTGACTGATAAAAGAGGTCATGTGAAGAAGGGGAGGACATGATTGAAGAATCACATTAGATGTTTTATAAAGAAGGTCATGTAGAAGGGGAGGACCGTGACTTAGGAGTTGAATTGGATGAATGATAAAGGAGGTCCCACAAAGAAAGGGGGACTCAAGAATGTAGTAGAAGTATGATGAAGGAGGTCATGTGAAGAAGGGGAGGACCATGACTTAGGAGTCGAATTAGATGAATCTAAATAGTAGTTTGGATCCGAATCATCAAGAAGAATCAGAGGAAATATTTGGATTGGAATCCTTAGAAGAAGAGGAAATGTTTGGATTAGAATTAGAAGAAGAGTGGGGGAACTTGAATAATAATTTGGATCAAAAGTGTCCAAACCATACCACCGATTATGAGATGAAGGTGGGGAATGGGTTACCCGGATGGGTTCTCTAACGTGAAGAACCAAACATGGTTTAGTCATGATGGGTGTCTTTTGATGTGACACCTAAATTTTGATTCTTTATGGTCATAAGTATAAGGAACCCTGTGATAATAGTCATGGTTGGTGTTCACTAAGTCCAAATGCCTAGACCTAGATAGTGTGATTGAACTCCTTCAAATAGAAGGAAGTTCCATGTCAATTTAGGTAATATAATGGAAACCAACTAGACATTTTACAAACGGATAGGGGATGCTTGTGTGATTTTCCAAAGGGAAGCTAAGGAAAACATACATCGTGTTGACATAAGATTGATAATCCAACAAGGTTTGGACAACAAGTTTGGAGGTGTAAATGTCAAAGGATTGATCAAAATTTTAACAACATAAAGGATACAAAGGAAAGGTTTCCAATGTTGATTGATGCAAAAAAAATTTGATAGGAAATGTTTTTCTAAGGTTTGAAAGATATGTTCAAAAATGACCATGAATTTAGGCAAAAACAAGAAGATCAAGAGGATGAAAGTCCCAAAGGATTGTCCTAGAAATGAGTTTATAAGATGGATAAACACAAGGAACAATCACACAATTTCAAAACACAAAGTCAATCTACAAGGAAATACTCCTTATGCAAAATGTGTGTCAAAGGTAGGTTAGTGTAAAATGATCAACATAATGTCACCACTTATGCCAAGTTCAAAAATGAACAAGATGTAAGAAATAACAAAAGGTTGATATGATTTCCAAACAAGGTATACTAAAAGCAAGTTTAAGTCCAACCAAGACCTAAATCTAAAAAAAAGTGGAAGTTATGAATATGAACGACATAACAATACCACTAAGATATGTTAACCAAAATTTATAGAAAAGTAAGGTATTAGTATGAAATAATATTAATATGATGTGCAAAAAGGTAACAACAACACCTTTCAAAATCGAGGTAATGTTTGAAAGAAAACCAAGGCTAGAGTATACCAAGGAATTGTTATGATGTGCATAATATAACGTTACAATCTAAACACTTAGGTCAAGTTTGCAAGAAACAAGACATAAGTATCAAAATTGTTGTGATATGATACAAACAAGATAACAATTCAAAGGAGAATCAAGTGATGAACCAAGCCTAACTATGATGATGATCTTGATGTGGGTATCAAGATCAAAATGGATACCAATGATATGAGAACATTCCCACACACTTTAGACATTTAACAACCCAACCGCAAACATGGATGAGTGTAAATGGACATAAAAGTGGTGACACAATCAATTAGGAAATACATGTGGTCACTCTTCTTTTGATCAAAAAAGTGTCAAAAGAAAGTGAAGGAAGTAGTACAAGTGAGGATGAAAAATGTTGGCCTCACTTTGGTAGAGTTTCACCTCACCTTAGGGTGAGTGAAAAACTAAAAAATTAATGCTTCACATGTTTCATGATGAATGATGGATCTTTACAACAACGATTTGGTCAAGTTGGCTCCAAAGACTGAATGGCTTTCCTAGGTGGTTCACTCAACTAGGTGTCACAAGTTATCTAGATGCAAGATCGATTTACCAAGAAAGTCACACTGACTAGTCTTGGGTTATCTTGGCTTTACTTTACCCCTTCAAGTACAAGTGAGAAATTAATGCGTTCATCATCGTGTACTCTCATTGGGGTTCGTGATATAGATAACTTTGATGCTAAATCTCACAAAGGTAAAACTAGTCAAGTAGGTGTGTGGAACACTTCCCGTTTCATCCACAAGGTTCCCTCTTGCATGGACTACTTTGGGGTTCCTAGGACCACCCCATTATTGTAGCTTAAGGCTTATGCCAAAGGGGTTATGTCCTAGTTTTAAGCGGATGGATGAGGCGTACCCTTATCCGAACCTACAAATCAAGTGTTTCGAATGTGGTGTGTTTTTTTATATGTTTTAGACTTAATGTGGTTTAGTTGTTCACCATTTAACAACCTACAACACACGTGTAGTTAGAAAATTTTATTTCAAAATCTTTTATTTGAAAATCATTTTTAGGTCTTGCACTCAAGCGTTAGTAGTTCTCCAAGAAAATCACATTATTTAAAAGAGGATTAAGAGTTGCTTTTGATTCTCAAGATCATCCAAGGATGTAAGAGAAGAGCATACACAACAAATAATCCAACTAAAAGTAAAGGAAAGCTTTGCAATTAATGAACCATACAAAAACTTGATAAATGTTCATTCCCTTAAACAAAAATGAAAGATGAAGTTTCCAATTAACCAAATGTTAGAAAATGAAGACTAAAGTTACTTTTGATTCTCAAGATCACCCTAAGGTGCAAGAGAAGAGCATACACAAAACTTTAGCCCAACTAGATAGAAATGGAAAACTTTAAATCAAAGGACCATAAAAAAATGCTTTGTAAAAGGTTCATTCCCTTAAGCAAAATGAATAATCAAATTTCCAAGTTAATCCAAATGTTAAAAATATAGATATCAAAGTTTTTTTATTCTCAAGATCACCAAAATGTACAAGAGAAGATCATACACAAGCTTTGGTCTAAATCAAGTAAAACATGGAAATACAACATTCATCAAAACATTAGACATGTTAGAAAATGACTAGTTTTACAATAAAGGAAAACCTAAAATTTTTGTAAGTATAAATCCTAAATTTATATTTTCATTGCATATTTAACTTCAATACCTTTCCAATGCAAAAAAAAAGAGTCATTTTGAGTTCGGGAGAAAAATTTATGGCCTCTGGAAGATGGGTTACACATATGCTCTTATGCTCACGGGTATGCACTTAACATTACCCAAAAAAATGTCAAAAAAATGTCCCTTAATCTGCAAAATGGTCACATTTTTCAACCAAGATTCAATTTTGACAACAACCCATCACATTAATATATGAATAGAAGACTCAATGCTATCAAACATTAACATTCATGATAAAAACTTAACATTTTCAAGAAATTGACAAAACTAACATGTAAAATGTTGAAAAAGTAAGCTCTAAAAATGAAAACTTGATGAAATCTTGATTTTTTCTTACCAAGATTCAATTTTGATAGTAACCCACCACATTAATATGTAAATAGAAGACTCAACACTATCAAACACTAATCTACATGCTCAAGAATTTAATATTTTCAAGAAATTGACAAAACTAACATGTAGAATGTTGAAAAACTAAGTTCTAAAAATGAAAACATGGAGAAATCTTGAAATTTTCTCACCAAGATTCAATTTTTAAAGCAACCCAAAAAATTAATATATAAATAGAATACTCAACACTATCAAACACTAACCTACATGCTCAAGAATTTAAGATTTATAAGAAATTGACAAAACTAACATGTAGAATGTTAAAAAAGTAAGCTCTAAAAATGAAAAATATGAAGAAATCTTGAAATTTTACCATCAATATCCAATTTTGACAACACTTCACCTCCTTTGTACCTATAAGGAAGAATAAACACATGCCAACTCAACAAAACAAGTTAAGAAAAACAAGCTATGTCAATATATGCTAAAAGAGGGTTAGTAACCAAAATTGAAACTTAACTACAAAAACTTGAAATTAAGTACAAAGGAAAATAGAGTAAGTCCCACTAGGCATGCCATATGTGCTCATTTATAATTAAATAATCTATAAATTAAAACTAATATCCACATATCTTCAAAAGAAAATTCTAATCAAACTATGAACCATCAAGATAATAGCTTAAAGGAAATAATTCTTCAATGCATAAATGAAACAACATGCTAAGCTATTTCCTACTCTCTATGATTGCTAACTTAAATTATGAACCTATGAAGAACATAAGCAATCAAAGTGGATTGTTACTTGATCTCAAGGATTGAGAATGAAATCTCACTAAGAATGGCTACAAGGCCATTTTGGATCTTCCCATATTACTCAATTTTGAGTGAAAGGATGCAAGATGGAGAAGCTATTTCCAACAATGGAGAATGACTCAAGATCAAAATGCTTATAGTTTTCACTATTCAAAGCATGGTGTAAGAATAAAGGTAAGAAGGAGGGTTCTTTATATAGCTTTCTGAAGAGGCAAGGCTAGCAAATTGATGAATGTGGGATAAAGGTAAAACAAGATTATGAATGGATAAGGTTGCTTTATAAAAGGTAATCTTGATTTAGAAGAGTTTAATTTGTCATTAGTAAGTAAGTATGGGAGTTGGGAGATGTTTCAATTAATCAAAGGTAATTAATTAATAGGTATAGGTAAGCTTATAAAATATAATTAGAGGAAAATTAGTATGATTTGTGAGATGTAGAGAGATAAATGGTAATTTATTGATTTAGAGTTGTGAGTGTAATTAATTATTAATAATTAATCAACCCAGTAGAAGTAGATATTAATTAACGAAAGGTTGTTAATCGACATCCGTAATGATAGGAAGGCTAATTAATTAACGAAAGGTCATTAAGAGTGTGTACATCATCTATTCCTCAGCTAAGCTTGTTACTTTTGATAATGGCCCGCCATTTGCATATCATGTGTCGTATTCAAAATGTCAGTGTAAAAAAAAACTTAATTGATAATGGATCTGAGCTCAACTTGTGTCCAATTTCATTCCTAGAAGTTTTGGGTCTCTCTGCTTGTGACATTATCCCATCTAGTATTTCATTGTGTGTTTATGATGGCTCTATCCACCCATGTCTTGGTCACATTACATTTCCTATTATTGTTGGCCCAAAAACTATCCACACTATTTTCTTTGTCAATGATTTTCCAATATCTTATAACTGTCTACTCGGTAGACCATGACTTCAAGCCATGCAAGTCGTTGCATCCACTATACATAATTGTGTTAAATTCCTTCATGATGGAATTGAACATACTATTCTTCGTGACCATGACCCATTCCAATATTGTGATTATGCTCCTAATACTAGTCTTCCTATTCCACGCACTAATACTACTAATGATCCCCAACCTATGGACAAACTACCTCATTTACCACCACTTGATAATATCATTTGTGTGATAGATGTAGTTTATTCTATGCCACCTAGTACTACTACTGCTATGATTCCCTATCTTAGGCCTATCCAGTCTATGGACGACACTCTATCACATTCACCTTCACTCTCACTACCTACCTTAGCACGCCCACTATTCACTTGCACACTTTTCATGAATAATTCATATTGGGAACACATTCCATTTGATCCTACATGTGATGTCACTATTTTTTCTCATGATGGCCTAGCTCATCTTGGCTTCACTATTTTTTCTCATGAGGATCTTCACCCTTCTACTCATAACCCTCACCTTTACTATGGTTTCTATACCATTACTGCTGCTTATGGTTTGCACGTGTTCCATCTTATGGTCTGCTTATCATGAATCCCTCATTCTCCTCCACTCACACTATGGGGATATTGGCTTATTTATATTAGAGGAACATTAGATACTAGTCATATAGACATTTCATTTCCTATGCCCTTTGGTCATATTTTTATTTGCAATAGTTCTTTTCTTGGCTATTCTCAAAATCTCACTTGTTGGTATGCACATGGCTGCCCACTTCCTCCATTCACTGATGTGGAGTATGCTATGGGCATGTACAAATTATGCCTTAATGGGTCATTGCACAATCAACTAGACACTATTGCTTACCTAGGTCAACAATGCTTATCCATATGACTTTGACCCATGGAGGATGGTGATCTTCTCGATGAATTTACATGATTTTTGGCCACACACACTTGGGGGCATAACAATCCACATTTCCCCTATCTAGTCTTCACATAGTCATAGTCATAATCTTTTACATTCTTATACATTCATACTGGTGTCATTACCCGATGACACACTCTTGTGCTTTGGTTCACACTTGAATGTTGAGGGATTATTACTACACGAACCCCACACACTACACCATAGGTATTACACATTACACTTCATCACACATTACACATTATACATTCTACAACATTTGGTCATTTGCATCTCTTCACCTCATACATCAGGATAGTTCCATACATCTACATACCATACATACTACACCGTGTATTTTCACACATATTCTACTAGTCTTCATCATATAGAAGTCTAGCATTACATTCCTATTTTATTTACATACATTACATTTTTCTTTCTACATTATACTTTACACATCCTACACATATTGCATTTGCATTTTACAAATATCATATCTACACATTTTATGTAGTATATATACCACCCATCATATGGTCGGTTTTTATCCTTACATATACTACATTGTCTTCTATGCATTGCACTCACTACCGATGATGTAATATAGTTCTTCAGTCCATACTCGACTTCGAGGGTTTATGAATCAAATAGACCCTACACTCATCACACCTTTACTATTTCACCTTTCATCGTGTGACATCACTAGGCTTAGTGACATACGCTTTAGGCTAAATTGTCACCCATTCTATCATCCTATAGTGGTATACACCTTAGGTTACATCACCACTCCCTACTATTCACCTTGTAGTGACATACACTTTAGGCTACATCATCACCTATTCTATCATTTTCTAGTGGTCTACACCTTACGTTACATCACCACACCCTCCTTACATTTTATAGTGATATACGCTTAGTGCTAAATCATCACTCATCCATTCATCTTATAGTGATATATGCTTAGGGATAAATCATCACTCCACATTTCATCTCATCATGGTATATGCTTAGGCTATAAGGTCCATGCACATTTATTCTACACATCGCATATCATCACCCCTATGCATATACACATTTCCTCATAAGCGGGCTAGACACAACACACACTACACGACCATTTCCCGATGTCACACTTTCATTTACAGTTCATTATTGACTGCTGAGGGGGAAAACAAAATGAACCTCATTGCATACATTTCCATCTACTGGGGGCACATGGCTCCTATCACTCCATATTGCATTCCATTCCATCCATCCATAACATATTGCATACTATAGTTGCTTATATTCTTGCTTACTTTTTCTTGTTCATGGTCACTTTATTACACATGCTAGTTTTGATTACTTGTATGTAATTTATATATATCATACACACAAGTGCATTCACACCTTCTTCTAATTGTGATCATAGATACATGTCTCTTACACATGACATGGATTCTCACCTTCTACCCTTCCTACACTGGTCGACTGGGGGCATCCATACATTCGTCTCTTACAAGTGTTATTATTTCATGTTCTACTTAGCACTTTACATTACTTTCTTATACATGCTTTTGACATATTAGTTATCTTTCTAACATGCTAACGGGTGCTTCATGTACAAAATTTGTTATGTAGGGATATTGGTTTCCATACTTGTTTATTACATTGTCTGGCATTGTCTGCTACTATTTGCTATTGTTTGTGGGCCTTGCCTTATGTTTCGTGTGAACACTTGTCTATTGTTTACGTCCATGATTGCCTTGCGCGTCTTGTAAAATCCTGAGTGATGTCCCATGTTTCAACCCACTTTGTGCATCATACTTGTCTTCTTACATGATTACATTACTTTTATTGGTAGCTTTTACACTATTTATATAGATTTTACAATGTTTTCTTCATACATGCATATTTACACTTGTCTTTTGCTAGCCTTCTTGTTTATACGTGCCTTGGTTTGCACCAAGTAATTTTTAATGTACATGTGGTTAGACCTCTTTTGGGGCTGCATGTATCCTATCAACGACATTTCATGCATCCCCAAAGAGGGGGGCATCATTTGGGGTTTAAATCCTATCACAAATATTCTACACTGTTTCGGTTCAGTTATATTCAATGAGTGGGTTCAAACCAATCCATGAACCCTACACACAATGGATTTTATAGGACATGGTGTCCTTAGAATTTTTGGGAAGTAGTTATAGGATTGGAGGTTACAATGGGTGTGCCTCTCTACACTACTTCAGCCAATAACGTCAGATTGCCCAAAAAACTAGGACAATACAACGATCTCTTCACACATATTTTAGTGGAGTAGTGAGAGCTTGGAGGACACAAAAAAATTCCTCCCTACACTTCTCCAGCTAGGGTGGCATGAGATCGCACAGAAAAATCGCACTACAAAATATCCTCCTATAATCTTTCTTGACATGGATCAAGTGCATATGTTCCATTTACATTTACATACACATGCATCTTTTACATAGAATTTTTACACTTACATACATAGATATTTGACTACTTGATCATTTTCTCCTTGCAGGTTCAACCGTATGAGAAATAAACAATCAAATGGGGGCAATAAAAACAACAACGACAACAAAACTATGTGGTAGCACACTATAACACACACATCACACTTTCATGTAGGTAAACTACACTATTTTTGAGTTGATGAAATATAAATTAAGTATGAAATCATCAAAGGATTGGGTGCATGGACACATGGTGCATAGATACACACGGAACTATATAAAACAGGTGCGCCTGGGAAGGTTTGAAACCATGACTTAGCCATTTTACAGATTGAGGCTAATTATAGACATGGAGTACAATAAATGTTTTGTATGATAATTAAAGGACACATAAAGGCTATTTTGGATGAGTAGAAGATCAAGCGCCATATAGGGTTTTGATTTACTAATAATATTATACTGCTATTGTTTTATTAGATAATCTATTAATAGTGAGTTTGCATGCTCTTATATTTATCATGTAAAGGGGCATGGTTATTATTAACATGTAGCCTATTTTTGAAGGTACATGGATGGTGAAGGGAAAATCCCCACCCCTATAAATATGTATTGATTTACATGGTTTGGTATCATCAATTTTGTAATAGAGTTATGCTATTGGGTTATGTGCACGCATGACTCATGGTGACATTGTTATGTATGTAAGAATCTTATGTGTTCTACATCAATTAATATAATAGATATTTGTGGCTGGATATTGATTGTAGACACATCTGTGAATGAATCTTGCATGGTAAATTTTATCTTGGTTCTTGCTTAATTGTTCTTGTATATGGTTAAGATCTAGATCTCGTTTATGCACCTCGTTATACTTAATTATCTTTGATGGATATGTAATATATTTTTAATCATGCTAACTCCTTGAACAAGATGAAATAAAAGAGGGACCTGGTACCCTTGCATACTTTGGGTGAGAGCTCAGTTTAGAATGAGTGATGTGCCAAAGTGCCTTGGGATTTTGTGGGTAAAATCTAGGCTACATTTTGGTTCTATTTTCAGGACCTCTTTTTCAATTATTTAGCAGGATGTTACATGATGAAGATGTATCAGTTGACCTTGGCCAGTATTGAAGAGTGGTTAGATGATTTGGAAGAAGAATATGCCCATATATTTAGCATTGGGTCTGAATTTAATGCAAGTGCATGGGTTGAGTAGAATCTTTATCACAAGTGTATGAGACATTATTCTCCATATTTCCTATAGAGCTATATGAGTGGTTGGTTGCTTATGCATCAAAGAAAAATATGAGGTTTCATACACTTTTTGGACACAAGAATAATTCTAGGCCTTGTATGATGCATATATGATGTGGACACATGTTGTGGATCATTGGTTCCATGGTGTTCTGAATAGCTATATTTTGGAGTATGTAGTTTCTACTTACTCTTGTCCGAGGTTGTTGAGTTCAATTCATGCGCGATCCGAGAGGATCTTATTTGCACGGTATACCTTTGGCAATTAATATTTTGATTATGACCCTAGATTTGGAAGAGAAACCTATGGCCAACTAAACCCCACCACGAGCGGGGGCAGGTGTAGTTGTGGTCAAAGATGGTGGATCTAGCAAAAAGAAAGATAAAGAGAAGAAAGGAAACTTACATTTAATGAGGTGTGGGAGAGGGATTTAGAAAAGTAGCATGAATTTGTGGAATGAATGGTGTTATGGAGGAGATGGATCATGAAGGATTTAGAGCTCACGTAGAGGATGTGGAGCAGAGCATCTGGAACTCCCCATTTGGGAAAGCATGGTAGATAACCCTATTTGACCTTAGATGAGAGCATGCCAGTGGAAGCTACATGGACCATGGGAATGCATTTGATCCCTCTTGGTGACCTAGCCCTTGTGCTTGGTTTTCCAGTTTTTATGACAATTATTAGTAAGAAAACTAGTGTGGACAATAGAGTAACAACATATAGAGTTGATCTACAGTCAAGTTTAGGAGTTAATCAGGTATCTTATTCATCTATGGTGGCACAATTGTCATCTATGTTATTCAGAGGTCCAGTTGGAGGTATGTTTTATGGTGCGTCATCAAAAAAAATTAGGCACAAAGTGTTGGCATAAAATATGGAAGTAGCACAACTTCGTAGACTATAGGAGTTCAATTTAGAAAAAAATGTTGGAACACAAGGAAATGCATCCTCTGGTATGATACCTACTACATGAGGAGGATCAAGAGGATCAGGTGGCTTGGGATCTGGTGGTTCTCAGGGTAGAGGAAATACAGGTTTTGGATCTGGTGGGCACGGTCCGCACCAGCCCTAGAATATTTATATGGAAATGTCTCTTCGTCTTCCAGAATATAGAGGGATAATAGATGTAGTTGTGCACGTGCATATGTGTGAGATACCATGGAACATGAAGGGGATTACAAATCTTGAGTGTAAGGCAAGTCATTTTGAAACCACATTACAAGGGCACGTGCATAGTTGGTACAAAAATTTGATATGAACGAGAATTGTGTGGATTATACCACACTACATGATGCTTTCTTGAAAGAGTTTTATATTACTAAATTTGAGATGAAGAGCATCAACACACTGAAGGATATCAAGTAGGGTAAAACTGAGAGTGTTCAAGAGTATGATGCATTTCAAAACCCTTATGTCGAAGTTATGTTATGATAAACATCCGAGCCAACATGCTCAATGGTTCATTGGAGGATTGATCACGCCTTTCAAAAGGGCACTCTTCCACATGACTTATACAGATCCATGTGAGGCACTTGAATCAATGCTACACGTTGAGGTAGTGGGAAGTGTAGACATAGGAGTGAGCCCATTTTTAGAGGCCAAGATTGCAAGAATGGCTAAACAATTAGAGAAATTTTCAAATAACTCAGCGCATGAGACACACTGTGGAATTTGGTGCCCTTGGTGTTATGAAAATAACACTGATCTACACTTTAATAAGGGTTACACAAGTTTTGAGAACAAGGAGGAGTGTGTCATTATTCCTTTGGTATATGGAAATGATGCACCTTATATAGAGCCCTTAAGTGAAGAGGATTTGAACATAATTTATGTGTGCACCATTAGAGATCCGAAAGTGCTTGAGCCATCAAAGGAAGGAGTTCTCTAGTGGGATGATGCATAGTCCATGAGTGATACTACAAGTGTTACATGTGACAACTGGGCACATGACACTTATGAAATGGTTAGGTGTGAAGTGAGGAGTGTAGTTACACGCATAAGCAGGCTGCATTGTGTTAGGCATTTGGGAAATAAATAAGTACCAAGGTACACTGGTGAAGGAAATCCTGAAGTATTCCTATGCACTATGGAATTTCAATGGATAGATCAAGTGGAAAGAAGGAATATGCTAGTCTATACTTTCTCGGAAAGCAACATGATGGTGGGTGGTTTATAGGGATAATATTTTGGAATGGAAAGAAGTGAGAATTACCTTCTTTGCTAGATTTATCCGGAGTAATGTGCCTACTAAGATCTATGAATTTCATGGTAAGGATCTTGTTCAGTACCACATTTAACAATGTGAGAGACTCTAGACAGAGGGGTAGGAAGCTTTACCACCTTCGTTGTGGGTGCACAAACTCTACTTCACCTTGCGAGGCTACGCGTGCGCATGGTATGTCTATGCAAGAGTTGAATAGAGAGATTGGGAATTGGAAAGAAATGACTGTAGGTATGATTCAAACCTTTTAATATTTTTCCACTAAACCTCCGGTGAATGAGGCATTATAGGTTATGAAGCACTTGACAATGGGTGATAGTGCAAATGTTGAGGAACTTATTTAGGAGTTACTAGGTTAGTAAGACCTAGAGGCAGCACTTTGAAGAGGAAGAAAATGATGCAGAACGGCTTGGGCGTGCATGCCTAGAAAAATAAAAGGGTAAGATGGTCTATATGATTCATGATGAAGAGGCTAAGAAACTAGATGTTGAGCATACAGAGGGTATACAAGAGGTCTTAGAAAGTGCAGATGAGAAGGCCCACACCTATCATGAGCTGATGAAAACTAAAAATGTAAAAAATGGAACAAACTATGAACCTAAGGAGGCCATCATTCGAGAGTATTAGTCTGACTCTGAGGTTGCTAAGATAATTGAGTTGCTGCGTGACTTCAGGACCTATTCCCTAAGGGCTATCATGAATTGAAATGGGTATGTGAATCTTTAGGTTAGATGAGAATCAAACTAAAGGAAGGTGTGTGCCCTTAGAGGAAGAGGCCTTACAGGATGAATCCTAACCTACGCGTTAAGGTGAAAGAATAAATTGACAAGATTTTGAATTCTAGAATCATTGGGCCCATTGAGGAGTTCAAATGGGTTAGCCCTATGGTTATTAGTATAAATAAAGATGGCATAATAGGAATTTGTGAGGATTACAAGGAGTTAAATGCTTCATATGTAATTGATCCCTTTCCCACACCATTTATTGAAGAAATCTTGGAAGGCGTTGCGGGCGCGAGACCTACTCCTTCACCGATGGATTTTCTAGATATCATTAGGCAAGGATAGCTAAAGAGGATAAAGAGAAGACAACTTTCACAACTGAGTGGGGAAGTTTTACATACACACTTATGCCATTTGGATTAAATAATGTGCCCACATTATTTTTACGCATTGTTGTACAAGGCATTCGATGAATTTATTCATAAGTTCTTGCAATTTTATATGATGATTGGATATTCTATAGGCTCGTGAAAGATCATTGTGATAATTTGAGGCTTATTTTTGAGAGATGTATGTAGTTGAGCATATATTTAAACATTAAGAAGTACATTTTTGCTACACCCTTTGGGACTTTACTTGGGACACATCATCTGTAAGGAAGGTTTGTTAGTGGATCATGCTAAGGTTGTTGTTATCTTGAGTTTAAAGAGCCTACTAACCTGTGTGAGGTGCATGGATTCTTGGGGCACACAAGATATTACAGGAAGTTCATCAAAGGTTACACAAAGATCTTCGTGCCCTTGGAGGAATTATTAAAGGGTAAAGGAAATTTCTATTGGGGTGAGGCACAACAACGCACATTTGAGACATTGAAGGAAAGGCTTATACAATGCCTATTTTTCTGCTTTCCTTCATGGACCAAACCTTTTTATGTACATGTGGATGTCTTTAGCATGGCCATTGATGTGGTATTAGCCTAACCTATTGAATGGATTTTTGATCATCCTATTTTCTTTGCAAGCAAGAAGTTAACTCCAATAGAACATAATTACATATATACAGAGCGTGAGGCCTTTTCCACGATCTACGCACTGCATAAGTGTTTGATAGTACTTACTAGCAACACCTTTTATTTTCTATATAGATCACATGGCATTGAAGTACTTGGTGAACAAACCCATTTTATAGGAGCAAATGTGCCATTGGATACTATTATTTCAGGAATTTGAATTTATAATTGTGGTAAATCCAGGTAAGAGTAATTCTAGACCAGATCATTTATCAAGGACTAATACAGGTGAGGATGTACAGAGCATTGAGGACACAATTTCAGATGAAAAACTATTTAGATTGAACCACACACCCTTTGAATTAGAATATATTGCTACATTTTTGTGAATAGGTGTGGTGCCTGAAGGAATGAAGGCCTTGAAAAAGAAATAACTTTCTATATGTGTCGCACCTTATATGTTGATCAGTGGATAATTATACAAACTAGATCGGGATGAAGTTTTGTGCTGGTGTGTACTTGAGCATGAGTGCGAAGCTATAATGGTGGAGGCTAATGGGGGAAATAGGTGGACATTATGTAGGGGATGTAAGCACACACAAGATCTTATTGGCTGGTTTGTGGTGGGAAACATTATATAAGGATTGTAAAGAATATTGTAAGGCATGTGACCATTTTTAGCACCTTGGAAATCCTAGGCATAGAGATGAGATGCCTTTAAGGCCTATTACTAGCGCTAAACCTTTTGAGAAGCGGGAATTGAATTTGTGGGTCCTATTTCCCCACATGTGTGTAGGACTAGATCAAGCTATATTATAACTTGTATAGATTATCTTACCAGGTGAGAAGAAGTGGCACATACAAAGGATTACACGAAAGCTACAACAACATAGTTTCTGTGGGAAAATATTATCAACAGGTATGGTTGTCCACTGAGTTTTGACAGGTGATAGGGGTACTCATTTCCTTAATGAGATTATCTAGATATTTCTCATAGAATTTATGGTTGCACACCAGAAAAAAACACCTTATCACCCTCGGGAAAATGAAACTACTAAGGCCTTCAAAAAAATATTGAACCATACCTTGACTAAAATTTGTGATGTTGGAAGAAAAGACTGGGATGATAAAGTTTTTGTTGTACTTTAGTCATACAAGACAACCTACAAAAGGTTGAATAAGGTCACACCATTTTAGTTGGTGTTTGGCGCAGAGGTTATTTTACTAGTGGAATTCATGTTACCTTCCCTGCATATTGTGTGCAAGAGGTTTTGCTGATGAGCAAGAACTTGAAGAGTACATTGAAAAACTGATGCAGTTGAATGAAAGACGCACTATAGCATGATGGAGTTAAAAGCAAGAAAAGGCTAGGTAGAAGGCATGACATGATAAACATATTAAGGATAAGAAGCTTGAAGTTGGATAGATGGTTCTTATTTATGATTCAAAGTTTTTACACCACCCTGGAAAGCTTAAGGTGCATTGGTTGGGACTGTATGTTATAACTTATATACTTGATTTAGGTGCTTTCTAGTTAGAGGCGCTAGATGGAACACGGTTGCTCGGTTATTTCAATGGGAGTAGGATGAAGCCCTACTATAAATAAGTCTTCTTGGTGTTTGTAATAAGGTAGTATTGCCACTTAGATTATATTTCTTTAATGCATTCCATTTATATGTGTTTCCTTCATTGTTGTTATGCTTTATCAATTTAGTAAGCCCAAATGTAGTGTAACACTCGGTTAGTAAGCCCATTGTTGTGTCAAATGAGGTCAATCCAACCCATTCATTCAACATATTTATTTTTAAGGTTTTGATACTTATTTTTGGTCTTTTGTAGGTTAGTTCTTCCTCTTGGAATATTTGGAGAGTTTGGTGTAGTACAGAAAAATTAATGCGACAGGTAGACAAAGTTTCATATCACCTTTTGACCCTATGAACACCAGTTCTGGACACTTTTCCTAGACCAAGGCACCCATATTCCTTACCAGAGTGCTTGTAGGTGCCCCAATCTAGACACATCATCCAGATCTATCCTTTTTAGCACTCCTACATAGTCATTCCCACTTTTTGAATTTATGTGCATCACAATATGAAAGTCATCAGTTTTCAGCTGAGTTCTTTCCTTTTCCTTCTTCTGCATTAGGGTTTTTAATTTCATTAGTTTATTTACTTGTCTCATTTACATGTTGTCGTAGTGCATTTAATTATTGCTTTAAATGTCCTCCTAGATTAGATCAACTATCTTTTACTACATTATTTTAGTCAATTTTAGTTAATCGTATTGGAAGGAGGGGGAATCTCGATGATGGATTTGATTTTGATAGGGTTTACTTCAATGTACCTGATAGATATGATGAACTCTAAAATATTCCCGATGAGATAACACAAAATATGCATCTAGCCAGGTTAAGGTGGAGAAAATATTGAATAAGGTAGGTGAAGATGATGTTGAGGATGATGAGATGATCTCCTCAACACTTGGATTTACCTAAGATATCATCCACATATTATTCTACAGTTTTATGGAAGAGGTCATGGAAAATATAAGTCATGATACATTGATAAGTGGCCCCTACTTTCTTAAGACCAAAGGGCATGACTCAAGAGGTAGCAAGTCCCCTAAGGGGAGATGAAATATGTATTATTTTGGTCATACGGTGTAATGAGGACCTAATTATGCCTAGAAAAGCTATGAATAAGAGATAAAGTCTCATAGTTGCTGTGAGGTCGACAAGTTGATTGATGTTAGGAAGGGGAAGTCATCTTTAGGAAAAGTGAGATTGAGATATCAAAAGTCCATGCATATACATAAATTTCAAGTGGCTTTGACTATATGTATGATATTAGGCACCCATTTTGGATAATTAGTGGGTAAGATGAAATTATTAGAGAGAAGACATTGTAACTATTTTTTGATGAGTAGGAATAGATGAGGATGCATCCTACGTAGCTTTTGTTTGATAGGATCAAGTTTAGGGATTGTGACAATGTTGTGGACAATGATGTTAGGGTCAATACTTGACATGCCCTTATATGACCATATGAAGGCTTGACTGTGATTGGAAAGAAAGGTGGTGAGGTATTTTAGTTCTTTTGAGTTTAAAGACTGGCCAACTTTGACTATGTGAGGTTATTAAAAGTCCCTATGTTAATGTCAATAATGGATTCATAAAGGAGTGTAGATGTGTCAGGTGGTAGATTCTTTTAAAGATAATGGTCCTCTACCCCCATATAGGATAGGATGGATTCATCATCATGACATTGAAGAATGTTGATGGTAGGGGAGTCTTCCTCTACCATTTTGGGTAGTAATATCTATCATAAGAGTTTGATTAAAATAAAATGTGATATAATAGTTTAATTTGATGCTATGCAAAATAGTAAATAATGGCTAGATAAATAAAGGAATTGACCCAAACAACTAAGTAAATAGAAATGTGAAACCATAATGTGCAAGAGAAGGTTGAGAAGTCCTTAGCTGATTCAACAAAGGTGCATGATTGTGTCGTAGTGAGAACTAGGTGAACAAGAGGAGGAAATGATCACATAGAAGCCCGAGAAAGTGTAGATCTTAGCTCTCCAACTTGATTGGGGCACTTGAAAGGGATAGGGCACCCATGGGTACCATGGTCTAAGATATGGGTGCCTGGTTTTGCGAAATGGCCTAAAACCTCCTCTCGAGGTGTTAGTGGATATTCACCTATATTTGCTTCATGTCACTGCGATGTCACTCGAATTGTGTTGGATGTTGTTGTAAGACATGCAATAAGGAATCACTTAAAAACCCCCCATACAAAAGCATATATATATATATATATATATATATATATATATATATATATATATATATGAAGGGGTCACATTGTCCTCACCAACCATAATTGTGGACTTACTAAATGAGCACCGCACTACATCTCGGACCAATATAGTTCTAGGTGTTGTGTGTGCAAATCGTACCCTAGGTTTCTCTTGTGCTAGTCACACTTTGTGAAGTAGCGAGTACATAAATAGATGTAAAATGTAGTAAATGTGTGCATGAAAACAATAGACTACCCTCCTATGAAGTGTGAGCAGATGAAACAACCTTGTGTGCCTTGTGATAAAGCTAGATGGATGTCAATTTAGCTTTAGGTACCTTTGATGGATGCAAATCTAGATGGTGATAGTAGATGCTTAGTGCTTGATCCCCCATTATGGTCTCATAACTTTATATTTATATAGTTCTCTAGATTTAATTTGGTAATTAACCCGAAAAGGCCAACCACCAAAAATATAGAAAGATAAAACAAATAAAAAGTTCCAAAAAGGTGAAATTAAAGTTTAAAGAGGATTACGGTGCCCCAGAGGGGACTAGGGTGCCTAGGGTGCCCCAATCCTTGGTTGAGTGCCACAGTCAGAAATAGGAAGAGCACATAAAGAAAATATAGACTAGGAAAGTGTGGGTGAAAGACCAAAAGTAACGACATAAAGCAAAGTAAAAAGTATCCTCTAACTTATAATTTCTCCCCATAATGCTAAGGACAATCTTCCCTATAAAATCCACTATATATGGGGTTTGTAGATTGGTTTGAACCCACTCGAAGACTATAGAATGCATTGTAGGCGAGTTTGTAGACAAATCTATCTTTGGTACCATGTGTAAAACCCAAATGATACCCCCCTCTTTGGGGGCACATGTGACATCGTGGATATGATAATGAAGCCCCAAAATAATATGGACCACATGAAACTATTTCCTATAGGGAAAGGGAAATGTGCTTGGTAAAGACAAAGGCACACACAAATTTATGGCTAGAAAACAAGTGCTAGTACAAACAAGAATACATGTAGAGAAAATGTATAAGCCAAAAAAACAATGTATAAGATAGAACATGAGTAGACAATGTAAACACCCAAGAAGAAAATTATAGACCATGAAAAGTGAGTTGCAAACATGGGACATCACTCACAATTTTTCAAGACACTCAAGGTGGTCATGGCCACAAATAAGAAAGTGTGTGCACACAAAAAAGGGCAAAGCCCACAAAAAATAATAAGAAAAAGAAAACAAACAAAAAAGTATGGAAGAAAATATCTCTGCATAATAAATGTTTACACATAAAGCACCCATTAGCATGTTAGAAAAATAACAAGTATGTCAAAGCCTGTATAACATGATAATAGAAAGTGCTAAGTAAAAATTAAAACAATAGCACCTGAAGTGTATGAATGTGGATGCCCCCAGTAGGTGGTGTGTCAAGCATTAGTGCTACATGTATAAGCTCTGTATCTGTAATCACAACTAGAAAAGGACATGAATGTGTATGTGTGTATGGTAAAGATAATGACATATAAGAGATCTATATAACATGTGTAGTAAAGTGAACATATAAAGACAAGTGAAAGAAAGATTAAATGCAACCATAAAATGTAGTATGTTATGGATGGATGGAACGTAATATAGTATGGATGATAGGACCTATGTTCCCCCGAGTGAATGGAGTTGTATGTAGTGAGGATCATTTAGTATGCCCCCTCAATAGTCAAGAATGAATCAAAAATGAGAATGCGCCATCGAGAAATGGTCAAACTATGTGTTGTGTGTAGAGTGATTTGATGAGTGTGTAGTGATGAAATCGACATAGAGATGAACTGTGCATGAATCTATAGCCTAAGCATATATCATGATAAGATGAATAGAAAGGAGTGTGTTGGGATTAACACACCGGTTGTCATGAGATAATATATAAGATCTAAGCATACATGTAATAAAAGTGAATATTCTACCAAATGAAATATACAAAGCAAGAGATATAAATCAACACAAAATTTAACTTGGTTCACCCAGTGTGGGATACATCCACCAAGAAATAAGAAAATCTATTATCCAAAGCTTTTAAAAGATATAAAATGAATATTTACAATCTTCTACACCTCTCAAGATGTACAATACTTTCTTTCTCTCAATTTTCTCCATCTTCTCCAAGAATTCTCTCTCTCACAATTATTTTCACAATAATAATTAACTCTCTCTTATAACCTAGCTTTCTATCTTATAAATACCTTATAAAAACTTAGGGCACTTATCCATGCAATTACAATTAATAAATATTATTTAATAGTAAAATTAGATCTAATTCCCATGAGTTAAATAAAATACTCACACATAGGTAACCGAAATCAGTTAGCCCTAACCAATTTCAGTTCTACTTGAATGACTGATGTTGGTCCCTTCAACAATCTCCCACTTGGAAATAAATTACTACACTATACATGTAAAACGTCATTCTTGGATCCTTTCCTTAGCTTTGTTTCTTCCTCTTTAAGTTTCAAACTCGAAAACCAACAAAAGTGGAGTGTAGCTCTAACTTCTCTTTTCCTAATGTCTTCGTTAGCATATCCACAGGGTTTTCACTTATATGAATCTTCTTCAGTTTTAGATGCCCATCCTCCAATACCTATCATATAAAGTGATATCTCAATTGAATGTGTTTCATTCTAGAATGAAACACTGAGTTCTTTTCCAAATGAATTGCACTTTTACTGTCATTGAACAATTTGCAATCATCTTGCTCCTTTCCCAACTCTTCCATGAACCTACCCATCCATATCACCTCTTTTCTAGCCTTTGTACCTACAACATACTCTACCTCTGTCATAGACAAAGTATTAACCTTTTGCAATCTCGATATCCAGCTAACTATCGTCCCACCTACTATGAAAATATATCCATCAGTGCTCATTCTACCATCTAGATCTCCAACAATATCTGAATCAACATAGACACATAAAGAAATATTTGAACCTCCATAACATAACTACATGATTGATGTCCCTCTCAAATACATGAGTATCCATTGGACTTATTTCCAATTCTCTTTACTTGGATTATCCATAAATCTACTCATAACCCCCACGCCTATGCAAATGTTTGGTCTGCAGTACAAACCATAGCATACATGAGACCCCAACTGCTGAAGCATATAGTACTCGTGTCATGTATTTGAACTCCTCATGTGATGAAGGAAACTGATCTTTGCTCAATTTGAAGTGTCCAGCCATAGGTGTACTTACATGTTTTGAATTCTACATTTTAAACCTTTCTAACACCTTGTAGATATAATCCTCCTGAGACAAATTAAATTTCTTATTCTTCTGTCTCTATGTATTTACATACCAAGGATTCTTTTTACAACTCCTAAATCATTCATAGCAAATGTGTGAGCTAGATTTCCTTTAAGCTCACCAATTTCCTACATACTAGATCCTACAATAAACATATCATCCACATATAGTAATAAAATAATATAGCTCCCATTTTCAAGCTTCTTGAAATAAAAACAATGGCAGATTCACATCTCAAATAACCATGCTCATGTATGCAACTATCAAATCTCATGTTCCGTTGTCTTGGATCTTGTTTAAGCCCATATAGACTCTTTTTCAACCTCCACAATAATTTCTCCTTACCCTTGACTTCATACCCAAGTGACTACTGCATATAAATCTCTTCAACCAAATCACCATGAAGGAAATACATCTTCACATCTAGTTGCTCTAAATGTAAATCATCTACTATAGCTAAACTCAATACAATACGTATGTAAGTAATTTTAACATCAAGAGAAAATATTTCACCAAATTCAATACTTGATTTCTGTGCAAATCCTTTTACTACAAGCCTTTTCTTGTACCTTTTTTTTTTGCCCACCCTCTTCTTCCTTGATCCTGTAAACCCATTTGTTCTGCAATGTCCTCTTTCCTACTAACAACTTAACCAAATAAAACTCGGTCTTATTCCAAAGAGTCTATCTCCTCATTCATGCCATGCTCCCACTATACGTGGGTCTCATCTTGCATTGCTTCTTCAAAAATTTCTGGTTCACCATTATCAGTCAATAATAAATAAGATAGAGAAGGTGTAAATATTTCTAGAGGTTTACTTACCCTTTGTGACCTTCTCACAGGAGTTTGGGGTACCGGAGGCTCATTCTGGACCTCCTAAATATTTTTTTCCAATTTACCAAAGTTGACCGATGCCGGTCTGTAGCTAATGCCAGTTCTACTAACCAATGTCAGTTTAGCTCTTCGTAACCATATAGTTCATCTAACCAATGTCGGTTAGGGGTCAACCGACACCGGTTATTGTGTAACCCTATAGGTATGAGTTTTAAATATGAGAGTTCATTTTCATTGACAAATTTCTCAATTGGTTCATCCTTGAGTATAAAAATTTGATCCCTATACATTCTCTTTTCATTCCATTTAATGTCATGACTCCTAATAATTTTAGAATTCTCTAAATCCCAAAAGTAGAATCTGAAATCACAAGATCTATAACCAATGAAATTGCATCTCTTGGATTTTGCATCCAACATTTTCTATTTTCCTTATCAATATGCACAAAATATTCTAAACCAAAAACTTTAAGAAAAGAAATATCTACCTCTTTTTTGGTCAAATCTTCCTCTAGTATTCCTCCATCTAGTGAACTTGAAGGCCCACTGTTAATTAAATAAACCACTGTATCAACTACTTATGCCAAAAACTGCAAGGGAAATCCAACATGTATCCTCATACTTCTAGCACGTTCCATGATTTTCCTATTCATTGTTTCTGTAACACCATTCTCTTGCGGTGTTCTTAGAACTATCATTTTCTACTATTCCATTCACTGAACAATAAATATTGAAAGACTTGCTACGATATTCACCACCATTGTTAGATTGAAGGTGATTTAACTTTGAATTTGATTCATTCTCAACAAGAGCTTTCCATCTTTTAAAAGTCTCAATAACATCAGATTTATGTTTAATACAATAAAACCATACCTTTCTCTTAGCATCAACAATGAAAGTAACATAATATTGGGATCCTCTATGAGAAGCTACCTGGCTGGTCCCCACACATCGAGTGTACAAGCTCCAATTTATACTCCTTAGTTGCCCCAAATTTTAGAAATATCACTCTCTTTTACTTTCTAAAGACACAATGCTCATAGAAGTCGAGATATAAATCTTTCAAATCTAATAACTTACCCTTAGCCTTTAAGATCTGCATTCCTTTTTGACTCATATGGCCCAACCGATTATGCCACATGTATGCATCTGAATCTGAAGTAGATAATAAAAAGGAATTAGTAACACATGTAGATAAATATAATGTTTCTACCTTCTTGCCACTTGCCACAACAAAGGAACCATTGGAGACTTTCCAAGAGTATGCTATGAATGTAACCATGCAACCAACTTCACCTAGTTTCCCTGCAGAAATAAGATTCCTCCCGAGGCTTGACACATGCCTCACATCTTTCAATACCCATGTATTTCCATTCTACAATTTTAGATGAACTTCCCCCATACCATTAATACTGCAAGGTTCATCTTCACCAAGATAAACATTCCCAAAATTTCCCTGGACATAATTTCTAAAATAATCCTTATTAGGGGTTGCATGGAAAGAAGCTCCTGAATCTAAAACCCATGATTCTATTCTATTACCCAAAGAAATAATAAGAGCATATTGCATTACCTCTATAACAATATTTGTCTCTTTACATTTGTCTAGGTGTTGGTTCTCTTTATCCTTTGACCAACAATATTTCTTTGCATGTCCTTTCTTTTCACAATTCCAACAGTTAATTCCCTTACCTCTAGATTTAGATCTTCCATTCCTTGACTTTGATTTCCCATTTTTCTTACTCTTGGATCTCTCCTTCTTCCTGCCTATGATTTTTACATTCAAATCATTCCAGATAATGATTCCTCTATAATTTTCCTCTGAATTTCTTCATTCAAGATTATACTAACCACATCATCAAACTTCAAAATATTATTAGCAGATGTTGTATTACTAACTGTCATTTCCACGTTATCCCAACTATCAATTAAAGAACATAAGAATAAGAGTGATTTCACTTCATCATCAAACGAAATATCAACCAATTTTAACTGATTTACAATAGATCAGAAATCATTCAAATGACTAGATGCAGATCCACCTTCATGCATCTTAGAACTAAATAGTTTCTTCATCAAATAAACTTTATTTGAAGCACTAGGTTTTTCATATAAATTAGCAAGATATTTCATTAACTCTACCATAGATGTCACTTCTATAATATTGGAAGCCACAAATGCTACCAGACTCAATCTTATAGATCCCAAAGCCTTTTTGTCAAGAATCTTCCATTCTTCATCAGTCATCTTCATAGGTCTAGACTTTTCATCCAACGGTAAGTACAAATCTCTTTGA